>VDFB02193867.1:711576257-711775545 GCA_007258455.2 Sequoia sempervirens | reverse complement strand
ATCGCCCCAACATTTAATCTTGAATACAAGTTTAAAGGAATTAATTAATTCTTTGATCTATATCTACTTCATTAATTCTTTAGTATATATCTATTTCATTTTGAGAATTAAAAAATTTAAGATTTATTAAGGACTTTTGCCCAAAAAATTGAATGAAAGAAATCTTGTAAACTTGTCAATCAATCAACTTGACATGCAATTTGTAAACGAGAGCAACACCATGTGCAATTAATAAGACAAAGGATTTAACTTGGAAAAATCCACACATGGGAAAAACTCTAGCAAAATGTGAGCTACAACTCACATAAAATCCACAACTTTAATGCCAATTATAGTGCTAAGCCACTTAAACACACAAACCAGCCTGAGCTTAGTGAATTAAATCCCAAAGACCTTTAATGCAGCTCTCTCACAAGTTCGATTAGCTTACAGTAACCAATTGTTCACTAGGAACCATGAACTCCTATGGATTTCAATTCAATTCCTTTCATGAACTCCTTCAATTCCCTCCCATTGACATTTATTTTCATTGACAATAACATATGTATGCTTCACGAGCCTATATCAAAGCCTGAAAATCGCTAGAAGTCTAAAAACAAAAGAAAGGACCATGGGACAATTCTTGTTGCAAAGCAAAACTGCCTCTTTCCAACCACAAACATTTTTGAAATTACCACTTTTCATTGGGAATGCTTCCTAAACCGCCACTTTCTAACAATTTTTGCCCTCCAACTTCCAAAAGCTTTGCATATGGACTCAAAACGAAGTGTTGAATATTTTTTTAAATTGCATTATTTTTTGAGAGGAATCCAAATATGCAAGAAAATTCAAATTTTGGTGCCATTAAAGACCTATTTTTGAACCTACAACACACGTGTCCTTTGAGTTGTGATTGGAGGCCTAAGAATGAAATGCAGATGAAAGATTAACAAAAATGAAATGGATGGGAAATTAAACAAGAAAGTATTCAATGAAACTCATATTCAATTCATACAAAATGTGATTGAATATACAAATTTATCAATATGAAATTCAAATAACTGTTCAGTCCATCTTCAACATGACTGTTCAGCTTCTAGTGTATCTAGGAAATATTAAAAACAAAATATTGTTCTACTAGGTTTAACTACACCTAGGATTATGTACAATACAATACTGTTAAGTATTCAATGAAACTCATATTCAATTCATACAAAATGTGATTGAATGTACATATTTATCAATATGAAATAACTGTTCAGTTCATCTTCAACATGACCATTCAGCTTCTAGTGTATCTAGGAAATATTAAATATAAAATATTATTCTACTAGGTTTGACTACACCTAGGATTATGTACAATACTGTTACATACCCCTTTAATCTGCAGGGGTTGTAAAACCAATGTTTGTGTTGTGCATTGAGCAAACTTTCCTATGTCTTTGGTGCATCATTTTTCTTGATATAAAAGCTCTAGTCTTCTGCAAAAGGTTTAACCTAGCTTGTTCCCTTTTACAGTTTTGGAATTTTCAAGAACCAATGCTATATCCCATTTTTATAGAATACCACACCTTTTGCTGTGAAACAGGTCAAAATTCACCACTATTTTCTGCTCTGAGAAGTGAATAAATTTGCAGAAGAAGATTACTCAACTTTATTTCTATCACTTCTATCTCCAAAGAGAGAAAACTAGAGAACCCAAGCTGATTGCACCCATGAGGAACCCAAAAGTGTGTTGCAGCTACACCAAATGACCTTACTCTTTTTCATGCTAAAAATGCAAACCACTTGCCATCCACAATACTCTCGAATAAAGACACATGTCGACATAATAAAACTATTGTTGTAGTAGGAAAAACTAAGTAAAAAATGAAGGAATACAATGATCTCACTCCGTTCATAGTCATCAAAAACCATGATGTAGTGTGCAATCTTAGGTGTTCAAATGCTGAGTTGAACATTACTTGATGAAATGTTGTAGTGATAAGTGGCAAAATGTTGTTACTTGTAATATGCTGCAATGACAACCCCTCAATGGACAATGAGATAAATCTCCAAGTGCCATGCTCAAGGAGCTTAAAATCTAAATCATGATGTTCGCCCCATAAGATGAGAGTGGAGTTGCTACAAAAGCCCCTAGAAATAGAACATATATGAACCTGTGTATAGATATCCACAACTCAATGATGCCCCCTCGGCTCATCCTCACAAGTCTTTGTTAAGTCGCCCTTTCAGGTTTTCAACTTACAACTCTCAAATGCAAAATTATAATCAACAAGAGGCAATAACCTCAAATAATCTATTTTGAGCTACATATATGTTTGTCTCAACATGCTCGTTATCAATATCCCAATCAAAATGGGAAATCATAGGGCATTGAGTGCATAATCATCCTCTATGGGAATTGAGTGCAACTCTACAATTTTCTTAGTAGATTGTCACTCAACAATACAAGCATCAACAATATTTGCAATGTTTTAAGCCGATCATCAATGCCATTATACCCTAGGCCAATACAATTTTTGTTAGGTTTTATTGTCTCCCAAACTTGCATAGCAAGAGGAGATTCAACAATAGGACTAACAAGTATTACATCCATGATGGATTTTGACAACACACTTTTTGATTTAGACACAACATTGTTATGACACAAGAGGGGGCTCAATACTTTTCTTCAAGAACTTTTTCTTTACCAAAATTTTGGGTTGAACACCTTGAAGAATTAGCATCATTGTTGACAAAATCTTTCTTCTCTACTAATGCATTGGGTGTCTAATCTTGTAATTGATCTTGCAACCTATTGATTTCTTGCCACAACATCTTGTATTGATTGCAAAACCAACTACAGCATGCATAGTTAATGGACTCAATGGCAAGTGAAGGTTTGAAAGGTCCTTTCTTCATAAAAGGAGAGTTTGAAACTCAAATGTTTATGGAGCCCAGTATTACAATACTTGGACTCGCCTTGGACCCGACAAGCCGATTTTTGACTCAGACTCGAAGCCCAGACTTGACGCAAACTCAACAAAGACTCAATATATAGAAAAACCCAAGAAATTCAAAGATTTTTAAGCATTTAAAACTTGTTTCATGCACCCTTTAATAAATAAACCTTAAAGACACAATAACATCATCAAATAGAAACTACTTTGATCCCATACAAAAACATACATTGATCACATAAGTATAAATGCAAATTTTAGCTGAAGGAAATAACAGTATTAAGACAATTAGATATATAAATGTTGTCAAATGTATAATATGAAATCCATGGCATCAAAAGTTCCAAACATATATCGAAACAAAAGCTACAAGTCTATGGCTAGAGGAGCCTACATCACTCGTCAGCCCTCTTGTGTAGTCGTCTAATATAGGTCCTAGATGATGATGCAGCAGCACAGCTATCATCTCTGCCTATGTCTCAAACTCAATGGCACCCAAACTAGCATCTTGTTGGCCCCAGTTTGTTGTTGCGTCAAAAGATTGATCTATCAATGCCCAATACAAACAGTAGAGACATGGATCACATGGGAGGCAGTTAGTCCTTTGTTACAAATCTCGAGGGGAGCGTTGTCCATCTGCCAACAATCTCCCCCTCAGTGTTACTCGAGGGGATTCAAACCCGTGACCCAACGCTCTGATACCAATTGTTGGCCCCAATTTGTTGTTGCATCAAAAGATCAATCTATCAATGCCTAATACAAACAATAGAGACATGGATCGCACAGGAGGCGGTTAGTCCCTTGCCATGAATCCCGAGGGGAATGTTGACCATCTGCCAACACATCTAAGGTGTCTCCTCGTGCTCTATCCTCCTCCTCTGCCATGGCCACTACCTCTACCTCTCGATCCACCTGGTCAACCTAATCAAGGTCCTCATTGCTGAAGACAGGATCCTCAGCCTCAGTGATCCAATCTGATTGTGGATCAACCTCCTCCAACGTGATGGGTGACAAGTCAGTGCCCAATATCTATCTATGGCGAAGGCGTAGGTTGTAATGAACATAAACAAGATCATTCAAGCTCTGCATTGACAATCTGTTGTGCTTCTTGGAGTGTATGTGCTCAAACATACTCCAATTGCGCTCACAACCTAAGGCACTGCATGGTTGGCTCAACACTCAAACCGCAATCCTCTAAAGATTTGGTACTTCAGCACCAAATCTCTCCCACCATGCATCTGAGATGAGAAAAAGAAAAAAATCAAGCTCATTGTCAAACTTTAAGTTTCAATATTTAATAGTAATATAAAAAAAGGTAAAGTTTTAATTTTTAAACTACTATTATGCCCTTAATAAATTTTTACCTAACTGCAATGTCAATCGAGTAGCCTTGCATATGTCTCTTGCAAAGAGATCTCCTTGTGCAAGTCTGAAAAATCTCAATCTAAATGACAATTTGTGCTCCAACACAAGAATCAAACATCTGCTTGATGATTGTATAGAGCCCACTCAAAACCTCCTCACCTACCTTGAATTCAGGACAAAATTGGAATGTCGGATTGAGAAAATGTGTTGCCGCATGTAAGGGCTTGTGAAACTGGAGGTGTCATCGTCTATCAATGATCTCCCAAATGGGGCAACTTTTATCATCAACTCCCCCATAAATGGATCTAATGGCCTCTTTGGCCCTATCCATGCCCTCATATATGTAGCCCATTGTGGGCTTCTCCCCATTGGCAACTCGTAATAGAACCACTAAAGGCTCTGTGAACTACAATTATTATGAAACATTGGCATAAGTAAGAATCAACAAAAATAAGCAAATAAAATAAAAATGAAAATGAAAATATAATGTAGAATTAGTAAACTAATTACTAATTACATTTACATTGATGATCTCCGCAATAGGTACTCAAAAGCCTTGCTCATCAAAAATCTAATTTGACACTTCATCCCTTCCATTTGTCTTTGCATATGTTGAGGAAGTCCACTCCTCACTAACAAACATTTGCCTCACAACTCCCTTTGACTGCAACAAGGATTGTAGAGTGATGAAATTGGAAGCAAAGCAAGTTATCCCAGGGTGAGCCAACTCCTCGTGCCCCATGTATTGCCTCATAAGGTTGAGGACCCATGTGTGATTATATATGAACTTACAAATATTCTTTGTGGTCTCCACACATGCTTTGATTCAGGCAATCTTGCCAAGATCCTCCAATATGAGGTCAAGGCAATCAACGACATAAGGGGTTCAAAATAGTGATTGGTGCCTATCCATCAGTAGTCTACTTGCAGCAACATAATTTGCTGCATTATCTGTAACTACTTGCACCACATTCTCCTCCCCTACCTCAACCAAGTCACCCTCCAAAGCCTCACAAAGAAATTTATCATTTTTGGTGTTCCCGGATGCATCAATAGATTTGATGAACACAGAACCACCTGAAAAAAAAACAAAATCAATGATTCAATAAAACATAAATTAAAAATCTTGATTGTTAATCACTAAATCAATGCATTTTAGGAGGTAAAATATTTACTTGAGGAAGAAACAAGAAAATTGAGCAATGTTTTGTTTCTTCTATTGGTCCAACCATCGGTCATGATGGTGCAACCCTTCTTCCTCCAAATGTGTCGCTGCTCCTCTATTGTGGCTTTCACATCAGCCATCTTTTGGGACAAAATGGGACCCTTTATCTCCTCATTGTTAGGGGCTTTGAACCCCACCCCACAAACAGTAATTGCATCAACCATATTTTGCCAATAAGGAGACCTAACACATAAATTAAATAAAATAAGTATTGAAAATTGTATAATTTCAATTTGAATTCAATATAGCTCTAAAAATAAAAAATTCAAGAGACAAAGAATCAACTATCAACTATATATTTTAAAACAAAACAAAAAGAAGAATTACTTGACTGCATGAAATTGAAAGTCACAATAGAACCAAAAGTCTCCAATTGCACTTTTGACTGCATGTTCCAACCCATGCTCTCAAGTGACGATTGGGAACTCGGAGTAGTGTGTGGCAAAATGTATGAATCCAACCTAGATGCACGAACTCTAGACCCAATGCTAACACTGCCACTAGCACTACCAATAGCCGAAGGTAGATGAATTGGAGGAATGGAAGAAGAAGAATCTCCAATAATCTCCAACTCCACCCATGGCTGCCATCTCCTCTCTTTGCCTCTTTTTTAATTCTTTTTGTTGTTTCCAATTGCACTTGCACTTCACGCATAACCTCAGGAGATACTTTTGGGCATGGATTAGCATCACAACCTCGTATATGTGCAAAGTGGTATTTCAATCTATTAATATTCCTCTCCCAAGCATAGTTGTTTTGCAATGACAACATGTTACCTCTCCTTTGTTTTGCTCAAGGATAAAAATGGCATGTTTCCAACAAAGGTCCTTTCTACTTTGAGATATTGTGAATGTGATAGAGACAATTTATAGATATAAACTATGTTGCAATAACACAAATTAAAAAAAAAAAATTAACATTCAAAGTTTATAATTAAACTAATATTAAAAACCTAGGGTTTGCAACTATAAAACTATTTTTTTTACAAGAACACCTACAGTTTGTTCAACAAAAATCTTACACACACCTAGGGTTTGTAACTTGTTCTTTGTTTCACTAAAACAAAATAGAAAAAAGAAAGAAGAAATAAAGAAGAGAAAAGAAGTTTTGGTTTAAAAAATACAAGAAAAACCTTCAAAATTCAAACATACCTCTTAAATCTTCTTTGAAATCAATGGAAATCTCTTTCCAATCCCTTGTAGACTCCTCTAGATGCACCAAGATCACCTACAACCTGCTCAAATGCGATTCAACAACCAGTTTGTGCTCAATCTCTTTAATGGTTTTCCTTCAATGCAAATATATTTTGGCTCTAATCTCTCTTTTTTCTTTCTTCCATGGCTTGATAATAAAATGAAGTGTCTTTTGGAGATAAAGAGGCAAATATAAAACCAAAAAGAAAAAGTTAGAGTGCTTTTCAATGTGTTTTTTTTTTTATGTTTTTGATTTCAGTTGTTGTGGCCGGGTCTAGGGGTTGGGACCCGCCCAAACTCGACGAGTCTGGCAAGTACTCGGCCCTCGAGTCTGTCGGACTCCTCAACATCCACCCACCTTGCGACTCATTGAGTTTTGGCAATTCTGTGTTAATCTTGTAACACTAACGGAGCCATTCATTGTAAATCATGGAAGCCCCACTTGCTGAAAATGATGGAAGGTCACATAATCATTTTGTTTGTTTTGAAATTCTGCTTTGTGTGACCATGCTCATGATAACAAAGACATGGGTATAGCATGTGAGAGATTGCTATAATGGACACTACAAGGAAGAGTAGATGGGAGTAAGCCCCAAGAATTTTTGTAATCCCCTTTGATAATATTTTGTTTCAAATGTTGATTAACCATCAATGCTTGCACAACCAAGCTTCATCCCAAAGGAACATACATTATATGTGTAAAACTTATCTTTATAGTCAAGGGTCCCAAACAATACTCCTCTTTTATATACCAAAAAAAAGTCATTATTGTAATCATTACTCATGGGGATCATCTTGAGATGATTTAAAACACACGAGTCAAATCTCATAAAAAAAATAATAACAAATGTTTATGAAAGGCTTCAATACTTAAACAATTTTCTAGATTCAAAAGACCTTGATGGTCTAGTTGACCCCCACAAAATGCAAGCTATCTTAATAACTAATCTCTCAATCATTAAGCCCACACCTAGATTTGTTGTACTTGCACACAATCTGTGAGTATTTTGGCTCCCATATTTGAACGATAGGAAGCGGTAATACAAAACTGACATCATGTGCAATTACTATGATTTAGCATCTCACTTAAATTCTTGAAGCATTCAAGAATCTTGGCAAATTGTGCATAGGTTTATTATCCATATCAGCATCATAAATCAGATTTCAGTCATTCATTCGTATCGAATATGTTCTCACATTAAGAACACTTAAAAATAAGTTGGTAAATACCTAATTCATCATGATTAGTTATTAATTTTTATATCCCTGCCACCTTAATAGGACATGTCTTATTGAACGTTCTCATCAATCAACATATAAATAGCCTATCACCCTGATTATAATTCTCACCTCTAAGACAACATATTATCTTTTATATTTCAAAACATCAATATATTTTATATTTAATGTGTACCTAATAGTCATATCAAATAAGTTGTTTGCATTTCAATTAGAATTTGATTTAGTCAAGTATAAATCTATTTAGGATTGATCCTTTGTCTTTCAAGTGATTTTTAAGACTAATCCTTACAAGCTTTAAGTTTTCACATAATGGATTCAATTAGGCACAATACAAAATACTTGTTAACTACTTCAAGAACAAGGTATAACCATTCTATCTTGTCACATTTACATTTCATTTAATTTCAATTAAAGGTTAAATGGATCACCCATCCATTAAATGGGAAGGGTTGAGTGCTCATTCGTCAGCTTCTTCTCCCATCAAATTGCCCACTTTTCCAACTCAAACCCTAGATCAAAAGACAGTTGGCAATGCTGGATGAAACTCAATTAAAATTGAGGAATCTGTCTTGTTGTGTGGTAATGACCCAAAGCAGAATTGGCTGGCATGATTTCTCTTTGTAGCCTGGGTAACTTCCATGTGGGGGGCAAATAACTTCCATCAAATGTCAACTTGATTACAGAATAGTCAGCTATTATATCCTTTAAATCCATAGGACCCCTTCCCTTGTAACACATGTACTACCTTTCCTAATCAGATGCAACTCAAGCTCAAATCCCTCATGTCTATAGAACCCATATTTGAACCCCCATTGTTAGTGACTACATAATCAACCCGGTGTCCTTATGGAAGCTCAACAACGTATGTTATCTCCAAGGAGACACAACATAGCAAAGAAGCCAACCATTTGGCCATATAACTCCAATTTCCCAAAGCAAAACCAATACAATACAAAAGTATTGAGTATACTAATGGCACAAAAATGCACATCAAAACCCAATCATTCAAACTAAACTTTGTGATCATCTCCTTTGAAAGATTCTTTTTCAAATAATGATTACATAGAAAAATCAATGATTAATATTTATATAAGAATCCTCTCCATGGATGACAAAGGCATGAGATAGGTAATTAACCTCAAAAGTGAGGAAATTACAATGGAGCCACCTATTCTAACTCTCCAAGCTCAAAATCAGAAGTGGACCTCAACTGACGCACAATTGAGACAAACAATTAAGAAATGTTGGATTTACAAGATGATGCAAAGATTAAACCAACCTTAACAGTCTCTTCCATTTCAAAACTGAATATTGTGAGGTAGTCTTGCCTAAATGTAATTGTATCAAGATTATGAGGATAGAATAGGAAATTCCATCCCAAAGAATGAAATAAGTCAATTAAGGGAAGCTCTTTTGAACCTCTACATTGGCTTAGACTCCATAAGCCACAAAAATACAAGGTTGTGAAGTCAAGCTTGATGATAAGCTTGGGCCTAAATTTATAAGCATTGTTAACATGGACAAGGAGCCAACCACTGCGATGGTGAACTTGGGTCTAAAGAAAAACGACAGTTGATCATGGTAGGTGATAATTGGGAACCAATATGGAAGATAGCAGGATTCAAAATCTTCTCGGACTTCAAAGATGACTTTCCATGTTTGTACAAAGACTTGAAAGTGGTGCCTCTAGAATTGTGCATGCATGGAATCCCACTTGTGCCAGGAGCATACCTTGTGCAAAGAAAAGTGTATTACAAGAACCACAATCATATTGTGAAGGTCTAATAAGAAATTAACAAAATAATAGATGTATTTAATCTTCAAAGAGTGGACAAGTTAATGGGTGTATCTGATCATGTTAAGTTTCAAGAAGAAATTGAGATAGATCAAAATATGATTTAAAACAATGGAGAGGGTGTTTTACTTGTTTGTTGGGGGCATGAGGAAACTTTTGAGGTGGGTGGAGGGAGCAGAGACTAGATTTAAACCTCAGCAATATAGAATTAAATGCAACCACTTAACCAGTAGGTCACAACTTAGTGTCTTTTAAAATATTAAGATATCCTATAGGGAAGAGCTTTTAGAGATCATTATACTAGCTTGAGTTAATATAAGTATATGGTCTATTCACAAATTGCAATAAGTTTGACCCATATTCATCTAGTTGCCCTATGTTCATATATGGTTATAATGCATACATACGTTACCATAAGTGAAAAACCTACTAATAAACTATGTCATAATCATTATTGTGATAGGGCATGGTGTCACATGCTTTAGCAAAATAACATGGTGTAGCATAAAATAAGTCCCTTCCAGTTACTAGGGTTGAAAAGAGAAAAAACATGGAAAACATATGTAGTTTAAAACAAATAGATAATATTACAAAATAGCAAAAACTACAAAATTTATCTTGTTTTGTTTTGTTTGGTTACTTCAGTTAAATATTGTAGAGAAGGGGGATTCGCTACTCACGAGTTCTCTTCGTTCAAAGAGCCTCACAAGGCGAACTACCCTAAACTACCTTAGGAACAGTGCAAGAGCTCTAGAATCCGAAAGAGCAGGTCACGAAGATTTTTTGGACAAACTGACAAGCTCTCGGCCAAAGGACGGCAGCACAGAATATGGACGACACCACAGTGTGTTGGCATCTTAGAAGCACACTAGCATCTCATACGTACCAGATAGCAAGTTTGTCACAGAAAATAGCAAATTGGCTGCTTCTAATTGCTAAGAAATCTTAAAAATGCAGGAAAGTAACAGAATTGAAATAAAGTGAAGTAGAAATGATAAAGAGAAAGAGAAGAAAGAAAGAAGATGCTCACAACCATCCAAGTAATGAAGCCTCCAGCCAGTAGATATCTTCAATACCTGCGTCTGTAAAATCTGGAGAAAGTGTTGGGGCTATATAGGGGTTTGACTGCCCACCTCCACGGACAACCAAATAGATAGAGAGAAATGGACAAAGCTTGTGGTGAAAGCAAAACCCACTCCAAGGGTAGAACCCGCATCACCAAGTATGAGTGATAAAAGCAATCCCCGCTTGAGGAGGAGAACCTGTATCACAAAAGAGGTAATAAAAGCAATCCTCGCTCAAGGAGGAGAACCCATATCACAAAGTATGAGATGCAATAGCTAGGGGATATGGAATCCCAAGATGCTCGCAAACACAAGACAAGGGAGGTAGAGCTGCAAGAGCCAAAGGAGATGCAAAGAGGGAGAGCAAAATAGTTGCAAGAGCCAAGAGTGCAAAGAGTGTTGTGAGAACGTGAGAGCTTGGAGTTGCTATAACAAGTAAGTGATATGTGCAAGCAAGAAAGGAAAGAGGGAAAAGAGAGGAGCCAAGAAGGAGAGGAAGCTAGAAGCAGAAGAGAGTTGCAAATGAAGTGAAAAGATAGCATTTAAAGAGAGAAAGAAAGCAAAAAGAAGCTTCCCGGGCGATTACAACGCATCTCGAGTTGTTACCACTGACCAAAGGAGGTGACAAGTGGCACAAAAAACGGTCGTTTGAACGTTGAAACATCGTAGGACGCTAGCGTAGTGCGCAGACATCCATGCGGCACGCTAATGTTTGGACGCATCACGCTACAAAACAACGCAAACTTGAAAAGTCCACGGTTCGACACGAAGCTGAAGCACACAAATAGCTGCTGAAAAGGGGTGTTGAGCATCCGGAAAAGGGAAAAAGGTTGATGCAGGGGCTAAAATGAGCCTACACAAGTGTTAAGGGAGTGGACACTATAGCGGACACAAGAATGTATGTGAAATTGCAAGGGGTGCAATTTTACGACTATACAAATATATAATTTTTATTTGTGCACAGACATGACCAAATAATTATTTGGATTGACCAAAATTCCAAGTGCTAGTTTAAAACATGCTAATATGTGATGGACGGTGTTTATCATCTTCTAACAACAATACACAACACATTTTGCTCTTATATTATAAGCCTTTTCCTATATCAACTTCAAGTTATGCAAATTAAACCAAAATTTATGTAAGACAATTTTAAAGCAAACAAAGACTGAAAACAATTAGGAAAAAATTGATTGAATGGCCAGTGGTCTTGTAAAGGCCAAGTTTCAAAACCTTCCCCAAGTTGAAGCAAGCCATCATGTGTCTCCCTTTGAACGTAGGTGTAAAGGGGCCCACACAACAAAAATAACCATGTCGGTCTCCCCTTCTTGGCAAATGCTAGAACAACCGTAGCCAAATTACTTGGCAAAAGCCAGAAGAAATGGAGCTCTTAATAAATGTGAGAATATCACTAAAGAAAACTGAGGCCAGTTAGTCTCCAAGTAACTTAAGCAAAGGAAACTGATAGAACGTAAAGGATAGAATATCAAAAAATGGAACTAGAGCCAATTAGACCCCAAGTATCTTAAGAAAAGAAACAATTGATCGAAAAATAGAGAACATCACAAGACGGAACTGAAGTCTCTTACAGCAAGGTCCCATATTATTTTGCTAAAGCATGTGCCACCATACCCTATCAAAATAATGACTAAGAATATTAGTTTTCTTAAGCAGCCATTTCTGAAACTTTTTAAGATATTTTTTGGGGCTCAGTCGCCTTATGATTTCTTTTTCCTATTTAATTTAAATAAATACTTTATTACTGAGTTTTTTAAATTATTAAATTTTGGAAGTAAAATTTAAACCAGACAGTTAAAAGAAAGGGAAAATTGAATCTGTTTTCTGGTAAATTTGAGGTTAAGCAATCCCAAAATTCCAACCCCCATTTCGACCTACTGAACGGTACGCACTGAACTAACCACTTGCCCTGGTCCAATCTCTGTATCATTCTCCCTAAACTTTCTAATCCTGATTTATAGCTGCTCCACTATTTTAAATGAAGATTCTAAATTATAGATTATAGTTATTACAAAATTACATAGGGCAACCGGAACCTTGAAAAATAAGTTATAAACAGTTGCATGGAGCTATGTTGTTAGTCTCATAATACCCTCATAAGAGAAACTGATGAAAAGAAAATAATTTTACCAACCTGTAAAGCAGTTTGATGTTTACGAAACTTGCGAAGACTTCGAATAATGCGAAGCAATCGTTCTCTGTTGATCTCTTTCCCTTCTTTCATCGACATCTGCAACGCATTCTTTACCTTATCTTCGTTGTACATGTCTTTGCGAAGCTCGAGACCAAGTTTCTTTAGACGGGACAATGACACATCATACTTCCCCACCAACGCTTCCGACGAAAATGCTCTCGAGCACAAAGGCGACAATATCAATCTGCTCTCATTGTATAAACATGTGCGTCTTTCCGCTATAAATGTCGCTTGCAGGTCGTTGGAACAAGCCCTACTAGCAAACCCTGAACAAGGTTGTAGCGCTAACTGTGTCCTCTGGCAAACAAACCTGCAAATAGAAGATTTGTTTTACACACCAAGAAAAGGAAATGAGCAGGTGCCTCTAAGGATAGCTGGATAAATTTAGTTAGCTGTGATACTACATACCATTTGAAGCCATTCAAGAGCAGCCGCGACTTCATTTCAAAAGCAGAGCTCTACACAGATGTCGGAAATGGAAAGGTTTAGGGTTTAAGCTTTTGAAGATTTTAAGTTTGTTCATGGCATTTCTACAGTTATTATGTGAGGCCTAATCTATGGGGTGGAAGAGATGCCTGTAAATAAAACTACCATACATATATTAAATATTAATATATTTAGAATACGTCATAGTTATTTTTTTTAGAGGCGTCTATTTTCATCAATTTATTCAAAACAACAGGGAACTATCCATATGCATGTTTCAATCAATCAAATAATATATGAGCAAAATAAATACGCAGAAAAACTTAATAGTGGAATAAAGCTAGAAAAGACTCAATAGCACATTAGAGGTTAAACCCAATAGCTATCTCATGAGTTCTCATGAAATTTGAATTGACTGATTTTAATTATAATTTGATTTTCAATACATATGTCCAATTTCTTCTTTAAACAAATGTGATACATTTGTCAATTAAGATAAGATCAAATATTAAATTTATGTATTTTTTTTACAAAGATACAAGATAAAGTAACCAAACCCTAGTATTGATTCTAGCACGTATTAAGAAAATGTAACATTTCCAAGTTCCAAACCAAATGAACCCTAACAAGTCTAACAGACTCAACTTGAGAGACTTTCCATCCCACTCAATAATAAAACAACCACAAATAAAAAACAATAAATCTTACGACTCCTTGAATCTTTGTTTTGTTTTACTGCAACAACAAATTATAACAATGCAATTGATTTCAACAGGACTAAAGCCAAATTTGTGATAGCTAAACTCAAGTGAATCCAAAAAATGTGAAGTCAACGAGAAATCCAACTCAAGAAGAATAAAGTCAAACTTGCAATCGCAAAGTTTTGAAACAGTTATGATTCAACAACCTCTTTTAATAGAGGTCTTCATGAATTCAAAGATAGGAACATCTAGAGAAAATTGTGAATAAAACATATTTAAAACTGTTTTAAAAACAAAGCAAAAAAATAAAAAATATTGAAAAATAAATAAAAATAAAATAAATACACTATTGAAAAATAAACCAAAAAAATTACAAATAAATACATTGAAATTTGTAATAATTATAAAAAATATATTTATGTTACTACTATATATAAATGTTCACCCTAAAAACTTAAATATTTATTAAATGACACTAAGTATTTAATTTTAATTTATTTTTTAATTAAATTGATTTTAAAATCTAAAAAACAACATTACCGCTGTAATATGTCTCTTAGCTATTTTTATTTTACTTTAATTTATCTTTTTAACGTTCAAAATAAAAATAATGTATAAATATATATTAAAAAATAAAAAATCTTTATAATTATATGAATGATGAAATACTGTTGCAATGAGAAAAAATGATGAAAATAAGTGCCTCAACGTATTTTATATAAATAATAATGTTATATAAATACTAATTTATTATAATAATTACTATAATTAAATTAATTATAATTATTAATATTAAATTTTAGTATTAATAATAATAAAAATGAAATCGTGAGTGGTAGGGTGAGTCCCCCCCCCATCACATTCCTTCTCTCATTCATTCATGAGCCTAATGGAAAAGAAAAGGCAAATCATTAGTCGATAATGGGAGAGGAAATTGGGGTGCCGGCTGGGGAGCACAAGTTGGTAGCATAGTGGCAAGGCCACATCACCTCACTTATTGCCAGTGTTAATCCAAGGCAACTGGGGAACGAAGGTAGTAAGCTACTAAAAGAATGAAATTGGGGAGATCTCGGAGGCACCGGATGTCTTAATGACACATGATGCTAATGATAAACAAAGCGACACGTAAAGTATGGTCATCATGGAAGATTATGCAAATCGGTCGGGTGGCAGAAGTTGATCCTCACGAGGTGATAGCCGACTTAAGGCTTGTGGTTGCAAGACAAAATTTTCTTGCAAGGACGGATTGCCTTGCATAGACATCATTTCAAGCTCGTGTGCATTGGTTCAGCCTTGCTGTATGCGGGCCTTTTAAATATAGACGGACGATGGCTTTTTCTTTGTATGGTTTCAAATTTTGCTTTATTGGTTGTCTTTGTGCAGGGAACTCTCGACCAAAGGGTAGCTAATAGCGAAGATGAGTAGATCAAAATTCATCATTTCCATCTCAGCGGAGGGGTTGGAAAGCTTTGGTATCGACACTCTTGTTTCCTTGGTAGTGACAAAGAGACAAATAGCTTTCAGGGAAATAACTGACCAAAGGCTGAAAAGAATTTTGCTCGAGGATGATCCCTTGATCATGGTAGTGGTCAAAATGATCTTAGGAAAGGGCCACTTGGATAGAAAGGAATTTGCGAGGGATAACACACACATTTCTTCACGGTTCTTGGTCGTCATTCTGGACATGGAAGTGTCGAAGGTGGAGGCAAAGGAAATGATAGAGAATATTTTTCGTGGCGACCTGTTAGGAGGGTTAGAGAAGACACTGAAATCGGCCTTCATGGATAAAGGAATCTCGCACCCCTCGAATTTGGAGCTCCTTTGGGAGATGGATGAGGTAGTAAAGGTATATCATTTTCTCTTAGACTTAAAGGGGCTAGAGCTCATGAGGCACAGGATGATCTCGACAACATGGCGATTGAATTTCTGAAAAGAAAACTAGGGTTGGTGACGGAGGAGGGTATGGAATGGGAGGAAGATTTCACCTCGTTTGCATAATTAAATGGTTCCCTATGAGGATTGGCCTAAGTGTATTAATTTTTTGTTTTAAAAAAGTTATAATCGGTGCTAGTTTTTTTAAGTTATGCAGTGGGGCTGCAATTTTGTGCTGGTCGTAGCATGCTCTTAGGTTGGTAGGTCTAGATTTCATGGAAGACTGGTGGTTTCTCCTGCTATGCAGACGTAATGTATCTTTTCTCAAATTTTAATACAAATCATAACCTTGCGTATTAAAAAAAATAATTAAAAAAATGAAATCATTATAAAATTGATTATGATATAAAAAATAAGTATTTTAGAGTGAATAAGATATCAAATCAATTTAAAACTGTTTTTAAATCTGCTTTAAATCTATTTAAAAAAATGTCTACATACAATGATTGTAGTTATGCTAGTTGCATGTCATTTGAACGTCAAATTCAATCTAAAGAGTTTTTCCTTACATTGAATTTTGTTTTTTGATGGATGCCATTGTAATATGCCTCTCAACATAATAAAAATGTTATTAAATAAGGAGTAATTAAAAAAAACTACTAACAAATAAAATAATAATAAATAAGAAGTAATTAAAAAGGGAGTCAGCTAACTACTAGACAAAACGCACCTATGTACATACAAAAATACATAAAAACATACATACTGACATACATGGTAACATACATAACATGAAGAGACAACGTAGTGCGGGGCCTGCCAAATGGGCGATGAAAGTGACAAAACCGACAGATAGTACCAAATGTTCGGAAGATGGTAGGTAGGAGTTAACGGTGTCATTAGGTCAATTTTCCCACCTTTTGTTGGCCGAAAAAGGTGGGCATCTTAGCTTTGTCATGAAGTTTCTTTTGTCTGGGGCGGGAAAAGTGGGGAAAGGGAATGACGTGGGCCTTTTATGTTTGGAGAAAGAAAGGTGAAAATAATATTTGTTTCCAGTTTGCACGTTGAAAGTTGAAATTTGAAGGTTTGAGTGCATGTGGAGTTGGAAGAGAAAAATGACCAAATCCAAGTGTTATTTGGTAGTGTGCACGTTGTAAGTTGAAGTTTGGAGTGCACATAGAGGAGTTGGAGGAGAATACTGGCCAAATTGAGGTGAGGGGTACTAACCAATTCGGTTGCAGGCAGAGGGTTTTACAATACCTTGTAATTTGTAATTTGGGAAATACAATGTGTGGGATTTCAGTTACTTGAATGTCCTTGTTTAAATGTGTGAATGTCTTCAAAATCACACATTCCATTGTTGTGTTAAAATTTTGCATGATTGAAAAAAAAGTGCACAAAATAATTATAATTGAGAAAACATAATGTTGGGTTTCAGTTATTTGAATCTCCCTATTTAAATGTAAAGGGTTGTCTCATGATGGCTTGCTTGCTTCTTAACACCCACTGTTTTGTAACATGGAAGTTACAAAACAGTATGAATGTCTTCAAAATCACACATTTCATTGTTGTGTTTAAATTTGGCATGATTGAAAAAAAATGAGCACAAAATAATTGTAATTGGGAAAACACAGTGTTGGGTTTCAGTTATTTGAATCTCCTTGTTTAAATGTAAAGGGTTGTCTCATGGTGGGTTGCTTGCTTCTTAACACCCACCGTTTTGCAACATGGAATGTTACAAAACTTTATAAATGTCTTCAAAATCACACATTCTATTGTTGTGTTTAAATTTTGCATGGTTGAAAAAAAAGTGCACAAAATAATATTAATTGGGAAAACACAGTGTTGGGTTTCAGTTATTTGAATATCCCTATTTAAATGTAAAGGGTTGTCTCATGTTGGGTTGCTTGCTTCTTAACACCCACAGTTTTGCAACATGGAATGTTACAAAACAGTATGAATGTCTTCAAAATCACGCATTTCATTGTTGTGTTTAAATTTTGCATGATTGAAAAAAAAAGTATACAAAATAATATTAATTGAGAAAACACAAAGTTGGGTTTTAGTTATTTGAATCTCTTTATTTAAATGTAAAGAGTTGTCTCATGGTCGGTTACTTACTTCTAAACACTCACATTTTGTAACACAAAATAGTATGAATGTCTTCAAAATCTTGCATTCCATTGTTGTGTTTAAAATTCACATGATTGAAAAAAAAGTGCACAAAATAAATATTAATTGGGAAAACACAATGTTGGGTTTCAATTATTTGAATCTTCTTGTTTAAATGTAAAGGTTTGTCTCATGGTGGCTTACTTGTTGCTTAACACCCACGGTTTTGCAACATGGAATGTTACAAAACAATATGAATGTCTTAAAAATCACACATTCCATTGTTGTTATTAAAATTTGCATGATTGAAAAAAAAAGTGCACAAAATAATTCTAATTGGGAAAACACAATGTTGGGTTTCAATTATTTGAATCTCCCTATTTAAATGTAAAGGGTTGTCTCATAGTTGGTTGCTTGCTTCTTAACACCTACAGTTTTACAACATGGAATGTTACAAAACAATATGAATGTCTTCAAAATCACACATTCCATTGTTGTATTTAAATTATGCATGATTAAAAAAAAGTGCACAAAATAACTCTAATTGGGAAAACACAGTGTTGGCTTTCAATTATTTGAATCTCCTCGTTTAAATGTAAAGGGTTGTCTCATGGTTGATTGCTTGCTTCTTAACACCCACGATTTTGCAACATGGAATGTTACAAAATAGTATAAATGTCTTCAAAATCACACATTGCATTGTTGTGTTTAAATTTTGCATGATTGAAAAAAAGTGCACAAAATAATATTAATTGGGAAAACACAATGTTGGGTTTCGGTTACTTGAATCTCCCTGTTTAAATGTAAAGGGTTGTCTCATGGTGGCTTGATTGTTACTTAACACCCACGGTTTTGCAACATGGAATATTACAAGACAGTATGAACATCTTCAAAATCACACATTCCATTGTTATGTTTAAATTATGCATGATTGAAAAAAAATGCACAAAATAATTATAATTGGGAAAATACAATGTTGGGTTTCAGTTATTTGAATCTCCTTGTTTAAATGTAAAAGTTTGTCTCATGGTCAGTTGCCTGCTTCTTAACACCGACGGTTTTGCAACATGGAATGTTACAAAACAATATGAATGTCTTCAAAATCTCACATTCCATTGTTGTGTTTAAATTTTTCATGATTAAAAAAAGTGCACAAAATAATATTAATTGGGAAAATACAATGTTGGGTTTCAATTATTTGAATCTTCCTGTTTAAATGTAAAGGGTTGTCTCATGGTGGCTTGCTTGCTGCTTAACACCCAAGGTTTTGCAACATGGAATGTTACAAGACAGTATGAATATCTTCAAAATCACACATTTTATTGTTGTGTTTAAATTTTTCATGATTGGAAAAAAAATACACAAAATAATTTTAATTGGGAAAACACAATGTTGGGTTCCAGTTATTTGAAACTCCCTGTTTAAATGTAAAGGGTTGTCTCATGGTTGGTTACTTGCTTCTCAACATCCACGGTTTTGCAAAATGGAATGTTACAAAATAGTATGAATGTCTTCAAAATCACACATTCCATTGTTGTGTTTAAATTTTGCATGATTGAAAAAAAAATGCACAAAATAATTGTAATTGGGAAAACACAGTGTTGGGTTTCAATTATTTGAATCTCCTTGTTTAAATGGAAAGGGTTGTCTCATGGTCGCTTGCTTGCTTCTTAACACCCATGGTTTTGCAACATGCAATGTTACAAAACAATATCAATGTTGTTAAAATCACACATTCCATTGTTGTGTTTAAAATTTGAATAATTAAAAAAAAGTGCACAAAATAATTCTAATTGGAAAAACATAGTGTTGGATTTCAGTTATTGTTTTAGCTATTTGAATCTCCCTGTTTAAATGTAAAGGGTTGTCTCATGGTCGGTTGCTTGCTTCTTAACACCCACAGTTTTGCAACATGAAATGTTACAAAATAGTATGAATGTCTTCAAAATCACACATTTCATTATTGTGTTTAAATTATGCATGATTGAAAAAAAAGTGCACAAAATAATTTTAACTAGGAAAACATAGTGTTGGGTTTCAGTTATTTGAATCTCCTTGATTAAATGTAAAGGTTTGTCTCATGGTCAGTTGCTTACTTCTTAACATCAACGATTTTGCAACATGGAATGTTACAAAACAATATGAATGTCTTCAAAATCTCACATTCCATTGTTATGTTTAAATTTTGCATGATTGAAGAAAAAGTGCACAAAATAATATTAATTGGGAAAACACAATGTTGGGTTTGAGTTATTTGAATCTCTTTGTTTGAATGTAAAGGATTGTCTCATGGTGGTTTGCTTGTTGCTTAACACCCATGGTTTTGCAACATGGAATGTTACAAGACAGTATGAATGTCTTCAAAATCACACATTTCATTGTTGTGTTTAAATTTTGCATGATTGAAAAAAATTGCACAAAATAATTCTAATTGGGAAAACACAGTGTTGGGTTTCAGTTATTTGAAATTCCCTGTTTAAATGTAAAGGGTTGTCTCATGGTCGGTTGTTTGCTTCTTAACACCTACGATTTTACAAAATGGAATGTTACAAAACAGTATGAATGTCTTCAAATTCACACATTCCATTATTGTGTTTAAATTTTGCATGATTGAAAAAAGGTGCACAAAATAATTGTAATTGGGAAAACATAGTGTTGGGTTTCAGTTATTTGAATCTCCTTGTTTAAATGGAAAGGGTTGTCTCATGGTAGGTTGTTTTCTTTTTAACACCCACGGTTTTGCAACATGGAATGTTACAAAATAGTATCAATGTCGTCAAAATCACACATTTCATTGTTGTGTTTAAAATTCGTATGATTGAAAAAAAAAGTGAACAAAATAATTCTAATTGGGAAAACACAGTGTTGGGTTTCAATTATTTGAATCTTCATGTTTAAATGTAAAGGGTTGTCTCATGGTCAGTTGCTTGCTTCTTAACACACACGGTTTTGCAACATGGAATATTACAAGACCATATGAATGTCTTCAAAATCACACATTCCATTGTTGTGTTTAAATTTTGCATGATTGAAAGAAAAGTGCACAAAATATTTATGATTTGGAAAACACAATGTTGGGTTTCAATTATTTGAATCTCCTTGTTTAAATGTCAAGGGTCATTTCCTGGTGGGTTGCTTGCCTCTTAACACCTATGGTTTTGCAACATGGAATGTTACAAAACCGTATAAATGCCTTCAAAATCACACATTCCATTGTTGTGTTTAAATTTCACATGATTGAAAGAAAAGTGCACAAAATATTTGTAATTTGGAAAATACAGTGTTGAGTTTCAGTTATTTGAATCTCCTTGTTTAAATGTCAAGTGTCATCTCATGGTGGGTTACTTGCTTCCTAACACCTACAGTTTTGCAACATGGAATGTTAATAAATTGTATGAGTGTCTTCAAAATCACACATTCTATTGTTGTATTTAACTTTCGCATTATTGAAAAAATAAAGTGCAAAAAAAATTGTAATTTGGAAAACACAGTGTTGGGTTTCAGTTATTTGAATCTCTTTGTTTAAATGTCAAGGGTTGTCTCATGGTGGGTTGTTTGCTTCTTAACACCTATGGTTTTGCAACATAGAATGTTACAAAACCGTATGAATATCTTCAAAATCACACATTCCATCATTGTGTTTAAATTTTGCATGATTGAAAGAAAAGTACACAAAATATTTGTAATTTAGAAAACATAGTGTTGAGTTTCAGTTATTTCAATCTCCTTGTTTAAATGTCAAGGGTTGTTTCATGGTGGGTTGCTTGCTTTTTAACACCTACAGTTTTGCAACATGGAATGTTACAAAAATGTATGAATGTCTTCAAAATTACACATTCCATTGTTGTGATTATATTTCACATGATTGAAATAAAAGTGCACAAAATATTTGTAATTTGAAAAACTCAGTGTTGGGTTTTAGTTATTTCAATCTCTTTGTTTAAATGTCAAGGGTTGTCTCATGGTGGGTTGCTTGCTTCTTAACACCTGTTGTTTTGCAACATATAATGTTACAAAACCATATGAATGTCTTTAAAATCACACATTCCATTGTTGTGTTTAAATTTCACATGATTGAAAGAAAAGTGCACAAAATATGTGTAATTTGGAAAACATAGTGTTGGGTTTTAGTTATTTGAATGTCCTTATTTAAATGTCAAGGGTCGTCTCATGGTGGGTTACTTCTTAACACCTACGGTTTTGCAACATGGAATGTTACAAAACCGTATGAATGTCTTCAAAATCACACCTTCCATTGTTTTGTTTAAATTTTGCATGATTGAAAGAAAAGTGCACAAAATATTTTTAATTTGAAAAACATAGTGTTGGGTTTCAGTTATTTGAATCTCCTTGTTTAAATGTGAAGCCTAGTCATCTCATGGTGGGTTGCTTTCTTTTTAACACCTATAGTTTTGCAACATGGAATGTTACAAACCATATGAATGTCTTCAAAATCACACATTCCATTGTGTTTTAATTTCGCATGATTGAAAGAAAAGTACACAAAATAATTATGATTTGGAAAACACAATGTTGGGTTTTAGTTATTTGAATGTCCTTGTTTAAATGTCAAGGGTTGTCTCATGCTTGGTTGCTTGCTTCTTAATACTTGTGGTTTTGCAACAAGGAATGTTACAAAACCGTATGAATGTCTTCAAAATCACACATTTCATTGTTGTGTTTAAATTTTGCATGATTAAAAGAAAAGCGCACAAAATATGTGAAATTTGGAAAACACAATGTTAGGTTTCAGTTATTTGAATGTCCTTGTTTAAATGTCAAGGGTCGTCTCATGGTGGGTTGCTTGCTTCTTAACACCTACAGTTTTGCAACATGGAATGTTACAAAACCGTATGAATGTCTTCAAAATCACACCTTCCATTGTTTTATTTAAATTTCACATTATTGAAAAAAAAGTGCACAAAATATTTGTAACTTGGAAAACACAGTGTTGGGTTTCAGTTATTTGAATCGCCTTGTTTAAATGTCAAGGGTCATCTCATGGTGGGTTGCTTGCTTCTTAACACCTACAATTTTGCAACATAGAATGTTACAAAACCATATGAATATCTTCAAAATCACACATTCCATTGATGTGTTTAACTTTCGTATGATTGAGAAAAGAAAGTGCAAAAAATAATTGTAATTTGGAAAACACAGTGTTGGGTTTTAGTTATTTGAATCTCCTTCTTTAAATGTCAAGGGTCGTCTCATGGTGGGTTGATTGCTTCTGAACACTTACGATTTTGCAACATAAAATGTTACAAAACCGTATGAATGACTTCAAAATCATGCATTGCATTGTTGTGTTTAAATTTCGCATGATTGAAAGAAAAGTGCACAAAATATTTGTAATTTGGAAAACACAGTGTTGGGTTTCAGTTATTTCAATCTCCTTGTTTAAATGTTAGGGCTCGTCTCATGGTGGGTTGGTTGCTTCTTAATACCTACAGTTTTGCAACATGGAATGTTGCAAAATAGTATGAATGTCTTTAAAATCACACATTCGATTGTTGTGTTTAAATTTCGCATGATTGAAAGAAAAGTGCACAAAATATTTGTAATTTGGAAAACATAGTTTTGGGCTTCATTTATTCCAATCTCCTTGTTGAAATGTCAAGGCTCGTCTCATGGTGGGTTGCTTGCTTCTTAATACCTACGGTTTTGCAACATGGAATGTTACAAAATACTATGAATGTCTTCAAAATCACACATTTCGTTGTGTTTAAATTTTGCACGATTGAAAGGAAAGTGCACAATATAATTGTGATTTGGAAAACACAGTGTTGGGTTTCAGTTATTTGAATGTCCTTGTTTAAATGTCAAGGGTATTTTCATGGTGGGTTGCTTGCTTCTTAACACCTACGGTTTTGCAACGTGGAATGTTACAAAACCATATGAATGTCTTCAAAATCACATATTCCATTGTTCTGTTTAAATTTCACATGATTGAAAGAAAAGTGCACAAAATATTTGTAATTTGGAAAACACAATGTTGGGTTTCAGTTATTTGAATCTCCTTGTTTAAATTTCAAGCATCATCTCATGGTGGGTTGCTTGCTTCTTAACACCTATGGTTTTGCAACATGGAATGCTACAAAACTGTATGAATATCTTCAAAATCACACATTCCATTATTTTGTTTAACTTTTGCATAATTGAAAGAATAAAGTGCAAAAAATAATTATAATTTTAAAAACACAATGTTGGGTTTCAGTTATTTGAATCTCCTTGTTTAAATGTAAAGGGTTGCCTCATGGTGGGTCGGTTGCTTCTTAACACCCACGGTTTTACAACATGGAATGTTACAAAACAATATTAATTTCGTCAAAGTCACACATTCCATTGTTGTGTTTAAAATTTGCATGATTGAAAAAAAAGTGCACAAAATAATTGTAATTGGGAAAACACAATGTTGGGTTTCAATTATTTGAATCTCCTTGTTTAAATGTAAAGGGTTGTCTCATGGTCAATTGCTTACTTCTTAACACCCATGGTTTTGCAACATGACACGTTACAAAACAGTATGAATGTCTTCAAATTCACCATTTCCATTGTTGTGTTTAAATTTTGCATGATTGAAAAAAAACTACACAAAATAATTGTAATTGGGAAAACACAGTGTTGGCTTTCAATTATAAGTACATTTTATTTGTAGCTTTAGAGCAGCCACTTCCTTATCAACCCTTAGGATAGTAGTGTCCATTTTTTGGATAGAGTTTTGAGTGTCTTCAATACTTTTCTGTAGCTTTGCAGCTGCTCTTTGCTTAGCTTTGAGAGTGTCTTTTTTATTAGAGAATGCATATGTTTTCTATTTGATAAGTTTTGTACAAAACTTGTCTACCTTTTCACATATGGCTTTCATGTCTCCAGCCAATTGATTCTTTTTTTACAATGAAAACCTTTTCTTCTTTACACAATACGAATGTAATGAAAGTTACATCTTCAAGATATATAACAAGTCTCAGGTAGACTAAAAATTGTGTTTCAACTTTCTCTAATTAATAAACTATAGGCATGTTGGAAAACACCGTGGGTTGTAATTTCTATATTTTTGTTTGTTGTAAGTTGAAGGGTGGATTTTTTTGCTTTTGTGCTTGATGTTCTTTTGCTGGTCATGTTTAGTTTTATATTCACATATTTTTGACTTCACTACTTGAAATCCAGTTATAGGATCTTCTTTCATTTTCTCTGCTTAGACAAATTCATATGCAAATACAAAATCTCTCAACTTTATCCACTTCTGCATTGCAATTTTTCCATTGCACATACTGCACGTGCTCCTTCGTCAACTTCTCAAGAGTGGTAAGAATATCTTCAGTTAAAACATATCTCATTAAGTTTGATCTCCTTGTGTTCAAGTGTTTGTAGAGTAGATTGCTTTTCAATTTCATAAATTATAGAACCTGCTGCGTACAAATTTGCATTATTTCTTCGCCTTTACACATACTACAATTGCTTCTTTGTCAATTAATCAAAATCATAAAGAATCTCCTAAGTCAACACAGTATCTATCTCATTCACTATGGTTTTCAATGCAACTGAGCTTCACAATTTATTGCAATTGTGGTTAACAGTTAAAATTGCTTTTCGAATTCTTTATATGTTTCACAAATAAATAACATGTTCTAGCTTACATTCATTGAATCATTTTTTTATCACCAGATGCAAAGAATATGTTTTTTCTTTTCACATTTTTGGCATCCATAGAAGTAATTACATGTTATTATTCACGTTAGGCTTATAGGCTACATATAAAGTTGTAGGATGGATTTCCCATCCTGTTGTTCAACCTGCACTTTTTTAATTCATGAATTGTAATATATGCTTTTGTTGGTCATGTTAAGTCACCCCAAATGGAAGGCTTGATATCACAACATGCCTGCTCAGGTAAAACAGGTTTGTACACCCCCTATAATATGGTGTCATAGTCTTATTTCATGTGAGGTTGTGATTTTACCTATGGTCTTTATGTCCACTTGGAGATTCAAGTAGACACCGTGTTTTCCAACATGAATTGGTTGAGATTATGGTTGATAGGAAAATTCACACATGTATGAATTTCTTGATTCACTTCATTAATGATTCATTATTTTTTTAACAAATGCAATTTTTTTTTATTCTTTTGGCATTGCTGGCAACAATGGATGCACATTTATTTACATAGAAGGTTGTCATAAAAGGTTTTGGTTTCCCTCTAACCTTTCCTCTCCATTAACACATACACATGCACCACAACCAAGGTATATTCCATAATACATTTGTTCTTTCAACTATAGAATTAATTACATAGTTTTATGCACATTACACTCATACGCCACATACAAAGTTGCACGTTGAACCACATATCATGTGGTTCAACTTTCACTTCCTTATTTCATGAATTTCCAAATGTGCCTTTGCTGCACATGTTAAGTCACCCTAAACGAAAGGTTGGATATCACAAAATGCCTCCTCAGGTAAAAGAGGTTTGTACACCCGACATACTCTGAAATCTTAGTTATATTTACATGCAGGGTTGCAAATTTACTTGCGGTCTTTATGTCAGCTTGGAGGTTAATCTACACATTGTGTTTTCCAACCTGTATTTGCTTACATCATGGTTGATACAACATTTTACACCTTTCTTCCTTTCCTCATTCTCTCCATTACTAATTCATCTTTTTTTCAACGGATGCAACAAACGTGTTATCATTTTGGCATTGCTAGTAGCAATGGATGCACTTATTCTTTTTACATACAAGGTTGTCATCAAAGGTTTTTGTTGCCCTCTAACCCTTCCTCTCCTTTGACACATACACACACAACACAACCAACGTATCTTCCCATGATAATACATTTGTTGTTGCTATTGTATAAGTAATTACATATTGGTATGCATGTTACACTCCTACACCACATACAAAGTTCTAGGTTGAACCACTGATCGTGGGGTTCAACCTTCAATTTTTTATTTTGTTAATTGTTAGATGTTCTTTTTCTCCTCATGTTAAGTCACGTGAAATAGAAGGTTGAATATCACAACATTCCTCCTCAGGTAAAAGAGGTTTGTACACCCCATATACTCTCAAATTTTTCTTATATTTACATGCGGGGTTGCGAATTTACTTGAGGTCTTTATGTCAGCGTGGAGGTTCATCTACACGTGTTTTCCAACCTGCATTTGCTTACATCATGGTTGATAGAAAATTTTAAACCTTTATATATTTCCTCATTCTCTCCATTACTGATTCATCTTTTTTTCAACAGATGCAACAAACATTTTATCATTGCTGGAAGCAATGTATGCGCTTATTCTTTTACATACAAGGTTGTCATCAAAGGTTTTGGTTGCCCTCTAACCCTTTCTCTCCTTTGACACATGCATACACAAAACAACCAATGCATCTTCCCATGATAAGACATATGTTGTTGCTATTGTATAAGGAATTACATATTGTTGTGCATGTTACACTCCTATGCCACATACAAAGTTCTGGGTTGAACCACTGATCGTGTGGTTCAACCTTACTTGTTTATTTCATGAATTGGTAGATGTGATTTTGGTCCGCATGTTAAGTCACATGAAATGGAAGGTTGAATATCAGAACATGCCTCAGGTAAAACAGGTTTGTACACCCCATATACTTTGAAATCTTTGTTATATTTACATGTGGGGTTCTAAATTTACTTGCGGTCTTTATGTTTGCGTGGAGGTTCATCTACACGCTATGTTTTCCAACCTACATTGGCTTACATCATGGTTGATAGGACATTTTACACGTTTCTGCATTTCCTCATTCTCTCCATTGCTAATTCATCTTTTTTTCAACATATGCAAGAAACATGTTATCATTTTGGCGTTGTTGGCAGTAATGGATGCATTTTGTTTTCGCATACAAGGTTGTCATCAAAGGTTTTGCTTGTCATTTTTTGTTGTCGTTGTCTATGTGCACTTGTACATTGAGATGGAATGTTTGATTTCCAGCTTGTGTTTCTATTATATTTTATGCATAGCTTGATTCAATCTATCACCTTTAATTTTCCTCAATTGAAGCCGACAACCTCCTATTAGTTTCACGTGGGTGACAACAATGCAAGTACCTTTTATTTATGTTTTACAAATGATTTATTTCTTTTTCTTGACACAATCGACACTAATTTTAAATATTCATCCAATTTTTTCCTTTCCTAGAATGGGGAGAGGTTTGAAATGGAAGAAGCAAGACGAATTGTAGGTGCAAGATGTACAAAATGGAGGCTCTCCTTTTTCCTCTTCTGATTTGGAATGGGTTGCTATTTCCATCAACAATGATGCGGTCCTTGACCTTGTTGCAACAATTCCTCTTATGAGACTTGATGATTTCATTTGCATTTTTGGAGAAGAAAATAAGAGAACCTACCACCACGTGTCCCCTCAATGACAAAGCTTATGACAAAAAAATTTCGTATCACATGTTTGTATCTTTCAACATTCATTTCTATGGTCCAATGATATTTTACTCTCTCTTGCTTCAACATGATGAGATGATGCCTTTTTCATAGCTACGGGTGTCAATACGGTCTTGCAAAAAACAAAGGCCAACCTCCACCAGAGAAGAAACCACATAAGACATTTATACAAATGTGAGGTTGTCAATACCACTTCATGGTAAAGGTTATGAATGGAAAACCCGATGTTGCCTATATTATCTACAAAGAAATGTTCCACGTTGATAAAAATAGTCAATTTTGCAATGGCATTCATGACACAAGTGGAGATAAGTGTTATATGTTTGCTGCTAATCTATCTGTAGAGTGCTAAAGCTATATTGAAATCCTTTTGCTCATAGACATCAATGTCAATGCAATAATGGATAGACACATCAACAATCCTGTCTTATGTGGCATGATGCCAAAGAGAGATCAATTCCTTACAAGAAAGGATATAATGAATGCCTAGCGAAAGGTGCATTCTACTCACGCACATAAACACAAAGTCGATTCGACAAGTATCCTACTTTAGACTGGACAAGACTTTGACAACTTCTACTTTCAATGACCCAATGGGAATAATACACCTTTTGTTATTGGGGTTCAAACTCCATGGATGTTGGATAGGATGGTTAGCCACTTGTACAATTCAGTCATCTCGATGGATTCCATGTTTACAACTAACAAATATGGGGTGAGGCCTTACAAACTTTCACAAATAGTTCTTCATGTTTTCAATGATCTTGTTGGCTATAAACCTGACAATGCTCATTTGAGTTGTTATGTCTATAGTTTCCATTGTATACTCTGCTCATTTTCAATGAGCAACAGAGTGGTGTGCCAGTTGTGTGGGTAGTCTCCTCACGAAACAAGATTGAAGACATCTCTATGTGGCTATGTGAATTGCATGACTGTGAAAGAAGAGCCAGAACCAACCAGAGAATCAATGCATTTTTTATCGATGTTGCAACTACAAAAATCCAAGCCATACAATATGTGCATCCCTTTGTTCAGAAGTGTACCTTTCTCATTTGCTATTTATTCTCAATGCCACTTTCTTATGTAGATGAGTGGTAAACAATATTGTTTGTATTGTCTATTAGGGTTGTCTTTCAATGTTGTGTGCTTCTATGCCTTTGGCATGTCAAAAGGGCATGGTTGAAGAATGTATATAAGTATGCAGCCAAGGAAAGGGCAATGGACATCTTCCACAGAATTGGCACGATCATGATGGGAATCGGTGACAACGAAGATAACGTCACTCAACTATTGAACTCTTTCTTTCAGGAGTTCAATGATCAACTCTGATTTTTAGAGTACTTCAACAAGACCTGGTGCGAAGGAGGAGGTCGAATTGGTGAGTTGACAATTCTTGTCACCTCGCAGGATTCATACCATTCACATTCTTTGATGTTACCTCTAATACATTGTGGTTTACTTGACTATTGGATTTTTTTTCGTAGCCATGTAGGCAAAAAATTGTAGATTTTTCCCACATGCCAACCAGGATATGAATGCAACCATTGAGTCATACCATTGTGCACTCAAAACTCGGTACTTGTGTGATTGTTCTAAAAAATACACTAGGAGAATGGACTATTTGTATTACACCTTTGTGTATAAAATGGAACCATTCTATAGGCAAAAGGAAAAGTTGTAGCATTATGGTTTTTTGATGAACCAAAAGTGTTTAAATATGCAATCTAGTTTAGAGCAGGCCAAGGCAATTCCAGACGATCACTATATTTCTGATGAAACAAATCCTGGATGGTACTGGGTGAAAAGTCAAAGTAGGTCCGACCACTATCTTGTTTGGAAATTTGGGGAGCACCTTTTTGTTTGTGGGTGACCTTGGATTTTGTAGGGGAACACTTGCAAACATGTCCTGAAGGTTGCTAACTTGATTAAAAGATCATCTACTATTGAAGGGCTGATCCACGATAAGTGAATTTAAATTCAAATTGTGTTACTTTATGGGAGTCAATTGTGTTTTGCATTTTCTACTGCCTAATACAAATTTCTTTTGTGTGGTCATTTAGACGGGGGAGGTCAACCTATTGATAGAGGGATAGATTTGAACGAGACATTGTTAGAGGGGGGTGTAAAAGAAAACAATCCTAATTTTCTCACCCCTACACAAGCTCCTTCTATCACTCATGTATATGATGAACATGTGCTCAAAATGTCTCTTTGGAATGTCATAAACGAAGTCTTGAACAAATTGATGCCTACACCGCCATAGTGTCTAAAATAGGTGCAATCATACAGACAATGCATGGAGAGGTTTCTATAGGACCTATGAAAATCAAATGCATTGTCGTTTGAATTCATTCCTGATCTTGATGAAGCTGCAACTAGCACCACTCGCATGCGTCCATGGTTTAGTGCAAGCAGGGATCATCGTCGACTTGCAACCCGGTGTACGAAACCTGTCGTAGAATAGTCAGATCACCGAACCCCTTTGGATGACTCCTTTCCCTTCTCCACGAACAATAGCTTGAATGTGAATGTCAATATGCAATGTGAGACTTCATGCACAATTGCTATGGATGTGGCAGAGGATACAACATCTAATACTAGTGACTATGAGAAAACCCATTTCAGTTTCTATTTTGTAATAGAAAATTGTATTGTAGATTTCTTTTTCTAAAATATGCTTGTACCATATCATAAACTTTTTTATCTTTTTTGGCTTTTTTTTGTTCACTTCAACATTCCAATTTGGGGAAAGGAGTCCAACAACTGTCTTTCGCGAGTGTAAACCCAATGCAAGGTATGGTTTGAATTTAATAACTATGCATACATAAGTCCAATTTGTTGTATGACCTTATGCAATACCATGCTTCCTTATAAAAAATTGGCTACGATGATAGATTGATGTCGGTCAACGTGCCTTCATTATATTGATTCTTCAAGACTTACTAAGGATTGCACAAGCATAGTTCAGTGAACCTTCATTTGTAGGTAAGCATAGTGCACACGGTCCTTGTCTATGCTATTGCTTACTATTATGCTTTGACAAATTTTTTCCAAACATCCATAGCTTGTTCAAAAGTACCTATTTTAGGCTTTTAGCCATAGCAGCAAGGCAGTGAATTGTTTGATAAAATACTTTGGTAGACATGTATGAAAAATGTTGTGGCATAGACAAGGCAGTGAACTGTTTGAAAAAATTCCTTAAAGAAATGTGGTCTCATGATGATGGAATTTCATTCTTTGATGCATTTTTTCAAACAGTTCATTGCCTTGTCTATGTTATTTCTTACTATTATGATTTGACATATTTTTTCCAAGCATCCATACTGTGTTTGAAAGCACTTATTTTAGGCTTTTAGCCATAGTAGCAAGGCAGTGAACTGTTTCATAAAATGCTTTGGTAGACATGTGTGAAAAATGTGGTAGCATAGACAAGGCAGCGAACAATTTGATAAAATTCCTCAAAGAAATGTGGTCTCATGGAATGCCATTACAAGCTAATGCAATTGGCAACTGCTCATAGTTAGTAGTTATGCAATGTTAAGTAACTGCATAATTGCTTAGGTTGACTTTGTAAAAAACTATATTGTAATTGAAAATTTGTCATCTATTAGCATCTAGTTATTATTTATGCAATGTGAAGTAATTCTTTGAGTTATAAAGATGTGCAATGCAATGAAGAATGTAATCAACGATATGAATATAAACTAGAAAAAAAAAATTCTACAATTGATTAGTTAAACTAGTGCAAGAGCACCTTGTTAACTAAATGCCTTCAAAAGGTAAAATTGAAAATTTTGAATTTCCAAATGTAAAAGCATGAAAAATGTCATGAATTGGTCATAAATGATGTATTTGAGGTGACAAATAGGACACTAGGTGGAAAAAAAGATGGAAAAAGAAAAATTTGTAAAAATTGTAAAAGTTGCTAAATTTGTAAAAAGCAAAAATCAAAAGTTGAAGAGTCTTTTGAGGGAAAATGAAAGGATGGGTTGGTGGAAGTTCAAAAGGTAGTTAGTTAACTGATGTAAAACATCTTTAAAAGGCTTGTGGGGGCAAGCAAGTGAAGTACTTTGTAATTTTAGAAACAAATTTTGAAATAAAACTCACTGTTCTGTAGTTTTCTGAGTTTTTATCTCTAGTTTCTAATCTTGTACGACCAGTATAGCAACATAAGGCCTGGATTCTTATTGTCTTAGGAAGGATAGTGTTTTTGGAAATCACACTAATTCAATTTGAAGGATTAACATTTAGTTTTAAGTTTGTTTAGTGATCAAATACAAAAAATTGTTAGAAACCCTCAACAAGGGTTTTAGAGTCTTTTAAGGTTCTAACCTACCATTCCACTGATGTAGGTGTAATAGATTGGTGGAATGGGATATTAGGAAGTGTGATTATATTTTTTTGTTGTGTGTGTATGTGTTTTGTTGTAGGAAGTGAAAAATACAAAGATAACATTGTTGCCCTCACAAAAATTATAAGATTTTCAAGCAAAAGTGGTGCCTACAAGTGATAAAATGAAGAAAAAACATTGGGAAAGGTTGGAGAATGGTCTAATTTGTATGTGCAGACATAAAGAAATGTGTATGAAGCATTCACAAGGTGGCATAAGGTTTGGAGAGGTTGTTTCCAATAAACCCTCACTCTTTTGTGTTACAAAATCCTAGAATCAAGGGTTTGATTGATCAACATTTTATGGAGCCCATTTCTTCTTGAAAGTTGATTTTTCTTGAGTTTTGTGACTGGTTAAAGGACTTTTTGAAGTCATTTCGAATTTTTATGATGGTTTCAAACCACTTCCTTTGATAAAATGCCCTAATTTGGGCTCCTTGTCAATGAACAGTGTATTGATTCCCTTATATTTTACAAAACAAGTGTTGTTGATGTTGAAGTATGTCATAAGGGACTGAAATGGGTTTTTAAATTTGTATTGTGTTTGGAAATATACATTGGGACTGAAAAGTATTCACCAGTTTTAAGGGTTTGTTGTCCTACTAGAGTATAAGTCCATGGGTGCATATATTTGTTTAACTAATGAAACAAAGTTAAGTTGCTATGGATTTGTGTTGATTTTGTGAAAAAGGATGATAATAACAATGATTAAATGTTTGAACAAGGTTTAGTGAGCATAATTTGTTACTTTGGTGATTTGGAAATTTGAGTCCAATGTGCAAGAATGATGGTTTGATTGCTAAAAACAGAGAGTTTGATAAAACAAAGAAAAGAAAGGTAGTTGATGCTTGAAACTTGTCTCTTTTATGTTGTTACAAATTTCTCTATGCTTAGTAGAAGTTGAAAAGGCTAACTTGATGGATTTGTTGATTTCAGCTATATGACTTCAACGTGAAAAGATGGTAACTTGACTACTATAATAGGAATTCTAATGTTTGTTTTTTTGCAACTGTGTATATTGGTTTTTTCAATCAAAACTCAGATTTTCACATGGTATTTGAAGATTGGAAAAGGTTGGAAACAAGAAACAATGAAGAGTAGGTGGTGTAAGTTTGATGATGACTAAGTTGTTTTTGAGACTGATAATTGATTTGGAATACTGATGAAGTGATTTGGCTTCTTGATAGCCTCGTTGGTTCAAGTGAAATTGATAGATTTTGGTGAATGAATAGTGAGTTTTTGTTGAATTTGCAAAGTGATCTTCTCAGGTTGATTTTGGGTCTTGAGTACCCCTAGTTGATTGTTGTTGTTAATAGATGCTCTTGCATCATAAAATCATCTAATTACAACAAATAGAATGCTCACATTATTTGCACTGTTGGAAAACACACTTTCCGTACACAGTTAGTTCATTATGAAAAGTTTTGCTTCACTTTCAATTTTTTGAGCTACAGTTTCGTACAATCAAAATGTCCTTTCTGCCTTTATTCATCTAATTGCAACAAATACAATGCTCAAATTATTTGCCATGTTGGAAAACACATTGTCCCTACACAATTAGTTCATTATAAAAAGTTTCATTTCACTTTGATTTTTTTCCGCAACTATTTTGTGCAGTCCAAATGTCCTTTCTACCTTTCTTCATGTGAATGCAACAAATAGAATGCTCACATTATTTTCACTATTCTAATTAGATTATGTTGTTGTATCTGCTGAAATTTTTGTGGTCTTTCATTTCAGGCATTGTTGTTCATGTTGTTCTAGTCGTGCATTGCCATATGCCCATTGGAGATACTGCACATGGTGCTTCGTAAGTTTCGAAGAATAGCTACAATCTCTTCAGTGAAAAAATTATCTATATCTTCCACTTTGCTCACTTCTTTTTCATTGTTTCCATTGCATTGACAATGTCTTTCTAATTAGAGAATGCAAGTGTACATTCTAAAAAAGTTGTTTTGTCTTTCATTTAAAGCATTTTAGTACCTGTTGCTATAGTTGTATACAAGATGTCACATAGTTCATGAGCATGGGTGGCTAGTTGGTTGACCAACTACCACCCATATCCTCCATGCAATATTCTTGCTCGAATTGAGCCTACCATATAGGTTGCAGGAAAAGATGATAAGGAGAATTAATAGAAAAGGGCCAAACTGCACAAATTTCAACTATCATAATTATGCTGACTTCTTTAACAACGTGTTTGGTGTATGGGAAAAAATGGGCATGGAGGTTCAATATTACAATCTAGAAATAGAGATTGTAAATTTATATGATTGGCCAATGTATCTTTACCGAGAAATTTGAGACCTTTTCCTAGTTGGATGCATTTGGACGGTGTGCATTCAGCCAATAGTAATCACACGCAAGCACAATCTTATGGACCAACTGAGCATGAGGTTTATGAGATTCCTCGAGGGGGAATCTCTAATTAGTAATCACATGGGTCCTATGGAGGAATGGTTGTTGGTCGTGTTTAAATTTAACCACATTGTCAGGTTCGAGATCCACCATGTCAGACCCTCATTCAGGCTGCTACATGCGAATTATGGGGTGCCAACGCTATATGTTGTCAATTCCACCTTGACAATCAGAGTGCGCGAAATCCTTCTGGATGTTGAGAATGTAGAGATTATACTTGTTCGTAAATGTTTAATGTAGTTCTTAGTGTTAGCAGTATTAAATGTGGATTGTACTTTTCTTCTGAATCTATAATATTGACTCGAAATGTTTTTACATTTGACTATGTGATGCGAATTGCTTATCTCACATCAAATCTGAAAAAATTTGATAACATTGTGACAACCCTGTTTGTTGTTGATCCTGCAACTTTTTTGTGCATTTTTTGTTCCAAACATATTACGATCTATTGAAATGGAATGTTTGCTGCAAGTTGGCGTTGTTATATAATATGAAGCTAATTTTTAATAAGAGCAATATGCAAGTTCCATTTGTAGGCAGATTTTTGGATACTTCTTTTCTCTCCAACCATGGTATTGTGTTGTTATAGTCTGCATAACAAAAAGTGTTGTCTTTGAACTAGAATTGACAAGTGAGGGACAACCCTGTGTGTTTTCCAACTTGCAACTTTTTTTCTGCATCTTTTCTTCCAAACGTATAAGGATATTGCAATGGAATGTTTGTTGCAAGCAAGGGTACTTATGAAATATGAAGGTGAACTTCAATACATTATGTTCTTATGGTGTGCATAACAAAAAGTGTTGTCTTTGAACAAGATTTGAGAACCCTGTGTGTTTTCCATTCTGCAACTTTTTGTGTGCATCTTTTGTTCCAAACGTATAAATATATTGAAATGGAATGTTTGCTGCAAGTAATGGGTTGTTATAAAATATGAAGGTGAACTTGAATACAATGTTTTGTTATAGTCTACATAATAAAAAATGTTTTCTTTGAAGAAGAATTGAGAAGCGAGGGACAACCCTCTGTGTTTTCCATCCTACAACTTTTTTTGTGTGGAACGTTTGCTGCAAGCAATGATACTTATTAAATATGAAGGTGAACTTCAATACATAGTGTTATTGCCGTGTGCATAACACTAACTATTGTCTTTGAACAAGATTTGAAAAGTGAGGGACAACCCACTGTGTTTTCCATCTTGCAACTTTTTTGTGCATCTTATGTTTGAAACATATAATGATATTGAAATGAAATGTTTGCTGCAAGTAATGGGTTGTTATAAAATATGAAGGTTAACTTGAATACAGTGTTTTGTTACAGTTTGCATAACATATAGTGTTGTCTTTGAAGAAGAATTGAGAAGCGAGGGACAAACCTCTGTGTTTTCCATCCTACAACTTTTTTTGTGTGGAATGTTTGCTGCAAGCAATGCTACTTATAAAATATGAAGGTGATTTAAATGAGCCTAATTGACTCTTCCGCCTTATTTTGTGATTTAATCAAGCCTAACTATTCCTACGAGAAAAGATAAGTAAAGATGTTCTTAACAAAAAAGGGTGAAATATGATTGAAAGGCTGAAAGACAAATCTTTGTTGTTTTTATACTTTAAACAAATAAAAAAATCTTGGCTTTATGTAATTGAAAATACAATGTGAGAAATTAATTAGATTAGCAACACAGATGCAGGTGGAGATGTTTCACTGTGTTTTTACTCTTTTCTTTTGAACAAGATAGATTGTTTTGAAAAATAACCAATCAAATTGAAATAACAACCATAACAATATAAAATGTATTTCTTTGTCTATTATTTTCTAAACCAAAATATTCAAAATGTTGGTCACCATGTGGGAAACATCAAACTGATAAAAGGAAGATTCACATACAAAGTGCAGGTATGGAATGACTATGCTCTGATAGTAGATGTTGTGTACCCGCAAGCAACAACACAAATACATAAATCAAACAAGATGCTATCACTCACAATTTTGTTGCATAGGGGCCCCCATGCACCAAATAAGAACATAAATAGAACATAACATGTGCATTCAATGGGGAGCTTAGAATCCATTTGAAAAAGGTTATACCTCTATATCATACTGGTATTTACTAATAGTAATTAGAACAATTGAGGAGTGTTAGCCCCTATATTTTATTTGATGGCATTTAAAATCTAACTCCCAGATAGTAAAATTCCATGGTAAACAAGCTGCAGAATGCAATACCAATCACTGTGACCAACCAACATAGTGGCTACATCTAGAACCTCAACTTGACAATATATTCTAACAATAAACTAGATCAAATTTTTTGACAATATTTTTTTCTTCTGATAATTATATATCCTTTTTAAGCTTTTCCAGTCCATTTAACTTGAATATGTCCATAAGAATGTAGAAGATTATGTTTTAAAGATTATTTACAAGGTGTGTATTTTGTATTCTCTTCTTTGTTTTTATTAGATCAAACTTGCTTGTTAGTTATTAGCAAGTGGATTATGCTTCCACATTTAAAACATCCACATTTAGCTGAGAAGCCAACCAACTCATTAACTCTTTCTCTCTTATATACACACATACACACTTGCATTTATTGATTGCAAACTCATTTGTTGCATCCATCATTCTATAACAACATAGATTCTACTTGAACTTGTGGGGAAGACACTGCAAGGTTTTGATTCTTGGATCATTTAGTTGTGATAGGTGCCCCATGTATGTTCTTTGTTTGTCCATGTTTCTTGCACTTGGGGAATATTATAAAACTAATTCAACACTTCACATTATGGTTGCTATATTGAGTACTTGTATTTGTTAGTTTTTTCAATTCAGTCATTTGTTTGTTCCAATCAAATAAAAAGGTGCATATAAAAAATTGATGAGTGATTTGAGATCATCCTATTGAAATAGTTTAATGCATCATATTCATCCCCGATATGCAACACACTTTGTATCATTCATATTATACTCTCCTTTTGTGTATAATGCATTATCATTATCAACTATAAATCTGAGCTACCCTAGAACAATAGTTTGTATTTACTTAATTATCCATTATGATCTGTATCACTATACCATTATAACAATCTCTATTATTGTGCATCAAGGAAGTAAACAGACAAACTTCAAAATTAACTTAGCCTAATTTATTGCAGTTGATTGCTCAAATATTGCCCTCTCTTGTTGTTATTTGGATTTAGATTATCTGACAAGTATAGCTTGGCAAATGAGTTACATAACTATATTACCAATACATTGTGTTATTACGGTGTGCATAACACTAAGTGTTGTCTTAAACAAGATTTGAAAAGTGAGGGACAACCCAGTGTGTTTTCCATCTTGCAAATTTTTTGTGCATCTTGTGTTCAAAACGTATTATGATACTGAAATGGAATATTTGCTACAAGTAATGGGTTGTTATAAATTATGAAGGTGAACTTGAATATAGTGTTTTGTTATAGTCTACATAACAGAAAGTGTTATCTTTGAAGAAGAATTGAGAAGTGAGGGACAACCCTCTGTGTTTTCCATCCTGCAACTTTTTTTTGTGTGGAACGTTTGTTGTAGGCAATGGTACTTATAAAATATGAAGGTGAGCTGCAATACATTGTGTTATTGTAGTGTGCATAATACTAACTGTTGTCTTTGAACAAGATTTGAAAAGTGAGGGACAACCCTGTGTGTTTTCCATCTTGCAACTTTTTTTGTGCATCTTATCTTCCAAACATATAAGGATATTGAAATGGAATGTTTGCTACAAGTAATGGGTTGTTATAAAATATGAAGGTGAACTTGAATACAGTGTTTTGTTACAGTATGCATAATAGAAAAGTATTGTCTTTGAAGAAGAATTGAGAAGCAAGGGACAACCCTCTATGTTTTCCATCCTGCAACTTTTTTTGTGTGGAACGTTTGTTGTAGGCAATGGTACTTATAAAATATGAAGGTGAACTACAATACATCGTGTTATAGTAGTGTGCATAACACTAATTGTTATCTTTGAACAAGATTTGAAAAGTGAGGGACAACCCTGTGTGTTTTCCATCCTGCAACTTTTTTTGTTCATCTTGTCTTCCAAACATATAAGGATATTGAAATGGAATGTTTGCTGCAAGTAATGGGTTGTTATAAAATATGAAGGTGAACTTGAATACAGTGTTTTGTTATAGTCTGCATAATAGAAAGTATTTTCTTTGAAGAAGAATTGAGAAGTGAGGGACAACCCTTTGTGTTTTCCATCCTGCAACTTTTTTTCTGTGGAACATTTGCTGCAAGCAATGGTACCTATTAAATATGAAGGTGAACTTCAATACATTGTGTTCTTACGGTGTGCATAACACTAACTCTTGTCTTTGAACAAGATTTGAAAAGTGAGGGACAACTCTGTGTGTTTTCCATCATGTAACTTTTTTTGTGCATCTTCTGTTTGAAACGTATTACAATATTGAAATGAAATGTTTGTTGCAAGTAATGGGTTTTTATAAAATATGAAGGTGAAATTCAATACATAGTGTTGATACAGTCTGCATGTAGTAAGTGTTGTCTTTGAAGAATAATTGAGAAGTGAGGGACAACCCTATGCATTTTCCATCATGCAAGTTTTTTTTTGTGCATCTTGTGTTGTAAACATATTACTATATTGAAATGGAATGTATCCTGAAAGTAAGGGTTGTTATAGAATATGAAGCTAAACTTCAATACATTGTTTTGTTATAGTCCCCATAACACAAAGTGCTCATTGCATGTGCTTACATTTTTAAGTAAGTTGACATACATAAGTAAGTTTCCATAACAAAGTAACTGACATAGGATAGCACATTTTCCAACACTGCAAGCAATACAAGCATTTTATTTGTTCTGATGACATGGAAAAAGGAAATGCCATTTTTACTAAACCAAATAGTTATATAATTTGAAAGTGAACTTCATTACATTTTTGGAGCGTATAAAATTAAAAAAAACATTTCATGAAATATGAAAGTGGACTTAAATTCAGTTTTGGAGTGTTAGAAATAAATACTTATCATAAGGAAATAACTGATAGGGGACAGTGTGTTTTCCAAAATTGTAATCAATGCATGCATTTTATGTGTTCCAATCACATGGAAAAAGGAAATATGTCATTTCCACTGTACCAAATAGTCATTCTAAAAATTAAAAGTGGACTTCATTTCATTTTGGGAGCATACGAAATAAAGACTTTTCAGAAGCAAATAACTGATGGGGGACAATGTGTTTTCCAACACTACAAGCAATACAAGCATTTTATTTGTTACAATGACATGAAAAAGGGAAATCTACCATCTCCACTCTACCAAATAATTGTTGTAAAAATTCAAAGTGGAATTCACTTCATTTTTGGAGCGTGGGAAATAAAAAATTCTAGTTAGGAAATAACTGAGAGGGGACAATGTGTTTTCCAGCACTGCAAGCAATGCAAGCAATTTATTTGTTCTGATCACATGGAAAAGGGAAATATTCCATCTCCATTGTAGCAAATACTTGTTCAAAAAATTCAAAGTGGACTTCATTACATTATTGGTCCTAACAAAACAAATACTTATCATAACGAAATAACTGAGAGGGGATGATGTGTTTTTCAACAATGCAAACAATGCTAGCATTTAATTTGTTCCAATCACATGGAAAAAGGAAATATGCCATATACAGTCAATAAAATACTTGTTATAAAAATTGAAAGTGGAATTCATTACATTCTTGCTCCTAACAAAAAAATTACAGGGCTATGAAAAGTATGATATGAAATGGATAGCAAGAAAGTGTTCAAACATATGAAAATAGTATATTTGTTCACCATAATTGTTCAACAATCAAATAATTACAAAGGGCCATGAAAGTATCATATCAAATGTATAACAACATAGTGTTAAAACATATGAAAATGGTATATCTCTACACCACAGTTATTCAATAATCAAATAATGAAACCCACAATGTAGAATCAGTATTATGATCTTGTCTCATCATATCATATGTTGCCTATTCTTTGCAATCAAGTTCAAGCCTGCATAATAAATGGCACGTTTCTTAGGGTCCTTGTGTATTTCAGGAGGGGTGATTCTAATTCCATGAACCCTCACAGATGATGAACGCAAAACAACAAATTTCTTGATAGGTTGTGATTTGTCCTTGGCAGGTTTAACACCTTCACCCTATAGTAAACAATTAATCACAATTAACGTATGGATGGAAACAATATAAGGTATTATGATATATACAATAACATATTGTTTAGGTGTACCTCTGGAACAAAATGATTCATCTTAGAGAGCTTCCATACCATGAATCTTCCCACGCACTCTCCGACAGTCTCTGCGCTAAGACGTGGAAAAGGCACTAAGCGTTCACTAGCAATGGCCTAAACATTGCTAACTCTCACACAATTTTTTGGGTGCTTAAAGGTGCGGGTTTAGCATTTTTGTTGACACCATGTACAATGCCTTTGGCAACCTGTTTATGTTGCCTCTAAAGATCAATGTGATCACCGACCTTAAAAGTGATGCCCTTGAACTCTATCATCTGTTCATCCACCAGATTTGGCTGCAATGGAAACATCATTGACGTGAAGTATAATTGAAGGCACATTAAAATTTTCATAAATAAATAAGAATAGAAGCATGGAAGTGTGTTGGGTATGTTACTAATATAGATGGCACATCATTGCTCTCTTGGTCCCCATGTCCATCTTTATTGCCATCTCCCCTTGGTAGGCCAATGCTCTCCTCATCCCCATGTCTATCTTTATTACCCTCTCCCACTTGCAATCCAATTTTCTTCCCATCCCCATGTACATCTTTATTACCCTCTCCCACTTGCAAGCTAGTGCTCTCCCCATCCCTGTGTCCATATTTATTACCCTCTCCCACTTGCAAGTCAGTGATCTCCCTGTCCCCATGTCCATCTATATTGCCATCTCCCCCTTGTAGGCCAACGCTCTCCTTGTCCTCATGTCCATCTTTATTACCCTCTCCTACTTGCACTAGTGCCCTCCCCGTCCCATGTCCATCTCTGTTACCTAGTTCCACTTGCAGGGCAGTGTTCTCCCTGTCCCGATGCCCATATTTGTTACCTTGTCCCACTTGGAGGCCAGTGATCTCCCCGTCCCCATGTCCATCTTTATTTCCCTACCCCACTTGTAGGCCAGTGATCTCCTCATCCACATGTCCATCTATTTTAGCCTCTCCCATTTCAATTGCAACGACATGGCCAATTAGGTCAAGGCTAGGACTCTGTTGTTCATCCTTGCCCTGTAATAGTAGGAATTCAAACGTCACATCAAATTTAGCTACATGCAAACAATTCATTAAAATAATCAAAACAAACATTAAATAAAAGAATTGGAATTCATCGTTTCTTCTAGTTTCTCAATGTCAAGGCACCTTGACACTTTTGATCATATACACTCCTCCTTCTTCTGAACATTGTTAGACAATGGGCTAGGAGGAACAACATCATCTTGTTCTTCCATGGGCTTCGCTTCATCTTCCAAATCAAGAGTATCCTATTTGAGGGCAGGACTTTGTTGTTCATCGTTGCCCTGTAATAGCAGGAATTGAAACGTCACATAAAATTCAAATGCATGCAACAAATTCATTGAAATAATCAAAACAAACATTAAATAGAAGATTTCAAAATCACTGTCTGTTCTCGTTTCTTCTTGTGAGGGTGTGAGGAAACTTTCAATCATATATGGTCCTTCTTCTTCTTCTTCTCAATGTTATACGATAGGTTGGGAGGAACAACATTATCTTGTTCTTCCATGGCATCCGCTTTATCTTCCAAATGAGGAGTATCCTGTTCAAGGGTAGGACTTTGTTGTTCATCATTGCCTTGTAATAGCAGGATTTTAAATGTCACATCAAATTCAGATGCAAGCAACCAATTCATTGAAATAATCAAAACAAACATTAAATAGAAGATTTGGAAATCACCATTTGTTCTCGTCTCTTCTTGTGAGGGTGTGAGGAAACTTTCAACCATATACGCTCCTTCTTCTTCTTCTCAATGTTATATGGTAGGTTGGTAGGAACAACATCATCTTGATCTTCCATGGCCTCCACTTCATCTTCCAACTCAATAATATATTTTTGGAGGGAAAGACTCCGTTGTTTATCATTGCCTTGTAATAGTTGGAATTGAAACATCACATCAAATTTAGATGCATGCAACAAATTCATTGAAATAATGAAAACAAACATCAAATAGAAGATATTGAAATCACCATTTGTACCCGTTTCTTCTTGTGAGGGAATGAGGAAATTTTAAACTGTACACGCTTCTTCTTCTTCTCAATGCTACAAGGGGTTGGGAGGAACAACATCATCTTGTGCTTCCGTGGGCACTGCTTCATCTTCATATATAACAAAACCTGCTTGAGGGTAGCATTTCGTTGTTCATCCTTGTTGTGTAATAGGAGGAATTAAAATGTTGCATCAAACTCAAATGCATGCAACCAATTCATTCAAATAATCAAAACAAACTATAAACAAAAGATTTTGAGATCATCGTTTCTTCTCATTTCTTCTTCAAAGGGTGCGTTGAAACTTTTAACCTTGTATGATGCTTCTTCTGAATGTTAGATGTAGGGGTGGGAGGAACAACATCATCTTCGCCTTTTGTGGGCACAACTTCCTCTAGCAAATGAACACTACTATGCTGGGTGGTAGAAACCACTTCTCGACCATCACCCTGTCATGTCATGTAAGTTAACGTTAAGTCAACCTTGTCTACATCAGAATAAAAAGTATGAACCAACGAAAAATTCAAATTTAATAGTTTAGTTCGACATTACCATTCCTTCCTTTCTCTTTCTCTCTTGAAATTTTAATTTTTTTTCCTTCTCTGCTCCTTCATCTCCTCACTATTGTATATATAATGCCATCCACTTCTTCACCTTGTCCTTTCCTTGTTGGGGAAGTTGAAGGAAGCTATGTTTGCCATACTTTTGACAGACACTTCTAATAACACACTATGGCAAGAGCATGATGGTCTCCCTGATTATTTTCCTGAATCAAAGGAATGATATACTACCAAAATCAACATATTTCTAACAAACATGATATTTTCTAACTGAAATTGTAAAGCATTCTGATTGACGCATAGGAAGGAAAGGGAAATTCAAATTTCACAATCAATTACCAAACATGCCATTGCCTTAGGGTTCAACATTTTCCTAAAATGAGGGGACTTCCTATGTACCGCGATTGTTGCCTCCTAATTAAAACATTCCCACTTTCTAGTCAACATCATAACCACTTATGAGAGATTAAAATTATACATTTGATTGCATCTTGTAATTACCAGATCTTACCTACACATTTTGTGAACACGACCGCCTTGAAGAAGATGCACTACTACACACCCTTTCAGGTGTGTTGTCCACCTCAATGACATTCTTCGATGTATGAAGCAATTTCCATTTTACAACACACATCCTTGGTTTCTTGTAAACTATAAAATTTTTGCAAGTGTTATGGAGAGTTAAAGTTCCAAAATTTATTGCACCATTTGTAGTAATCAAGCATATCTTTTTTCAATCATAAGAAGATTTTCAACGCATATTTTAGTCCACTTAAGACTTGTGATAAATTTTGAAGGTGCCTTTGATTACATTTTTTGTCTAAATAAAAAAGGTTTTCAATACATTCCTATTAACAACAAAATTGCAAGCTGGAAAAGAGATGGTGTTATGAAACATACAACCCACACTGTTGTAAAACGGTATACAAGTAACCCACTGTGTTTTACAACACACAATTATTTTGTCCATTTATTTTTTTCAATCACATGAAGATATTGAATTGCAATTTATACCATAACTAACAGTTGTAATTTTTGGAGGCGCCTTTTACATTCATACTGTCTAAATAAGAAAAGCTTTTCAAGACATTCAAACTGTTATCTGAAATTTGAGGTTGGAAAACATAGGGTGTTATAAATCATGCAACCCACAAACTATTCCAAAACCCTTTACAAGTAACAACCCTATTGGTTACTCGCCCCACCTCAATTTGGTTAATAGGGTTGTCCCTCACTTCTCAAATATTGTTCAAAGACAACACTTTCTGTTATGCAGACTATAACAACATAGTGTGTTGAATTTCACCTTCATATTTTATAACAACCCTTACTTGCAACAAACATTCCATTTCAATATCATTTACATTTGGAACACAAGATGCACAAAAAAAGTTGCAGGATGGAAAACACAGAGTTGTCCTCCCCACTAGTGCAATTACATTTCATGACAACTGGGCAACTTTCAAGGACACCTTTCTCATTTCCAAAACATGCACTTCTCTCAATCATACATCGATAACACCTTTTGACATCATGGACCTGAGTGGATGAGATTGTGGAAGAGGTGGTGATGTGTGCTGGAGAGAAGAGCTTATTTTGCAAATATTGCAAAGTAGCTCGAAAGATGCCCATTTGTCATGAAATGATGTCATGTCTTCTCTCTAATGCTTGTATCGGGCATGGATAGGTTGACATTTGCATACAATGCCAAGGCCAATAATGTGTAATTTCAGGTTGGAAAACACTAGGTGCTATTAAACCTACAAACCAAATACCATTTACAAACCCTTCACAAGTAACATCCCAATTCGTTAATCACCCCTCAGTTGAATGTGGATGCTTTTATATATCCCGTACTTGCAACTCCACCCTGTGCTCTCAAACCTTCAGCTTTCAATGTGTAGATTGAAAGAACTCACAACACAATGTTTTCCAACCTCCAATTATTTTCCGCAATATGATGTCCCATCATATGGTTCTTGTATGTTATGATGCCTCTGACATACATTCTTCTAGGGATAATAGTGATGTCCAAATGCAAGGCAAAAGCTAATCTCCCTACAAAATATAGTAAAATCAAGCTATTATCCCTAAAAAACATGCCTTTGAAATGATAACATAATCATACCTAAATGATATCAATTTTCCACAATCCATATTGATTATTGCTAGTTATTTTTTGGATTTGATTGTGTAAGAATTTTTGCATCAACATTTGGGATCAAACTCTATGATCCAACATTAGGATGAAGAAGAGAACATCAGTCATCCTAATGTTGGATCACGAAGTCTAATCATCCAAAACGTTGATGCAAAAATTCTTACACAATCGAATCCAGAAATCAACTAGCAATGATAATTAGACATGTCTTATCCTTGAAGAAGGGCAATATGTTATCATGTGTAAGCCATGTTGCAAGGAGATCACCTTCTGCAATTGGGAGGAGGCTATTCTCCCTACAAAAATGCATGTCACATGCATCATAACAATCATCATGTTTTAAAAATCATATTTCAGAATGGACAAAAAGCCCAAAACGTGTCATTGAAAACCATTATTTGCAAATAGAAAAAATCCCAGATGAGGTCCCATTTTCATCACCATTTTCCACAACGATGTTTTGCAAGTTGGTAGAGAGCAATGGGAAATATGAAATTTTGCAATTGTCAAATGAAATAACTGAGAACCCATTGTGGAAATATGAGTGAAATTACCGAATAACATTTAGAGAAATCGAAAACCATGCATAATATATGAGTTTTGTTTCGATATGCTCCAAGAATATAATGAAGTCCACTTTCAAATTTCACTTTGCTATAGTTGAAATCTCATTTCACTTTCTTCATTTGATTGGAACAAAATGACTCAACAGAAAAGGTGGCCAGACAGACAAATAGCACCTATGGAAAGACTTGACAGTCAGACGTTACTCTGACCTGTCTTGGCCTATCCCATCGTAGGGAAAACTTGTCAGCACCGACGGGTTTTCAAAATCATATTTCAGAATGGAAAAAAACCCAAAAAAAGCATGGCATTCGAAACCATTATTTGCAAATAGAAAAATGAGGTGCCAAGAATGTAATGAAATTAGAAAACAATAGGTATTATGAAACTTACAAGGCAAAGTGTTGTTATAGATTGTTTGCAGTGTTGGAAAACACACTGTCCCATTTCAATTAGTTCATTATGAATAGTTTTATTTTGTTACTCCAAGAATGTAATGAAGTCCACTTTCAAATTTTTTAAACAACTCTTTGCTACAATCCAAATGTTATTTCACTCTCTTTATTTGATTGGAACAAATAAAATGCTTGAATTATTTGCAGTGTTGGAAAACACATTGTCTCTTCTCACTTGCACATGGTTTTACAACACTATATGCATTGCTTGTTTCTTAACACCTAGGGTTTTCCCACATGCATTCTTACTAAACAAAAAGAATGTATTCAAAAGATTTTGTAATATATATAGTCTAAATGTATTGAAAATCCCTTTCAAAATTTATAAGGACTTTTAATTTGGGCAAAAATTGCATTTAAATTTTGCATGACTGAAAAAAAAAGTGCACAAAATAATTGCAATTTGGAAAACACAATGTTGGGTTTCAGTTATTTGAATGTCCTTGTTTAAATGTAAATGATTGTCTCATGGTGGGTTGCTTTCTTCTTAACATGTAGGGAATTGCAACATGGAGTTTTACAAAATAGTATGAATTTATTCAAAATCACACATTCCATTGTTGTGTTTAAATTTCGCATGATTGAAAAAAAAGTGCACAAAATAATTATAATTGGGAAAACATGGTGTTGGGTTTCAGTTATTTGAATCTCCTTGTTTAAATGTAAAGGGTCATCTCATGGTGGGTTGCTTGCTTCTTAACACACATGGAATGTTACAAAACAATATGAATGTCTTCAAAATCACACCTTCCATTGTTGTGTTTAAGTTTCAAGTATATAACAAATTACATGCTTCATAACACATTACATTTTTCAACCTCCACATCAGAACATACCCAAGCCCTTCTAGTTTTTAAACCTGTATATGTAGGTGTGCATTACAAAAAGCAAGAACACCAATTTCTTGCCATTATTGGAAATAATGAATAAACTCGTTGAAGATGAATGTTATGTAGTGCATGTTGGAAAACACAATGTGTTTTGAATCCTGCCTTTACTTAAACCCAACCTTTGTCTTGTAATGCAAATATACAAATGTATAGATGGTGTTGTATTTTATCAAATAACACATCTCTCATTTAAGGGGGACTCTATTAACTGTCAACACATAGTGTGCTTCATAGTACACACTTCATTATGTTTTGCAAAAATTCATGTTGGAAAACCCTAGGTGTTAAGAGAAAAGCAACCCAAATAATGTTGTAAAACCCTCTACAACACTATTGGATAGTACCTGTCACCTGGATTTGGTTGTTTTCTCCTCCAACTCCTCCACGTGCACTCAAACCTTCAACTTTCAACTTTCAACGTGCAGATTGGAAACAAATGGTATTTTCACCTTTCTTTCTCTAAATAGAAAAAGGCCCACATCGCTCCCTTCCACTTTTTCCACGTTAGACAAAAGAAACTTCACAACAAAGCTAAGGCACCCACCTTTTTTAGCAAGCATGAGGTGGGAAAATTGACCTGACAGCGTCGTTAACTCCTACCTACCATTTCCTAGACATTTGGTCCCATCTACCGATTTCATCACTTTTTATTTCCATGTATGTTGTTATTCTAATAGCTCTTTCACAATTTGTCTATTTGTCTATAATATTTAGTGCCAAGTAATGTAGCCCAAATTTTCAATTAAGTATGTGGCGTTATACCCATTTTGCACAGGTTATTGCTACCCATTGGCTTTACAAGTTCTATTTAATACAGTGCATACAACTATTTCAAGTAATGACTTGTTATAATTGCACATCTTTTGTAGTGTGGTGGTCAGATCGAAACATACTGAAAAAGAACAAAAATAGGATATAGAAATAACATTCTACAACATTGCAATCATATGTTGTTAATAACATACCATTTATAACTTAGTAAATATTCTAGACAAATAGGGAAATTGTAAAAAGAACTATTGTATGAAAACACTTAAGAACCATAGAAAAATGACAGATGATGGAAAACTAACATTAAATAAAACTTTTCAATATGGAGAAATATTCAACTCGAGAGACAAAAAAGAGGTTTAAATCACGATAAGATCATAGGATGGAATATTAAGAGGACGTATTTTGACCATTTCGTAGAATAGGAAATACTCACAAAAGCCTCTACTACTGCTCACATTTCAAACTAAAGAACCCAGTTCAAGTGAAGAAATTGTTGTTACACCTTGTCTAGATATTGATAGAATTTCAGGTAAGCACAAATATACTCCAAACTCAAAACCTATACATGCATTTCACGTGAATTGAGTTCTTCACTTTGAATGTTGTTTGTAAGTAATTTCACATTCATACATGTCCACATATAATATTTTTTGGTGAAAGATTAAAAATTAGAGCAAAACACTTAAGAATCACATGAAAATGACATATGATTGAAAACCCCAAAATTTTAGAATTTCAAACAAATCAGAACTTCTAAATGCATAATAATTTTTGGAAATTTAACTGTCTAGTACACTTGTGATTCAAGCTATGGTAGCCAGAATCACTTGTATTTATTGCATAAGCTTCACATCTCCTGAAGCATCCTTCCCAATCCACATGCCCTTGTTTTGTTCAATTTTCTTTCCTTTCCTATATCAACCACCTGGAACAAAGACAAGTGTTAGCGATAGATTAAATTGGAAAATTAAAGACATTTGGTGCTACAAAGAATTCACTTCATTCCAAACTTCATCGATATTGGATTATATGTTGTCTTGAATGCAACATGCCAGCTTGTACAATCAATAAACAAACATATTAATCTATATGATGGGAATTTAATTTCCAATTTAACCTATTGCTAACACTAGTAATATATATCAACAATTATATAAGCCATTTTTCCATTCTACTAGAACTGTGAAGCAATGAATGTTCATTCAGATATATCTCAAACTCATCTCTCCTACAATATGAAAGAGGCCATCAATTACATAATCAATAAGGGCAGACAAGAAACACAAGAAAGATACCACACACCACTATCAAACTTCTGTTTATTTCATTACTTGTACAAATAATTGAAAAAATATTGATTATTGCAAGACACATTGGTTACAAAGCACAATGTGCATCAGCTATTCAAGAATAAACATCAATGAAAACCTTGGTGATCACCTTGATTGACCAAAATGTAGCAGGTGATCGCATTGGTTAAATATGATAATCCATAGAATAATTACACGTTGGATAATGGCATTTCATTTTCCTCATTTGATTCAACCAAATAAATGCTCACATTCTTTACAGTTTTGGAAAACACATTGTTTCCATAAGGTGTTAAGAAACAAGCAACCCATATAGTGTTGTAAAACCCTCTGCAATTGAGAGGAGACAATGTGTTTTCCAACTGTGCAAATAATGCAAGCAATTCATTTGTTCCAATCAGGAGAAAGCTAACTCATAAACAAAAAACAACTATGTATGTAACATGAGATCAAAATGGCATTTCATTTTCCTCATCTAATTTGACCAAATAAATTCTCACATTCTTTGCAGTTTTGGAAAACACACTGTCTCCATATAAGGTGTTAAGAAACAAGCAACCCATATAGTGTTGTAAAACCCTCTGCAACTAAGAGGAGACAGTGTGTTTTCCAACTGTGCAAATAATGTGAGCAATTCATTTGTTCCAATAAGGAGAAAGCTAACTCGTAAACAAAAAGAACCTATGTATGGTACATGAGATCAAAATGGCATTTAATTTTTCTCATCTGATTTGACCAAATAAATGCTCACATTATCTGCAGTTTTGGAAAACACACTATCTCCATATAAGGTGTTAAGAAACAAGCAACCCATATAGTGTTGTAAAACCCTCTGCAACTAAGAGGAGACAGTGTGTTTTCCAACTATGCAAATATTACGAGCAATTCATTTGTTCTAATCAGGAGAAAGCTAAATCATAAACAAAAAGCACCTATGTATGTAACATGAGATCAAAATGGCATTTCATTTTCCTCATCTAATTCGACCAAATAAATGCTCACATTATCTGCAATTTTAGAAAACACATAGTCTCCATATAAGGTTTTAAGAAACAAGCAACCCATATAGTGTTGTAAAACCCTCTGCAACTAAGAGGAGACAATGTGTCTTCCAACTGTGCAAATATTACGAGCAATTCATTTGTTCTAATCAAGAGAAAGCTAAATCATAAACAAAAAGCACCTATGTATGTAACATGAGATCAAAATGGAATTTCATTTTCCTCATCTAATTCGACCAAATAAATGTTCACATTATCTGCAGTTTTAGAAAACACATAGTCTCCATATAAGGTTTTAAGAAACAAGCAACCCATATAGTGTTGTAAAATCCTCTGCAACTGATAGGAGACAGCGTGTTTTCCAATTGTGCAAATATTGTGAGCAATTCATTTGTTCCAATCAGGAGAAAGCTAACTCATAAACAAAAAGCACCTATGTATGTAACATGAGATTAAAATGGGATTACATTTTCCTCATCTGGTTCGACCAAATAAATGCTCACATTATTTGCAGTGTTGGAAAACACACTGTCTCCATATAAGGTGTTAAGAAACAAGCAACCCATATAATGTTGCAAATCCCCCTGCAGCTGAGAGGAGGCAGCGTGTTTTCCAACTGTGCAAATAATGCGAGCAATTTATTTGTTCCAACAAGGAGAAAGCTAACTCGTAAACAAAAAGCACCTATGTATGTAACATGAGATCAAAATGGCATTTCATTTTCCTCATCTTATTCGACCAAATAAATGCTCACATTATCTATAGTATTGCAAAACACATTGTCTCCATATAAGGTGTTAAGAAACAAGCAACCCATATAGTGTTGTAAAACCCTCTGCAATTGAGAGGAGATAGTGTGTTTTCCAACTGTGCAAATAATGCGAACAATTCATTTGTTCCAATCAGGAGAAAGCTAACTCGTAAACAAAAAGCATCTATGTATGTAACATGAGATCAAAATGGCATTTCATTTTCCTCATCTGATTCAACTAAATAAATGCTCACATTATTTGTAGTATTGGAAAACACACTATCTCCATATAAGGTGTTAAGAAACAAGCAACCCATATAATGTTGTAAAACCCTCCGCGACTGAGAGGAGACAATGTGTTTTCCAATTGTGCCAATAATGCAAGCAATTTATTTGTTCCAATAAGGAGAAAGCTAACTCATAGACAAAAAACACCAATGTATGAAACATGATATGAAAATGGCATTTCACTTTCCTCACCACATTCAACCAAATAAATGCTCACATTACTTGCAGTGTTGGAAAACACAATGTCTCCATCCTTGGCTGTGCGTCCCTCCGTAGCTAGCAAACTACAAAATAAAAATGTGGAAAATGGTGATGCGCCACAACGATGAATGAATTTGAGGGGTTTGTAGTGGTTCGACTACCTGCAACTCCATTTTCCTCACCCATGCTCCCTCCCCACCCACCAAATTGGAAAATAAAAACTATGGAAAATGGTGATGTTAGGTGTGTTTTGTCTAGCTTTTTGACTCTAGACAAAAAGCACCTATGTATGTAACATGAGATCAAAATGGAATTTCACTTACCTCGTCTAATTTGACCAAATAAATGCTCACATTATTTGCAGTGTTGGAAAATACACAGTCTCCATCCTCGGTCGCATGTCCCTCCCTAGCCAACAAACTAAAAAATCAAAATGTGGAAAATGCCTATGCGTCGTAGCGACAAATGCATTTGAAGGGTTTCTAGTGGTTCAGCCACCTATAACTCCATTTTCCTCATTGGAGTGTCCCTCCCTCCCCACCCACCAAACTGGCAAATGAAAAATGTGGAAAATGACGATGTTAGGTGCATTTTGTCTAGCTTTTTGACTTTAGACAAAAAACACCTATGTATGTAACATGAGATCAAAATGGCATTTCACTTTCCTCATCTGATTCGACCAAATAAATGCTCACATTATTTGTAGTGTTGGAAAACACACTGTATCCATATATAGTGTTGTAAAATCCTTTATAATTGAGAGGAGACAATGTGTTTTCCAACTGTGCAAATAATGCGAGCAATTTATTTGTTCCAATCAGGAGAAAGCTAACTTGTAAACAAAAAAAACCTATGTATGTAACATGAGATCAAAATGAAATTTCATTTTCCTCATCTGATTCGACCAAATAAATGCTCACATTATTTGCAATGTTGGAAAACACACTATCTCCATATAGGGTGTTAAGAAATAAGCAACCCATATAGTGTTGTAAAACCCTCTGCAATTGAGAGCAGACAATGTGTTTTCCAACTCTACAAATAATGCAAGCAATTTATTTGTTCTAATTAGATAAATGAAATGAAATGACATTTGGATTGTAGCAAAGAGTTGTTCAAAAATTTGAAACTAAACTTCATTACATTCTTGGAGCATAGGATTTGGCTAACTCCTAAACAAAAAGCACCTATGTACATACAAAAACGCGTGAAAAAAAGACATAACAACATACATGGAAACATACATAACATGACAAGACGTCATAGTGTGGGGCACGCCAAATGAGGGATCAAAGTGACTAAACCTACAGATGAGACCAAACATCCGGGAAATGGTAGGTAGGAGTTAACGGTGCCATCAGGTCGATTTTCCCACCAACTGAGAGGAGACAGTGTGTTTTCCAACTCTGCAAATACTGTAAGCAATTTATTTGTTCCAATCTAATAAAGAAAGCAAAATGACATTTGGACTGTACCAAAGAGTTATTCAAAAATTTGAAAGTGGACTTCAGTACATTCTTGGAGCATAACAAAATAACACTCTTCATATTGAACTAACTGAAATGAGACAGTGTGTTTTCCAACACTGCAAACAATCTATAACAACACTGTGCCTTGCAAGTTTCATAATACCTACTATTTTCCAATTTCATTACATTCTTGGCACCTCGTTTTTCTATTTGCAAATAATGGTTTTGAATGCCACATTTTTTTTGGGTTTTTGTCCATTCCAAAATATGATTTTGAAAACCCACCGACGTTGACACATTTTCCCAATGATGGGATAGGCTACGACAGGGCAGAGTTAACGTCCAACCATCAAGTATTTCCATCAGTGCAATTTGTCCATCCGACCTTCTTTTCCGTCAGGGTGTTTTGTTCTAATCAGATGAACAAAGTGAAATGACATTTTGACTATACCGACATACACAACCAAACATCCAGGAAAGGTAGGTAGTAGTTAACTGACATAGGAGAGTGTGTTTTCCAACACTGCAAACAATCTATAACACTATGCCTTGTAGGTTTCATAATACCTATTGTTTTCCAATTTCATTACATTCCTTCTATCTAAATCACAAAAGGTTCTCCAGACAATCACAAAACATACCAAATTGAGGTCAAGGGTGAGTAACCAATTGGGTTGTTACTTCTAAAAGGTTTTACAACAATCAGAATTTTAGGAGACAGTGTGTTTTCCAAAATGACAGTGTATAAAATGGCAGAAAAAATGGGATATCGTCTAGGATTTTTGCTATTTGCAAATTATGATTTTCAATTCCACATTTTGCGCTTTTTTCTCCATTCCAAATAACATTGTGAACAATGGTGACATTCTGGGTTTTATGTGGTTTTCAAAATATATCATTTCATTGTAGAACCCACATTGCGTTTTCCAACCTTGTTATATATTCTGTGGTTTTTGCTTTCTATAAATGTTATTCAAAAATTTCACTCATATTTCCACAATGGGTTGTCACTTATTTCATTTGACAATGGAAAAATTCGAAAACCAACATACGGGAAGAAAGGAAACAAAAACTAAAAAATCCTCGACACAAAAAAACATTCACAACCTTGCATTTGAAATAAATACCCCTTTTTCCAACGAGAACCCTACAATGTTCAAAACAATAATGTGAACAATGGCAACGTTTTGGACTTTATGTGGTTCTCACAATATACCATTCCATTGCAGAACCCACGTTGCATTTTATATATTTCACATGGTTTGTGGTTTCTGTAAACCTTATTCAGTTATTTCACTCATATTTCAATAATGGGTTGTTAGCTATTTCATTCGGCAAGCGTAAAATTGCAAAATTTCAAAACCAGTAGATGGGAGGAAACGAAATTAAAAAACCCTCAATAGAAAATAACTTTGCAACGAATAGCCATTTGTTTCTTCATTGTTCATGAAAAAATGGAAAAATGGAAAATACAAAAAGTGGATATACATACCTACTAGGGAGCTCCAAACGCCTGCAACTCCTTTGTGTTGCTCTCCACCAAAATGTCACTGTAGAAAATGGGGCCTTGTCTAGGCTTTTTCATATTTGCAAATAATAGTTTCCAATGCCATGTATTTTGGGTTTTTGTCCATGCTGATATATGATTTTGAAAACCTGCCAGTGCTAACATGTTTTCCCAATGACGGGACAAGAAACGACATGATGGAGTTAACATTCAACTGACAATTCTTTCCATCAAGGTTCTTTTCCATCCGGCTACCTTTTTTGTCGGGTCTTTTTGTCCACCGCAGCCCATAGGGTATGTGAGGTATGATATTATGTATATAATATGTTATATACATAGGTGTGTGTTGTCTAGGAGTTAGCTTTCTGCCTACAAATAAAATAATAAAACAATAAAAAGATACATAAATTTAAAAGACATTTGAATTCATAGCAACAAATAACAAGAAAGTGATAGCTAATAAGTCAAATTTATAATTAATTATTTTGTACAAATAAAAAATCATTTTAATTAATTATTTTAGAAAGTGCAACAAATAAATCAAAGTTAAAAAAATAAGTTACAATATTGTAATTTATGTTTACATATATTTTTTTCTTTAATTTTTAAAATTAAATTTAATATTTGTAATTATTTATTATATATTTTTCAATTTTTTTTTTTTATATTTTAGTAAATGATTAGATTTACCTTTATATATTTATTTTCTTTTAAATAGTAAAAACTTGATTTTTTGGGATTTCACTTTTTATATATTTACTTTCTTTCGAATAGTAAAAGTTTAATTTGTTCTAGACAGTTTCACTTTTTATATATTCACTTTCTTTTAAATACTAAAAACTTAGTTTGTTTTAAGGTTTCACTTTCTATGCAAATTAAACATAACTAAGCACATCTAATAAATCATAAAATTTAGGGTTTATAAAATTGTTTCACTACTTTTATTTTTCTATATTCTAAAATTAAACTAAGTATTTTGCTTTGCAAGAGAGATACTTTTATATTTCCAAAAAATGAGAGGTATATGCATCTACTCAATAGGTGAACACCAACCATGGAAACCCAACCAGAGACCTTCAAAGAGACAGGGCATTTTCAGCCCACAACACATCCCAACCCAAGACAGTAACTACAAACACTACTGACTACCCTCCATAAAACCCGACCCATATACAAACTACCAACCAACCATGTTGCCCTTATAAACCTAAGTAATTACATAACCAAAAGGTGACCCTAAACCATGACTCCACTCGCAACATGTTAACATAAAACTAAAATTTAAGCAACACCATACACCAGACCCAAACCCTACCCATTGACACCAAACAAGGACACATGAGCTTACATGAAGCCATTTTCTTTGGCAGAGTGATCAAATTCCATGACCCATTCGAAGTTGTTCATTGCCACTAGTCGGAAGATCTTCTACAGGAAGTTGACTACAACCACCACCACCATTCTATGTTTCATCAACGACATTCCTTTTATGTCCAAAAGAAAAGTGTAAAGCTTTACCACCTCACAATGAATTTTAATTGTATCTAGATCTCGGGGTCATGGAACACCTCTGCCAAGAAAGGTTGACTTCAAAGTATCATCTAAACCACATAGTAAAATTTTCTTGAAAAGCTTTCCCACCAACGCCTTTTCCTCTACCTTTGGAGTTCGGCTATCTAGGACCGAAGCCAAGAAACATGAAACAATATGTGAATTTATCCTGAAATATTCCTTGCCTTCTAAGTGCCCTTTCCCTAAAATCATCTTCACATCCACCACGGTGAGAGGATCTATATTAAGCATAATGCACTTGAGGCGTTGGTCAGTGACCTACCTGAAAGTGTTTTTTCAATCCTTTGACTCCAGGGAAATTGGAGTGTCCGACTCGAAGCAAGCAACTGAGTCGACCAACATCTCCACAATAAATTTAGAGCACTCCTCCATTGTAGCCTGCACTTAGCAAAATACCCACAATGAGAAGACAAGAATTTGGTAATTTTTACAACCTTGCCAACCTTACAAATAGCCAGGATGGAGCCTCCAATGTTATTACTCTATACAATGCATCATCTAGAGGACGTCAGAAAATGCAGAGCTACCATCATTTAGATGAGTGGGCATGTGATAAATTGATGTCGAGCTACCCTAATGTGACCTTGACTGCCCATGCAATCTCTCCAAAACCAATGCCATCAAAAAAATAAAACTGGGTTATGATTACTATGCTTGCCATCATAATTTGGGGGCTCAAATAATCAAACGATGTGTCAACACAAATTCCCTGCCAGCTCGCTGCCACCACAATCCCACCCCTTAAGACAAACTTTCCACCTCTAGCATGGCACGTTTCCCAACCATCCACCCACTTATCTTGAGGGGAAAGAAGTTAGATCCCCAAAACCACTTCTCGAATGTGAATGTCATCCACCCCAAGATTTGACAAGGCATCAACCTTTGTATTGCCTTCCTTGAAAATATGATTGATAACCACCAGTTCAAACCTGTCTAGAAGGTCCAAAGCAACTTCTAGGCTGCCATTCAATTTCCAGTGGCTTAATTGCCTAGTTCTTAGCGCATTTATGATCAAAGAAGAGTCCCTTTCCACAACTAAGTTCTAAGTTTTTTACCTTCAATTCACGACATAGGTGAAGACCTAGGATCACCACTTGCATTTATGTTGCATTGTTAATGCTAACTAGGAGGGGTGATGCTAACCTTCCTACACATGTTTGGATTTCCAGTCTCTGATAATACAACTTGCACTAGACACACCCAGATTGCCTCAGGTTGCCCTGTCAAAATTCAACTTCAACCACCCAACCTCCAGAGGACTCCAAACAACAGACATCCTTTCTAGCTTTGTTGTTGAACCCCTAGCCCTAATGTGAGGTGGGAGTATGATCACATGCCAAAAATTCTACATCAAACCATCTCAAGATGTGCATGTTCACAAATTGCCTTTCCTTTCTACAAGCCGAGTGTTTACCATCTCCATAATGCTTGCCTCTATTTTCTTTAGTAAAGAGGCCCTAGGCATCGCCTTATCCTGAAAGATACGTCCATTGCTCTCTTTCGAGAGCTCCCATAGAATTAGAGATGGACTCATGATCCACAAGCTTCCAAACATGGCATTCTTCATGTGTATCGGCCACCCCAGAAGCAAACTCCTGAGGTCATTTGGTAGCACAGTCTTCTAATGGAGCTTTACACATAGGTAGGTCCAACAATGTTGGGCCCAGGGGCAATTGGAAAACAAATGATTACTCATTTCTTCTGTCTACTTACACAAAAAACACCTTGAAGGTCCCAAATATCCAAGCCAAGCAAACCTTTTAGTCGTAAGGACCCTTCCTTGTGCTGCAACCCACATGAAAATTCCTACTTTAGGAAGAAAATATGGGCTCCAACATAGTGCATTTGGGGGTCGAGGGATAGGCCACTCCAAACCCACCAACACTTTATACCCATCCTCTGCATTATATATCCCATTTGAAGAGGCATGCCACCTTAGAACATCCATGCCTTGTCTTGGACATACAACCCTTCTTGCCATTGCTTCTGCATAAATTGAAAGCTATCTAGGATCCAAGCCCAAAGCCTTTAGCTTCTTCCAACCGTAGTTGGGGATGCCATCAACTTGGGTAGCTTCCCAATAATCACACACCTTTCTACCCCAAACACACTTAGTTACCTCCCGAACCTAGGCCAATTTGGCTATAGCCTCCAGTTTGCCACACCCTTCCCAAGAGTCTTCCCAAAAAAGAGCCTCGCGACCCCCTCTAATTTAAGTCAAATGACTTAGAATCAAGTGACGACAACTACAGAGAAAGTTCCAAATTCTTGATCATTTTGGAAGGGATTTCGTTGTGAAAATGCTATTTTCTTCTTCATCTAAGTATTTTTCTTTCACAATCTTTACCCATTTCAACTCTGGTTTAGAATGAATTGCCTAGACTAATTTTACACCTAAGGCTTGATTATGAAGCATCAAATTCTTCAGTCCAGCCCCATCCACCTCCCTCCTTTCAAAGACCTTTTTCCATTTAATCAGTGGGAACTTGTGCTAATCAAAATTCCCTCGTCAGAAAAAATTCTTCATCTTTTGATTGATGCCTTCGCTCGCCCTGCTTGAGAGTGTAAGACAAGATAGCATGAAAATAGGGATCGTTGCAATTACTACTTTCAAGATTGTCAATCTACCAGCCCAAGATAGCCACTTGGTTTTCCAGGAAGCAAGTCTTGCACTAATCTTATCAATCACAGGTTCCCAGAGCTTCCCAGGTTGCACCCCTTTTGCCAACGAATGGCCCAAATATTTGCATGGGAGTTTGCCTTTGCTAAAGCCTAAAGTACACCGAATCTGTACTTCATTGCCAATGTCAGTATTAAAGAAAAAGATCTCAAATTTATCTTGACTCACCTCTTGACCAGACGCCTGAGCATATTGATCCAAAATTTTCTTGAAGCCTTTTGTTTCCTTCATCGTAGACACCCCAAACAACATATTATCATTAACAAACTGTTGGTGAGTGACCTCTAGGACCTTGCTCGTGATCTAAACACCCTCTAGGCATCCAAATGATATTTCCAACAAGAAAGTATGACCAAGGGCTTCAACCATTATTATGAAAAGGAAGAGCGATAGGGGGTCTCCTTGCCTGAGTCCCCTAGAAGCGCTAAAGAAACCTTCTGTTGAGCCATTTATTAAAATAGAAAATCTTAGGCTTGAAATCCAATTAAAAATCCAGTTTAGCCACACTTGTCGAACTCAAAGGCTTGCATGACCTTGAAGAGAAAGTGTCAATTCACTTTGTCGTAGGTCTTTTTGATGTCCAACTTGATCAACATTGCCTTTCTCTTCATTGTCTAAATTGAATGAATCGCCTCTTGTGCGATTATAACCCCATCAAAAATATATCTTCCTGGCACGAAACCGATTTGCTCCTCGGAGATTATATGTGGTAAGATGCATTTGACCCTGTTGGCAATTGTTTTGGTTATGAATTTATAGATTGTGTTACAAATGGAAATGGGCCGAAATCATCCAAAGAATTTGATTTATCTCTTTTCAAGATCAACGTAATGAAAGTGTTGTTGACTTCTTTCAAAACTTTCCCTGAACTCCTTGAATCTTCAATTACTTCTACCATGTCTTTGCCAAGGATGTCCCAACATTTTTGAAAGAAGCCAACAAAGAACCCATCTGGGCCAGGAGCCTTGTTTGGGCTCAACTAAAAGAGAGCCACCTTAATTTCTTTTTCTAAAAATTTTCTTTGTAACATTGCGTTTTGTTCATCCATGATGATTCACGAAATGCCACTTAAGAGGGCTTGCATATCCTGTAGAATAGAACCAATTGGTTCATTGAGAAGAGCTTAGAAGTATTTCACTGTGGTAGCCTTGATGTCTTCAATATTTTCTAGCATTCTACCATCATAATTCTTAATGCAAGAAATCTTGTTTATTTCCCTCCTACTTTTTGTAGAATTGTGGAAGAACTTGGTGTTCTTGTCTCCTCCACACAACTAGACTTCCCTTGATTTTTGTTGCCAAAAGGTTTCCTCTTTGGCAAGTAAATCCTTTAACTTACTTAGCAACTATTTTTCCTAATGAAACCTGTCCAAATCCATCCCCTACCTAATTAATTCCTCATTTAAAGAATGTAAGGCCGCCTCTGTGTCCCGCTTCTCTTCGAAAATGTTTTTAAAGCACTCCTTGTTCCATATTTTTAGCTATTGTTTAAAAAAATTCAATTTTTCCACAAATTTGTACATCTTTGAACCATCTAGATTATGTCCAAACCACCACAAATGTACCGGCTCAAGGAAATGGGGGTCACGGAACCACATGTTTTCAAACTTGAAAGTACAATGCACAGGAGAGTGTTCCCCAACAATATCTATCAACACCAGGAAGTGATCCAAGCCGGCCCTAGAAAGAATTCTTCCCTCCAAAGCGAAGCGAAAAGAACACAAATCACCCTTGAAAAAGAATCTATCTAGTTTTTTGGCAATGTCAAAGAAGCCTACCCTTCTATTAGTCCATGTGAACACTCCATTACTTGTGCTAACCTCAAACAAAGCATTGACATCTACAAAGCCTTCAAAATCAATTTGGGTATGTAACCTTCTCCCTATGCCACCTTTCTTATTAGATGATTTTAATATGGCATTGAAATATCCACCCAAAATGATGAATTCCAATGCAAAATCATTGCACAGATTGCTCAAATCTTGCCATAATCCCCTCTTTTGAATCTAGGAGACTGGACCATAAACATTGATCAGAATGAAGTTTAAATTGGAGGCCAAACTTCTTACCTTACATACCATCTAATTCATGGTAGAGATTAACTCCTCCAAACACACACTTTGTGGATGTGACAAAGTCAAGATCCCACCGGAGGTGCCAACAACATTCACCTCGATGCCATTCCAGCTACACAATCTTTTATAGAAGCTAACTCTTTCTAACTCACTTAGTTTAGTTTTTTGAAGCAAACAAATGTCATCCTGGAAACCAACCAATTGGTGCCTAATGAGGCATCGCTTGTTAGGGGAATTCAAGCCCCTAACATTCTAGGTAACGATCTTCATGGCTATTGAGGAAGAGCTTCACCCTTCCCTACTTTGAGCATTTCATTAATCTTCAATTGGCCATAGGCTTCCCCATCCCATTTCAGCTTCTCCTAGTTAGAAATATTGTCACAACGCTTGTTATCACCACAATCTGGGGAGGCTTTGCACAGATATTTCTGACATATTCTTAACTCTCTCAAAACCTTGGTACACTTTTCCACTTCCTGTGTTGTGGGAGATCTAGGGCCTTCCTCTCCACCATACTACTCTTCGATCAATTGGATACCATCCACCCAATCCACTAGTTCCTCCTTAGTGCCAAGGGAGTTCATGCCCACTTTAGCAGCTTTAGCAATCTCGAAAAGTTCAAACCCAACCTCCATTAGTGAATCTAAGTCATCCTCCCTAACTTTCAGCTCCATAGCTTCCAAAAATTCTATAATTTTTGAATTAAAAAATCGGCGCACCAAGCCTTCACCTTCGTCCAACTAGAGATCCATCCCACCATTTGACACTCTAACTTCCTCTAGAGGCTCCCCCTTAGCAACAAGAGAGTTGTCCTAGTTCTCCATGCACTCAAGCATAGAAGCACTCTATGGCTCCATACCAAGCACTTTGCTGCCATTCTCCATACTACCCAGTGCCTGGTTCATTTTTGTTTAGACGGGGGGAGGGCCACAACTCCTTTTATTTGGAAATCTCTAATCGATAGTATCCAAAATTTTATTCTTTGTGTTCATATCCAAGATCAAGGGTTGAATCAATTTGCCCCAATACGTGAACAACTTGATCTCTTTCCAAAAGTAGCTATTAGGTTTTCATTCTATGTAGATTTGCACATATGCGCTCACCCTATCTTGATTGACTCTTTCTGCCACACAAATAAATTTCCCCAAATGATTACCGATGCTTTCCAAAATTTCCAACTTCTAGAACTCCAAGGGAAGGTTCGGTAGCATGTACCATTCTTGAATCCACTCTAATTGTTGTTTCATCAGATCAAAACCCAACTCCCATTTGCTAATGTAAAATCCAAACCCATCCATGAGCCAGATTCCATTCAGGATCTATCCCAAATGTTAATTTTTTGAGAAAACCACCACAAAGAAACCATTCTCCAAGACCTTGAATTTCAATTCCAACCCCCACCGACCTTGCCATCAACGAATTAAACTATCCTAATTTAGATTTCTCCCATACTAGTGGACATTCAACCCATGTTTCTCTAAAAAGGAGATGGATGGCTGAAGCAATTTAGAACTGATCACCAAAGAAACAGTGTGTTCTTTCCTGGCTTGACCACCTCTAGCCCACTCATTTGTTGCACCCAGGGAGACCTGATGCCAACCTCTCGGGCCCTAGTTACCCTGATCTTCATCGAAGTCCCCACAACGCCCATTACCACCTCGACCCCCCGAGAAAGGAATCGACCTTTTGTTGCTTCTTTTGTTCCCATGCCACCCATTCCATTAAAGCTCATGTCGAACTAACCTCCTGTAGCTTTTTAAATTTTGGCACCAACCCTTGCTTTTCGCCCTTGCTTGCAATTATTTTGGGGAAACAACCTTTTCCACATCGGTTGCCAAATTTGCCTTGTCGCCAGTAGACTGTCCTTATGAAACCCCACACCGCTTGTCACTCATGACCTCCTCACAACCTTTCTTCACTCCACCCAGATCACCTACAAATTTTTGGCCTTCCTCATGCTCCATCCTTCCTAGTTATGTTAGATTGTGATAATAATATATTAAGAACAATTAATAATTTAATAATATTTTTATCAATAGTTATTAAAATTAAAAATTATTTTTTTTAATAAAAAGGGGTAAAAACTTTATTGAAGTCGAAAGATTAACAGTACATAAGAACAAGGGAGCCCATCAGCTCCCTCAAAGGAAAACCCAGAACAACAAGTACAAACAGAACCACCAACTAACCAGCCATCAACACCTTATCCCTCCATATCATCAGCAATGACCTTCTCTAGATCAAGAACATACTCAAGAGGTAATTGTCCCCATCCCTCAATCCTCCAATCATCCTCATGCTCTAAAGCCCACTTGGCCAAACAATCAGCTGCTCTATTCCATTCACGCGGGATGTGGACAAAAGACACCACTTCCAATGTAGAGCAGCACCTTTGCAAAATCTGTCTAACCACTATAGCAATCTCCCAATCAACATCAGCTACCCTTTTCTCAAGCAACAAATTAACAATAATCTGTGAGTCAGATTCACAGATAACCTTACGCCAAACCAAGGCGCAAGCACGCTCAATAGCCCAAAGAATCGCCAGCCCTTCCATCAGGTTGTTAGAATTCTGCCCCTTATGGATGGAGAAAAGAAAAATGACCGAACCAGTATAGTCTCTACCAATTCCACCAATACTAGCAAGCCCTGGGTTGCCTCTAGAGGAACCGTCAATATTAATCTTCAGAAACTCCATCGGAGGAGGCATCCATCTTCCAACCCTTTGAACCTTCTTTTTCGCTCTCCTACCTCTTCTAACACAGACAGAGATAGGAGTCAACTCCTGCAACCCCAATCTATTCACAATCTCATCATCTCTTCTTTCCAAGGGAAGAGTCACTTCACATTTAGCTTCCACAGTCTCTTGGATCATCCCAATAATTCTGTGCCAAACTTGTTGAGCCATCAACTTTTCATCATGAAAAATCCTACGATTCCTTTCCAACCAAATTTTCCAAAGGATGAAAGTAGGACCAATGCTCCACAAAATATGGAGAAAAGAGGCCTGGGAGGGGGGCCTTCCCAGATTACTCCAAAATTCAACAAGAGAAGATGCATGAACATAAGGATGTTTCCAAACACCCCACCACCAATGCCAGAGCAACATAGAATAAGAACATCGAAAAAAAATGGGAAGAATCCTCCTCACTGCACCCACACATAACACACATAGAGGGGCCCTGGAATCCTTGCTTACGAAGATTCTCCCAAGTCAAACATCTATTCCAAGCAAGAGTTCAAACAAAACAATTACACTTAGGCCATGAAAACTTGTTCCACATCTGTTTCCACCAAGGGACCTCCACCCCCCCAAACTTATGAGAAAGCAACTCCTAATAACCACTAGCTACAGTAAAAACACCCTTTGGGTTCGGGCTCCAAGCTAGAATATCCTTCTCCCTAAGGGAGTTGCATTGTCTGCCAGCCAAGATATTCTGAGGCACAATATCATCCTCCTCCAACTCGAGAACAGGCCACTCACCAGGGTCCTTCCACCTAGCGACCTCCACCTGTCCACCAAGGTCAAAATTCTTAAAATCACTCACTCTAGACCAACCGGCCTCCAAAAATCTTTGCGACAGAGTCACCAAATTAGGATACTGACAAAGAATGGGCGTGTAACCATCCCAAGAATTAGACCAAAACATAGCCTTATCCCCCTTATTACAAATCCAGAATAGGCCCTCCTTGATTAGCACAGCCCCTTTCTTAAGCATTCCCCAAATCACCGAGCCTTTCCCTATTAGAGGAAACCTGGGAAGCTCCTCCTTACAAATCCCTGGAAGATACTTGTGGGATAAGATCCTAGCCCAACAATGATCTTGTTCCACACACCACTTTCAATAAAGCTTTGCAGCCAAAGCCAACCCAGAACAAGTCGCCTTCCGCAAACCAAGTCCCCCCACCTGCCTTGGGCTACAAACAACATCCCACTTAACCAGACTCCATTTAGATGAGGACAAGCTACCTGCCCATAAGAACTGTCTAGCTAGAGAGTCCAAATCCTTCACAAACCCAGCAGGAGCAACCTATAACATGCACCTATAAATAGGAAGAGCCTGCACCACAAAATTAAGCAGCAGAACCCACCCAGCAAAGGACAACCATCGATGAGTCCAATGACTAACCTTCACACGAAACTTGTCCAAGATATTTTTCCATGATTCCCTGGGAAGTCTACCAACATAGATAGGAATACCCAGATAGGTTAAATGGAGAGAATCAATTTGGAACCTCAAGATATGAGAAATCCTTTGCTGAATAGGCCACGAAGTATTAAAGAAGAAAATGGAGGATTTATCTTCATTAATCCTTTGACTAGTTGCAGCAAGATAGATATCCAAGGCCTTGCACAGACTCAAAGCTTCTCTAATCTTGGCTAGACCCATCAAAGCCGTATCATCCACAAATTGCAAGTGTGACTGAGGAGGAAAGTCATTTCCCCACTTCCATCCCTGAATCAAACCCAACTCCACATTACATTTCACCAGTCTACCTAGACCTTCCGCTAGAAGAATAAATAAGGAGAGATAGGATCCCCTTGATGAAGACCCCTAGAAGCACTAAAAAGAGCAGTAGGCTCCCCATTAATCAACACCGAGAATGATGTGGAGGAAACACAGCTCATCACCCACTGGATCCATTCCTCAGCAAATCCAAAAGCAATAAGAATTTTCTGCAAAAAGGACCATCTCACTCTATCATAAGCCTTCGCCATGTCAAGCTTGATGAACATAGCCTTTTCTTTCGAGGATTCCATCGAATGAATGGTCTTTGTAGCAATGACCACCCCATCTAAAATTTTTCGATCCTCCACAAAACCACTTTGTTCCTCGAAGATAAGCCCACTGAGCCATCTCTTCAGCCTTTCAACAATTAGCTTGGAAATTATTTTATACACCACATTACAAAGAGAAATGGGAAGAAATTGATTCAGACGATCTGCCCCCTCACATTTGGGAATGAGAGCAACGAAAGTAGAGTTTAAAGCCCGAAGCATCTACTTTTTTTTCTGCGACTCACGCACCACTTCCATCAAGTCCAACTTAATAATGTCCCAAAACTCTTGATAAAATTCCACTGGAAACCCATCAAGACCTAGGGCTTTCCCTTTCTTCATCTGAAAAATAATAGCCTCTAATTCCTCCAGCGATATATCTCGCAAAAGATACTCATTCATCTCCCTAGTGACCAAAGAGGGAATACAAGCCAAAACTTGGTTTTCTTCCTCCGTAACATCCTAAGAATCCTCATGAAATAAAGAAGCATAGAACTCAAAAGCTTCTCTAGATATATCCTACAAGGAAAATAGATGCTCACCCCTATCATTCACCAGAACAGGCATAGAATTACCATGCCTCCTAGCCTTCACCGAGTTGAAGAAAAAGGTAGTGTTCTTATCCCCCTCCTGTAACCACTCAAATCTAGCCTTCTTCTTCCAAAAAATTTCCTCACGTAGCTCACACTCCTCCAAAGCTTTCTGAGCCCAGGCCTCCTCCCTGAGTAAATCCTCAGAAAGACCACACTCCCTTATCTCCCGAGTGATGACATCCAAGACAGCTTGTGCATCAACCTTAGCATGAAAAATATTGCCAAAGTACTGCCTATTCCACCTTTTAAGTTGATATTTTACATATTGCAGCAGCTCAGAAAAGGAATACATGGCGGTGCCAAAAGCAGGTCTTCCCCTTCTCCACCAATCAGCCATATGCACTTGCAAAGAAGAATCTCTTAACCACATAAGTTGAAACTTGAAAGCAGGGGACCAAGCCACCTGAGCAGAAGAAGCAGAAAACTTAAGAGGCCAATGATCAGAACCCCTCCAGTCAAGAATCTCAAAGCCAAAAGACAACCCTCCGCCAACCCAGAAACAGGACACCAAGAAGTGATCAAGTCTCTCCACATACAACTCTCCCCCAATCTCCTATTGTTCCAAGTAAACTTCCCATTTCGAGGCTTAATGTCAACCAGGTTCAAAGCAGAGATGTTATCATGAAAAAGGAAAGCAGAGGGTTTCAATCTCGCAACACCACCCATCTTCTCATCTATCTCAATAATAGCATTGAAATCCCCTGCAACAATCCAAGGAAACAAAGGAGCAAGGCTCCGAACATAACTAATATGGGACCACAATAACTTCTTACCAGGAAAATCAATAGGCATGTAGATGTTTGAGAGGAGAATAGTTTCCCCCAACTCCAGACTTGAAACAACCACTGAGATTGAGGACTTGGAGGACACCCACCAAAGAGGACGAATCTTCAATGGATTCCACAGGCAAGCCACCCCACCTACATTACCATGAGCCCCAATACACTGGCAACTGTCCTGCACCCATAGTTTAGGCATCATACCCATCATACCTTCAACTGTTAACTTAGTCTCCTAAAGAAAAAGAACATCAGGAGAATGACAACGCAACAAATCCCGAACAACTTTTTGTCGAGGGCCACTATTCAAGCCCCTTACATTCCAGGAAAGGACATTCATTTTGGAGGGTTAAAGAAATGTGAATCCAGAGTCTTTACAGACCCAGCCTCCACCAGAGACTCCCCCATCAACTTTAATTTCTCCAAATCCTTCTTTCTCCCCGCTTTAGAAGACTTCTCTACCACCCCTTTCTTTAGGTCCTTCTAAAGAATTCCCAGTGAAGGAGAAGCCTTATTACCTTTTACCAAGCCTGCTCCCGTTTTCACCAAAGGGCTGGATAGCCCACCTTCCCCCAACTGCGGCTCCGCAGAAGGCACAATCCCCCCCAAGAACCACCATACTCCGGTTTGATTCCAACTGGACAGCCCCAACTTCCTGAGGAGTTTGGATGAGCTCTGGGAAACCGCCTTCTTGAACCCCTTCTGAAACACTGTGATCCAAAGTCAACAATCCTGGATTCACCTCCTGATGACCAAGGTCATCAAGCACCTCAAATTTGTTACAGGAATCTCCATCCCAGCGATCCTTAAAGGTCCTCTTTTGGCCCCGGTTCCTATTATGAGCCTTGGTAGGAATAAAACCCTCAACATCCATAGCCTCAGCCAACACTGTCTCCTTGCCCTTGTCACCCTTTGAGGGATTACACGGAGGTTGAGTTGCTTGAATCCCTAGAGATTTAAACTTTGGGCATCTTCTCTGCAAATGCCCATATTCACGACAGAGACAACAACGAAAAGGCAAAGTCTCATAGTCAAGTTGTTGCACCCAAGAACATGAACCCGCACGAATTTCCAAAGAATCTGGGATAGGGTTATTCAAATCCATTTCAACACATATATGAGCAAAATTCATTACCTTTCTATCCAGAGTTTGTTGAGAAGGACCCACCGGTTTTCCCAGTAATGAAGCAACCCGATGCAAAATGTCATTTCGCAAAAATTCCACTGGAAATCTAGGGAGGCTAACCCAGACCGACACCCGATTCGGAAGCTCCTCTGAAGGATCAAAACCCGCATGCCATGGCTTAATGAATAGACCAACCTAGTTGTGGAAGTAAGGCCCACCTTCAAAAACTCTATTGCGATCCGCCATGCAATTAAATGTCACCATGAAATAGTTGTTTGCTAACAACATTATTTCCATCTCACCCTTCGGGGACCAAGAGCGATGAGCCCATGAGTCCAGAAATTGGAGCGAAACCCTCATTCCCAAAAATTTGCAAAGCAAAGCATGTTTTGAGAAATAATCGATGTCCTCCATAATTGATTCAAGTTGGATAACCAACACCGGCCTTTCCTTGGAACGTTTAAGGCATCCATTTGTCTTCGGAATACGAGAACCACCAGCGTGAACAAATCCATCATTACTTGAATCGTTTGAAAACAAACTATTATTAAAAACTTTCGGAGAACGATTTGGAGGGGAGGCCCCAACATCAGCACGAAAATACAAAGGGGATTTGATCCCTGATGACTCCCCCTGAGCCATGCAAAATCGAGTCCCAAAAATTTGTGCAAGAAAACTGACAACCACACGTGGAGCCCGTACTAGGTATGGATAAGAGAGCCCCACACGCCAAACTACAAGACAACAGCCGACCCGACCAAAGCAAGGTCCAAATCAGAAGAAAGTACGGCTCCTCAGGAACCACCGAATAAGATCTGTAGCAAAAAACAAGACCCCCCTCCCTAAAAACAAAAGACCCACCCCTCTACGCACAAAAGACTAAAGAATCTGATCCCCCACCGAGCCAGCACATGCACAGAGAAACGACGACCTGCACCATGCCATTACTGGCTGCGAGCCCTCACCCACGCGCAGCACAGATCCGCCATCCTCTCCAAGAAGTTCTCAAAATTTCATTTAAAATTAAAAATTATTGATGATTAATATATAATATATTTATTTGTAATAATTTATATTATTATTAATGTATATTGGATTGAGAGAGTAGTCATTATTTTGTATGATAATTTTTTATATAATAAATATATTAAATTTTAAACACATATTAGAATTGATTACAAATGTTGGTGATAGTTTAATTTGAAATGTGATAAAAATATTTTAATATATTTTATAGGATGCCTTGCGCAAAGTTAAATTTTGAAAATGAAGAGCAACAAAGAGAATATAGAAGACAATATGCTCAAAATTATATGAGACAACAACCTGAACAAATGGTTGATGCACAAAGACATGAAGAAATAAGTCTTCAAAATGAAGCGCAACAAATAGAACAACAAAGAGAATATAATCAAAATTATGTGAGTCAACAACATGAACAAATGAGTGATGTTTGGATAGGCCATATGCAATGGAAAGTGTTACACTTATATATGCAATTAGATCTTGGTCTTATAATCCCAAGCGGAGAAGAGATAACAAATTGGAAGCAAGGACTACAACAACTATTGTGAGAGTGTTTCCAAGATTTACCACCATACCTACACGCCAATTAAAAAAATGGGTTGACTTTTGTTGGTCAAAATTATTATTGTACAAGTCATTTCACAATATACAAAGCGATATTAGACTTGATGAAACTAAAATTATATCAAATTGGGAGTCACTCAACTACAACCCATGGCATTTGGAACAAAGGAATAATATAGATGAAATTGAAAATTATAATGATTCTGATGATGAATATGTTAAACCTAATGATCATAATACAATTGAACACAAGTAGGAGATCATCTCAAGACTACACCATGGAAAAATTATGGATGTAATAGAGATAGATATGTTGGGTAAAAGAGATGTTGATAGACAAAATCTATGGAGTATCGAATATCAAGGAGAAGATTATACGAATAAAGCAATAAACTTTATCAGTACAATGAAAGAGAATGGATTATTATTACCAAAAGATATTGATTCAAGACTACGCCAAGCTTTTCCAAAAAAGTCAAACTTGATTTTTGGAGGAAGATCAATCATTTTGGTAGGAGATTTGGGTCAACTACCTCTTGTTAGTGACAAACCACCTTATGATAGTAATGTACATGCAAAATTATTACTTTGGATAAGGTATTCAGACAAGAAGGTGAAGGTGAGGATCAACAAAGGTTTCACCAATTACTTACAAATATTAGAGATGTGCATCCAACAATCGATGACTAGAAACTATTGATGACAAGGACAAATGCTTCATTGCATCAAGCAGTTCAAGAAGACTTTGATAACAATATCCATTTATTTGCAACAAATGATAATGTACATAACCATAATAGGAAAAAATTATATTCATTAAGAAGGTTGATTGCCCGTAGCATTGCAACTAAAGAAGGTAGTATTAATCCAACAGGAGGTCAAAATGATGAATTATATGCTGAATTATTAATTGTGAAGGATGCAAGAGTCATGTTAACATCTAATCTATGGATAGAAGTAGGCATTGTAAATGGAGCTTTATGATACATTCGAAATATCATATACAAACCTAGAAGTGCCCCACCAGATCCACCAACATATGTCATGGTTGAATTTGATAATTACTTAGGAATGCCATTTGAAGATTTAACTCCAAATAGAATTCCAATTGCACCTATACATACGGGACTCACGCATCAATTGCCATTACAATTAGCTTGGGCACTAAAAATCCATAAATCACAAGGATTGACTCTTTCCAAGGCAACAATTGATATAAGATCGAAAAAAAAAAGAATTAACATTTATTGCTATTTCATGTGTTAAATCATTGGATGGACTCAAAATCTCACCACCATTTTCATATGATCATTATGAAAAAATGAAAACAGGGAAGCGACTCACCAAAAGGAGAGCTGAGGAAGAAAGACTCAAAACTTTGGAAGCACAATAACTTTATGTAATGTATACATTATTGGATATCATTCTTCTATTAAATTTTACTAATATAGCATTAAGATTATTTTTTTAGTTTAATGTGAAATGTCTCATTCAATATTTGCAAAGGATAAAAATACTTTTTTCAAGCAAAATAAAAACATGCTAAAGTAATATTTTACATACTGTGGATGCTACTAGCTTAGATATCTTAAATAAATCTATCTAAAATACGCCAAGAGATCAACCTCGAGCCTATCTATTCTTAAAAACAATTAAACTATAGGTGCCTCGAGACTGATATCTCTTGACGTATTTAAGATAGATGTATTTAAGATATTTAAGCTAGTTAGTACTTTTCCATTGGCATAGTACTATTGTAATGAGTTTGTCTTTTTTAGTTAACTAGTTATTAATAATTTAGTTTTCAACCAATCAAAAACAATATTTAAAAAAATTTAAAAAAATCAATTTTGTAAAGTCAACTTGTAAAATATTTAACTTTACAATTTATAAAAATTATTTCTTGTGGATATAATTGGTTAAAAAGTTATCTCTGTTATTGAAGGGAAAGTAAGGTAGGAAAGCAAGGTAAATATATTTTTTTTAAGAATGATTTTTCACTTTTTGCTTTATAAAGTCATTTCATTAAATCTTTCTAAAATAATAATGTTAGTTATTTTGACTTTTTTTAAGAATGTAATTGTTATTTTTTTATTAAAGAAAATCAATTAACTAATAAAAATTGTATTATTCCTTCCATTAGACTAATATTTTTTATCTATGCTTTTAATATTTTATGGTATAATTTAATTTTATCCACTATTTTTCTTCTTTTCGTTAATAATTTTTTTCCATGTATATTTTTATATTAATTTATATATATATATATACGTTCTCAAAAAAAATTATAACCTATAATATATAGGTATATAAGATAACCTATAATATTTTAGGCTTTTATTATATATAATATATAACCTATTTTAATATAGATAATATTAATTTATATATAACTTATATTAATGTAGAATTTATATATATATATATTACTTCTATTTAGATCTTATATTATTGAAGGTAATATTTTGTAGGTAAATAAGTTAATCTACATTGTGTAGGTAATATATTAATTTATATTATACATTTATAATATTAATATATATGATAGGTTATTTTATTTTGTAGGTTCTCTTGTAATTTATATTTTTATATATTAATATATATTATATAAATTATGATTTTATCTATTTATATTAATATATATATTATAGGTTATATATAATATAATCTATTGTGTTTTAACCATCTATTTTTTTATTTTAATTCAATCATTTATTTAATTTTCCAATTTATATTTTATATATAATCTCATCTTTTTTCTTTGGTTAAATTATTATTGTTTTAAGTTTTAGTATGTTTTCCTCTATATCTTCCTTCATTTATTTTAATAATTTTGGTATTTTTTCCTCAATCATTTTATTTAATTTTCCAATTTATATTTTATATATAATCTCATCTTTTTTTTTTGGTTAAATTATTATTGTTTTAAGTTTTAGTATGTTTTCCTCTATATCTTCCTTCATTTATTTTTAATAATTTTGGTAATTTTTCCTCAATCATTTTGTTATATAATAATTTTGGTAATTGTTCCTCAATCATTTTGTTATATAATTCATCTTTATAATTCTCTTAAAGTTATTAATTCACTGTTTAAGACATTTAAGCTTTAACCTTTTTTGATCCATTTATTTGTGTTATATCATATTATCATATTATTCATTCTTCTATTATGTATTCATCATTTTTTGCCTATTTTCACTTTTACTTCATTTTTCATTTTTAAGATCATTTCTATACTCATATTCTTCATTATCCTCTTCTTATGATGAATCATTGAATTAGGGTTAGGGTAAGGTCATTAGAGTTGTTTATTCATTGTTTGAGACATTTATCATTAACCTTTTTTGATCCATTTATTTGTGTTATATCATATTACTATATTATTCATTCTTCTATTATGTCTTCATCATTTTTTCGCCTATTTCTCCAATCTCCCCCCTCCCTGCCCTCTCCCACCACTTAACTCTTCTTAAGGTTATTTCGACAATCATATTCTTCATTATCCTCTTCCTACGATGAATCATCTAGTGTGGTTTGAAATGCTAATTCAAAATAGCATACATAGTTTAATCTAGAAGTGTTTACTCTATCATTTATGGACTTTGAAAAAATCATACCATCTATAATCATTGATTGATTAATATTTAACAATTATTGATTTGAATGAAGAGATATAGTTGCACTCATGTCTATGATAATTTAATATAATATATTTTATTTCTTAATATATATATATATAAATTAAAAATAAACAACTTATAATAAATAATCATTTTAATATATAATAATTTTATATTAATAATAAGAGAAGAAACTTTGCCAACATGTAATATCTAACTTTTAATATTTTTAGTATATATTATATTTATAAAATTTATTTAATATATAATAATTCATATATAACATTATTAAAAATGTTATTTATTTAAAAGTTAGTGATAAAAATTAGGTTTATAGTTATGGACAGTGTTAGTATCATAGTTAGGGTTAGAGTTAGGGATAGGGTTAGGGTTAGGGTTAGGGATAGAATTAGAGTTAGGGTATGAGTTAGGGTTAGGGATAGGTCATTAAAATAAATAATTAACAATACTGATACACTATAATTAACAAAACTTACATTTATTTTTATTCACATTAATAAACTTACATTTAATTTTTATCAAATCTAAAAAACAATAATTACAATACTATTAAGGAAAATACTAGCCACTATGTGACAATTTTTAATAATAATATTATTTCATCTTTGTTGATTACCAAAAATCAAATAAATTAAACCTAGATCCTCCTTTTTTACAAAGGTTCAATTCTTCAATGTGCGAGTGAGAAATGAGCAAGGATTAGTGTTAGATATTTTTTTTATAATTAATGTAAAGGTCAAACCAATATTTTTATAAATTTAGGTTAATTAAATAAATTTATTTAAATGAAGTATAAATTAATTAAGATTAATTAATATAATTTGGAATAAAAAATATGAAATAAATGTGAGAAAATTAAATAAAGAGAGATTGAATATTCTATTCTCAACATTATGATTGAAAATAGATTATGAGGTTATGTATAATTGGTTCATCTAGATATATGGAATGGATGTCTTTAGGGTATTTATTTTCTAGGAATTGTGACAATTTTATAATTATGTGTACATCAAATTTTTGTTGTGTTATCTACCCCATTCTATGAAAATGTTTTGAGGTGTAAAATTATTTTGTAACTTGGTGTTGATGTTTATTATTGATGTCAAATATTTTGTTGATGTTGTTTATCATTGATGTCAAAGGTTTTGTTAGGTTTTGTTGATATTGTTTGTCATTGATGTCTGAAGGTTTTGTTAATGCTTGTCATAGATGTCAAAGATGCCAAAGGTACTTGTTCATTCCTTTTCATGGTGTATGTTGATGCAAAAGTGACATGATGTTGATGCGAAAGTGAAGGTGTGCTTGTTCATTCCTTTCATGGTTGGTACAAGAGTGAAGGTGTACTTGTTCATTCATGGTGTTGATGCAAAGTGGTATTTGTTCTTTCCTTTGATGCCATCTTTATAATAGAGCTGCTTCATGACAAAGGTGATTGTATTCATTTCATGGTGTTTATTGAGCATGTTCATTCAGATATATCTTGAGCTCGTGAGTTGATAGGATTGTTGATTATTCAGAGCTATATTGATATGGTGAGTTGACAAAGTTTTGTTCACTCATTCACAAGAATCCTTCATCCTATCACAAGTTATCATCTTTCATAAACTAGGTTTTCAGTGGAAGAGTTTTGTACATTGACATTGGGCATTGTCAATTGAGCCTCAGAAAGTTGCAGTGTTTACTATCAAAGTTTGTTTGATCTCTCTTGGTGTCCTTATAGGGATTAGGGTTGTATTTTATTTATCACCTTTCTACAAGATTGACATTGTTTCATTTCTTATTATCAGTCAAAGACTTACAAAGGGAAAATGAAAGTGGCGGTGATTCCATTTTTAGGGTTTTGTTCTATGTCTCATAACCTAAAAAACTATGCATATCTAAAACCCTAAGGCCATCCTACACTAGGGTTTATGTATTGTGAAGGCCTTGAAAGAAGAGTTTTACTTTAGGTTAATTTTTTTTGTTGACTTGCTATACTAGGTGAGAAGTCAATTTAGTGACAACTTAAGGGATTAAACTCATTAGCAACCAACCCCTACTCCTTGGTGTGATCGGATAGACAAGTTATAGTTGTATATTTCAGCACCCAAAGTGAAATCAATGGTTATTATTTAACTGATGGAATGCCAGGCTTCAAAGATCAAATTCTCTTATCTAAACTTGGAGAATGGTTACTTCACAAGCCTTCATATTGACAAACATTTGCATGTCATTGACCCTATTTTAGTTACACTCAGTTTTGTACCTATATGAGACATCGATGGTATGGGTAATTAAGCAAATGCATTGAGTTGTTTTTTTATCATGGTCTGAGCTTTGTGGAAGTGTATTGAAGACCGAGATAACATGGTTGCGTTAAAATAATACACAATGAAGGATACTTGAATGTCATTATATAAAAGAAGGGTTATATGGAGTCTTTAACTGTATTCATGATTTGAATTTGCTTTGCATAGATTAGTGTGATCTGATTGAGATCACACGTAACTGGAGGTTGATTGAAAGTAAGAACATGTGAATTTGTGTAGCAATATTTTGAATGTTCTAATGTCCATGTGATTGAAGTTTAGTGTTGTTTAGGGTTTTGATTATCATAGTTCAGGGGATATGGTTGTGTGAAAGTCCTTTTGTTGTGTCATCTATTTGTCCTTTCAAAAAGGTTACAGTCAAGGTGCACTTGTAGAGGTTGAGGATACTTTATTCATATAAACATCAGTTTAAGTCTTGTTTATGGTTGATGAGATAAGGGGATTCATGTATAGAAATTATGACACTTGTATGCAAGGAGAGATAAGGGTTGAATGTTTTTAGATCTGAAGCATATTATAAATAGAGTAGTACTCTGTATGTTTGTCTTTCATTCCTTATTGGAGTTGGTGTTCCTAATTTCAGTAGAGTTGGTGCTCCTGTATTTCATTGGAGTTGGTGCTCCTATATTTCATAAGGAGTTGGTGCTCTATTGTATTCAGTGAGAATTTGGTTAGTGAGACCTAATGGTGAATGAATTGTGAGGATTGGATTGGTTCTTAAAACCTGACCAAATCACACAGTGGGTGTAACATGCCAATTGCTCTACCCAAAAGTTTTACTATGTTTTTAACCACAACTAAATTATGATCACAATATCATCAATAAAAAATTTCCTTTTCCCATTAAAAATAACATGAAAATTTGAAATAAATATCATTCCAAAATTTTCATTGCATATAAAAAAGTGTTACAACTTTCACATTTGATTCATTTCATATTTTCAACTTTTCCATAAGATGGATAAATACAACATACATGGCTCTATTGATCTTTCTAGCATTAGGTATACAAATAGTTGAAGAAATCCCCCATCCAAATCTTGGTTGCCAACTGCTGAGGAGAAGCATCACTCAAGTGCTTTTCCACCAACCATGGACTTACTACGGTCCCCCACACATCTTACCACATATGGTGAGATGGCCCTCCCTTCCATAAAGAGATTGGTTTGGTCACCTCATAATAAATTGACCTTATTTGAGCTTGGTGTTGTTTCCTACGTATCTAGATCTATCACATAGTGACTACAACCTACCATATGACACTACTTGCCTAGTATGTAATTCAGATCACAGTGAACTAACAATGTAAATAGTGGCAACTTACACTACTTTGGCCAAAGTATTCATCACCCCTAATTTAGGATGGATGTCACATGATCAATCACCTATGGCTCGATTTGTATTAACCATTCATATTATAAGCCTAGGTTATCCCATTTCCCATGGATTAAACTAACCCCAAGAATAACCTAATACCTCTTTCATTTACTATGACACTTCTATTAAATTAACTTAAGCAATTTCAAAAATTCAACATTTCAAACTAATCATAGTTTATATAAGTTCTATCTTAGTCATAGTATATAATACTATATAAACATGCATTCCTTAATATGGAATATATATAAAAATTAATCAATTGAATCAATTCCCAAATCTATATTCAACATGAATCTATCTCATATATAACCAAAGAAAGACATCCACATTTTCTTGCTACTCAAGCACATTTTTCAAACAAAGCAAGCAAAGACAATCAATCTTTTCTAAAAATAACTCTTCTCTGTATCCACTTTGCATCTTGATGATGGATCATGGAGTATGATTCAAAACATTAATGTAAAAAAATGCAACACAATTTTAATCTAGAAACCATATTACAAGAATTAGCATGCATGTTTATGCAACTCCAATTAAACAAACTAAACTCTTAGCTTAGCATTCTCCAAAGTCGACTTGCAACTCAACAACTATTACTTCCTCTCTCAAATACCCTTCACAATTCTCTCACAAATCCCTCATAATTCACTCACAAAAATCTCTCACAAAATTCTCACTAAACTCAGAATAACGATATTTAGCAACTTAGAAATTAGTAGCAGAAAGGAAAATATGCGTCTTTCCCCAAATGAGGTAGCTCTCTTCTCTATTTATACAAAATTATGAGCATCTACAACCTACAAACAAGCTTTTCAAGGTGACACTTCTCAATTCAAAATCTCGACTCAACAAGTAAAAGTAGAAGGTGGAAACTAAATTTGTTAAACAAAGAACACCTACACAACTAGATATTTCCACAATGGACAACAAGAATGATTATTAGGAATGCAAGGATAATGTCTCCTACAGGTCAATCTATTTTGGCTAGCTTAATTCTTGACTATTTCTCTCATTTCAAATTGCTTCACATTTTGATTTCATATTGTAGGTTTAGAACTCTATTCGATTCACACCATTCTCATTTTGGTGCCAACAAACATCACGTGCCCCTATTACCTTGGTTGTTTTTTTCTTATGACTAGTTCAATGTTTCATATGTGTGCTTATTCACTTTGCCTTTTGTGTTTTGAATTAGTCATTGGCATATTATAATCCATGTAGGTTTTTCCATAATGTTTAAAAAATCATGTGTTGCCCATTTGGTGCACTATTCCTTTATTTTCAATACCATACACTATATAGTGTATGCTATGTTTATAGTATTTACTACGCATCATATAGTTAATGTTGTTCAATATAAGTTATGTGCTTAACAATGTGCGTACCATGTGCTTCATATTAACCATGCACTTTAATAATATTAGCTTTATCTAAATCATTATATTACATGTATAATATATATGAAATAAATATATATACCCATCAAGTGATAAGTTTATTAAATTCATCATTCGATTACTTGAATGCATATACTTGTATTTTTATATTTCACAATATAATATTGCATGTGTATATACATACATATGTATACATATATTAATATATATGTATGGACATCTCCACTATGCCAATACATATGTATATATTAATATATATATGCATATCTTATATATATCATTGCCTCATAATCAAGCACATATATTTACAATCATATTGACTGACATATATACACAAAGTGTGTATATATATACCTTCTTTTCCATTCGATATACCCACACATATGGGTAATCCATCCATGAGAATGTGTGGATACATCTATCTATGTATACTTATGTACATATTTAGTCATGTGTATGAGTTTATCGCCATCATATACATACATACATATTGTAACATGTCGTAAAATTGTATCCCTTGTAATTTCACTTAAATTCTTGTATCTGCTTTGGTGTCCACTCCCTTAGCATCTTGTGTAGTCTCATTTTAGCCTCTGCATCAGCCTTTTTCCTCTCTTAGGATGCTTAAGGACCCCTTTTTAGCAGCTACCTTCACGCATCAGCTTTTTGTCAAACCTTATACTTTTCTTGTTCGTGTCACTTTGTAGCATGATGTGTCTGGACACTAGCACATGGCGCTAGCATCCTATGACATTTCAACATTCAAATGACCATTTCCAAGCATGTTTTCCACTTGTCACCTCCTTTTATCAATGGTAATGGCCTAGGACACCTTGTAACTGCTTGGGAAGCTTCTTTTTGCTCATCTTCTCTCTTTAAATGTTATCTTTCCAATTCATTAGTGCTTCTAACTTCTCTCTAGCTTTTTGAATTCTCTCTTTTCCATCTTTTCTCTCATGCTTGCAAAAATCTCTCACTTGTTACAGTAGCCTCAAGTACTCTCACGTTCCTACAATGCTCTTTGCAACACTCTTGGCTCTTAAAACTATCTTTGTCTCTCCCTTTGGCTTCCTTAAGCCTTGCAGCTGATATCTCTCTTTCCTTGTGCTTGCGAGCATCCTAAAATTTCACACATCCCCTATCTATTGCATCTTTACTTCATGATACGGGTTCTCCACCATAGCAGGGTTTGCTTTTATCACTCATTACGTACTTTATTTCTCTCTATCTATCTGGCTGTCTATGGAGGTGGGAACACCAAAATAGGGGATTGACTGAGGAAAACCCTTATACAACCCCAACAATTTTCTTTCAATCTTACACATGCAGGTATTGAAGATATTCATGTGCTAAAGGCTTCATTACTTTGGTTGCTATGAGAATTTTCTATCTCTTATTCCTTAGTCTATCATTTATACTTCACTTTATTTTAGTTTTGTACATTCTATTACTTTCCTACATTCTGGAAGTTCTTAGTAATTAGACTGCTAGTAGTCACTTAGTTGTTTTCTAGGATATTCTTGCTTTCAGGTTCATACAAGATGCCAACACGCCTCTGGGACTCCAGCGCATCGTACTGTTGTCCTTTGGCCAAGAGCCAGTTAGTCTGTCTAAAAAACCTTTGGGACCTGCTCTTTTTTATTCTAGAACTCTTGATTTTTTCCTTGAGGTATTTTAGGGAAATTCGCCCTTGGGAATCTCTTGAGAACAAGGAGAATCATGAGTAGCAAATCCCCTTCTCGACATTTTGGTGAATTTGACGTGAATCACAACTTTTTTCAAAAAACCAAGAATTTATTTACCCCAACTTGGTGGGGTCATAACTTTTGACTTCGTGCTCGAAATTCAGAACCATTTACATTGTTGGAAAATGTCTCTAAGAGGACTAATCTAGTACCTAAAATATTGTGCCTTCGATAGCTAAATTTTAGGGACTGACGCAAGTTTTGACCCCAAATTCCACTCTGAAGACCTTTGAAAATGCAAATTACTAGAACCTAGAAAATATTGAAAAAATCCAAAAATTTGGATTTTTGATTTTTCTCAATTCTGTCACTCCTTGGCTGCTCTGGATTAGTCGACTTATTTATTCATTATTTATCATATATCCAAAATGAATTTAATATATTTTTTTTACGAGTTTAGTATCTAATTATATTCAAAATGTTAATGATGTTCCATTTCATGTATGCGATGGTGACTTGGCTTTACCCATGTCACTCAATATTTGTGATCCTTCTCATGAAATTCCTCTTGTGTTGGAGGATATTTTGTTGCAAGAATCTGAAATCATTGATACTTTTCTTAATGTTACTCTACCTTCTATTCATTCCAATGCACTCTCTTTTGGAGATGAGGCATTCATGAATGATAAATCTCTCATTCCTTCCAATGCACTCTCTTTTAGAGGTGATGAGTTCGTGAATGATGAATCTACCTTTCATTCCAATGCACTCTCTTCTAGATATGTTGCATTGGTGAATGATGAAACTCATATTTTTTCTAATGCATTCTCTTCTAGAGATGATGCATTAGTGAATGATAAAATCCCTCTCACATCAGATCCTCCAAGGATAGATGTTGAGCATATTTCTTCAAATGATTCTTCTACAAGTTGTAATGAATTTGTTAATATAATCTATATCTCTGATGCCCCTCAAAGGCCTAAGAGACCAACCATTTATTTAACTCTAGCATGTCCCTCTCCTAAAAGGATTTTCTCTATTAATGGTGTTCCATTTGATAGTGATTCTCCTAATCTTTCTAAGGCTCCCTCTTATAGAGTGGTAGCCCATACTTATAATACTAGAAAGAATAAACAAAATGTTAATCAACCTACTTCTTTACCACTTTCTCAACCAAGTTTGCCTTCAGCACCAAAACCCACTACTAAAGCACCTAGTGATTACGATCTTGTCAAGCAACTTTGTGTTACTCTAGCCAAGATCTCACTATGGGACTTGCTTCAGTCTACACCGGTTTATGAAGGTATGCTTCAGGAAGCCTTGCAAAATATCCTCTTGCCTTCTACTAGGTTGACAAATGTTGATGCGTTGATAGCTTATATTCATGCAGATTCGTCAAATATTACATTCTATCCACAAGAACTTTCACCCTTGGATGTGTAGAAATAGGCAGATCCTCTGATGATTATAGTTAACATTAATAATATTGGAATTAGATGTACTCTTGTTGACATTGGTTCAATGCTCAATGTATGTAGCATTGATCTATTGCCTAAGATTAATATTGATTCATCTTCTCTTAATGCTTCTTCTATTGACATTCGTGGGTTCTATAATGTCGGTCAACAAGCCCTAGGCATGATAGTCTTGCCTTTGAGGTTGGGACCCATTACTATTCCCACCTTTGTATATGTTATGTCAAAAAAATTATGATATAACCTAATAGGATGTCGTTAGGTCCTACCACTTTAGTGAATAAACACTTCAATATATCGACTGGGAAGTGTCCAATGGTTGTATGCAATAGAGGAAATCTCCACTTCTCTCTTAAGCACTAATCTACTGAATAAAAATTCTAATATAAAGGGCCTCTAATCTAGAAAGTGGGAAAATAACTCAAATCAAAAGACAAAAAACTAAGAATCTGAAAAGCATCACTACTAAACTAGAAAGCATAGAAACAATTAACCTAAAGAATGCGTAAATGTTGAAGAGGTAAAGTATGTAAAGAAATAAGGAAACATTTATCTACGACAGAGAATCACAAGCTAACTTCTAATCATAAAACCATTAATCAAAATCAACTGAAGAAAGGTGCTCCATACATTCAAATGCTAAGTTTAGAAGCTACAGACTTAGTTACAACTGACAGGTTTGACGTTGTAGTATAACATGTACTAATGAAAATAAAATGCAAATGCAACTACTAGTATATCAAAGGAAAATGCAAAATAGGAAACAAATACTTATCTATCTATTTCTAACCCTTGAGTGGCTAGCTCATGGGTGTATCTCCTGCTACTTTAGATCACATGCACTAGAAAAATCCTTTCTGTTACTTCATTCCACAGATGCATCCATATTACACAGTAATTCAAAGAAAGGCAGGAAAACTCATATTCATATGGTAGTTTTTACTCAAAAGATAGATTGATAGGATAACGATAATAGTCTTCTCATTATTTGTAACAATTACATATTTATATAAAAAACGACTAACAAGAATCCTATTTTTCAGTTGATCAAGTCTTTCAACAGATTTCCCATAGTAAAAGGGACTTAAAATCCTGTGATATACAATATTTAAAGAGGCTTCACATGAGCCATAAATTCTTTGAAACTGAAAAGTAACAGAATTATAAAGACTCGGCCAAATTATGTGCTCCTAGCATTTTGGTGCCCGCTTGCTAGTTTTCAAAAGTATGAGACACGCATTCATTTCCCTTTTGACTAAAATGGTGAATGGAAATGGAGTTGACCTGTGAAATACTCAAGATTTAACCCACTAAATCAACATAAGTTAGTTTAATTTAATCAACTTCAAGAAATAAGTTTGTACGATTATTTATAGAAAAGAAAGCAATTATTTTTCCTAGAGGTAATCAATTGGCAGAGTAATTTGGGTTGGAAGGTTTATATTTATATATTGAGGCCTTTATGTTGATGAGGTTATTTTTACCTCATCATAACCTTCTTCTTGGTAGATCGTGGATTCATGCTATGGGTGCAATCCCATTTACCTTACATAAATATATTAAGTTCATTTGTAATAATTGAGTAGTCACAGTCATGGCTGACCCTGAGGCTATGCACTTATGTGAGATGGTAGTTGTTGGTCAAGTTTTGACTGTGCTTACTCTTATTCCTTTAGTTTCTTCCAATGTGTCGGTGCCTACTCTAATAGTACCTACTACAAAGGATACTCTTGAGATAGATGTCCCTGAAGAAGATCCTTCTATAGCAATAAATCTTAAGTCTACTTCTTCCACCTATTCTCAAGAAAATGCATGTCTTGGTGATGATTAGGGTTCTCTAGAATTTACGAAATCCTCCATTCGAGAAAATAAAGTCGCCCCGATCCACTTAGACCTTCCGATAACATCATTCAAACTCGCTATCAAAGATGGTTATTCTTTTGTATCATAGGATAACATGAACATATATTGTAATGTTCTTAGTGTTGATTCTCCTTCTGAGGAAGATGATCACACTTTTGTTAAAGAGGCTAATGCTAGTAGTCCTATCAAGGAGGTTGGTGGTGATCCAGTAAAAGAGTATAATCCCCATCGTTGGAATAATGATCTCTATGAAGATCCTCCTCCTTCTCAAGATTTGCTCTTTATGGGCGTAAAGGTTGTGGGCATAATGAATAAGGAATTTAGGTCCCTATAGAATGTGTACCTCGTAAGTGTAATTTGGGGCTTGGTTGCTTGAATGAATAATCTAAATGGAAACAATGGTTGAATGACATGGATTCTACTCAACCTCATTCTTTTGGATCTATTCATCCTCCATTTTCTTCTATCTTCGTGCCTTCTTCTTGTGAGCAGTCAAACTTTTCTCCACAAGAGAAAGGGTTGTTCCCTGCTCCACATTCTTTATCCAAGCAAGAGCATATTTTGTTGAGGCTTATAAAATACCACTTGATTACTCTTCCTACTCCTACACATAAGAAACTTCATAAGCATGATGAAGCAAAACACTCTTTCTATGCATATCATCAAGAGCCTAGCCATTCCACTAGTGAATGTAAGGCCTTGAAGGATAAAATAAAACAACTCCTTGATTTAGGTACCATCACTCATTTATTTTTTGATGCACCAACCTCTTCTTCAAATGACAAGTGATATCGAGGTCTACCTCTATCTTGTATGTTCTAAGTATATTTCATGGTTCTCCTCCCCTATATGTTGGAGGCAACGTTAACTTGTTTTGGAGATGTGCATCCTTCTAAGGACCCCCTCTCTTATCTCTATCTTTCAATTGGATCATCTCCTTGAGTGGGCCCCTTGTTGTCTTGAAGGGCCCTCAAGGGACCCCATTTGAAATATTTTCTCTCGAATGAATTCATTGGCGTCTAGTTTGGGGGCAACCTGAATAGACCTATGTTTTCTGTGATTGTCCTGCAACACAACTTGCAGTAGCCATAGGTTATTCTGATTAGTCTTGCTTTGCAGTATCGAGAACCTATAGAGCTCCTTCGCATCAAGCTCATCTAACATGTTTTATCTGTAGATTAACATGTTTTTTAGGTGCACCTGTGAAGCTGCTTTTGAATCAACCTTCTAGGACTGAGCACCTGTAAAGACCAATCAGACTCTGTGGAGCCCCCTACATTGAGATTCCCTCAAGAGAGAGTACTTGGGGCACCTTCTTTGCAGGTCTAAGGACCTGTAAAGTGCTTTCATCCCACGAGATCTATTCATTGTTGTTTCATGGGCCTTCGATACAGTTTGTTCAACTCTATAGGAGAGAGTACCTATAGATCCTTTTGGTCACCTTCCGTAGGTCTACAGATCTATGACACATTTGTTCAACTCTCCTTAGATTTGAGGACATGTGGAGCCATCTCTCTTGAAATTTTTCATTCTTTTCTAGCTTCTCCATCTTTCTCTTAAATTCTCTTTCTTCTCAATAGTGTATACTGGATCGAAGATCTACGTCTTCTTAATCCTGAGTATATGCTCTTTATCTCTTTGATATTGGTTGCTTCCCTAAATTTTGGGTGCATTCTTCTTTTGAAGAAATCGATCCTTACATTCTTCTCTCCATTTAAGAATCTTTCATGTTATTATTTTTAATTTGGGGATGATGCATAGTACTAAGACAACCTTCTACATCAAGTTCTCTTTCACTTTGTTGACTCAAATCCTTTAGTTTGTTGTGTCTCTATGTGTATGTGGTTTTATGTTCTAAACTTGTGATGTAATAGATTTTTATGTTCTAACATTGTTGTCTTGTGCAGGTATTTCTTGTCTAATTTGTTTTTTTTGTAGGTCTTTAGCCTCGGGGCATGCTTCCTTGGATCAAAAAGTTATCTACTTCCTCTATAGTATCCTTTTTGCATCATGATGTTATTTATGTTTAGTAGATTTCCTTTAGCGTGCATATTAGTGTAGATTCATATGCCCGCTAAAGTGGGGGAAAAATGCAATGCCGTAAAATTGTACCCCTTGAAATTTCACTTACATTCTTGTATCCACTTTGGTGTCCACTTCCTTAGCATCTTGTGTAGGCTCATTTTAACCCCTACATTAGCCATTTTCCTCTCTCAGGATGCATAGGACCCCTTTTCAGCAGCTATCTTCACACATTAGCTTTTTGTCAAACCTTGTACTTTTCTTATTCATGTTTCTTTGTAGCGTGATGTGTGTAGATAATAGCACACCACACATATGTCTGCATGCCATGCTAGTGTCCTGTGACATTTCAATGTCCAAACAACCGTTTCTGAGCATGTTTGCCACTTGTCACCTCCTTTTGTTGGTGGTAACGACCCAAGACACCTTGTAACCGCTTGTGAAGCTTATTTTTGCTCCTCTTCTCTCTTGAAATGCTATCTTTCCAATTCATTGGTGCTTCTAACTTCTCTCTAGCTTCTTGACTTCTCTCTTTTCCCTCTTTGCTCTCTTTATTGCAAAAATCTCTCACTGGACTAAGGCAAACCCCTATATAGCCCCAACATTTTCTCTCAATCTTACACATGCAAATATTGAAGATATTAATGTGTTGGAGGCTTCATTACTTTGGTTGTTGTGAGAAGTTTCTATCTCTTATTCCTTACTCTATCATTTATACTTCACTTTATTTAAGTTTTGTTACATTCTATTACTTTCCTCCATTTTGGAAGTTCTTAGTAATTAGATTGCTAGTAATCACTTAGCTGTTTTCTAGGATATTCTTTCTTTTTGGTCTGTACGAGATGCCAACATGCCTCTAGGACTCCAACGCGCTACACTGTTGTCCTTATTTTGTGTTGTCGCCCTTTGGATGAGAGCTCATTAGTATTTCTAGAAAACCTTTGTGACCTCATCAATATGATTCTAGAACTCTTGCTTTGTTCCCCAAGGTAGTTTAGGGAAGTTCACCCCTTGGGAATCTCTTGAGAATAAAGAGACTCATGAGTAGTGAATCCCCCTTCTCTACACATATATACATTTTTTATGTGTATATCTTCATCGATTAAGTATAACATATAAGGAAGAACTCATACAAATCAAGAAAACTATAGCACTATCCCAAATCAAGAACATTCACAATTTAATCCATAAACTATTATAATTCACACACAAACAAGACTAAGGAAACCTACCATTTCCCAAAACCATTGACTTGACTTGACCAACTAAAAGTGAGTGTGTGTAAGCTTAGGTAGATCTTATTAAAGGTTACCATACCAAGTTCTTCTCCTGAGTGATACTTCCCCTCTCTTCTAGAGACTCGAATATGTGCCTACATTCAACTTAGCACATTGCAAACGCAGTTAGAAATTCACAATACAATCATTTGCATCATACATTTCATAGTTAGAATTCATTATATTGAAAATATCAAATTGAATCAATCATTTATTCATCATATTTCAAATGGTACATTTAAGAAAAGTACGAACACATATTTTTAATGAGTTTAAAAACACATTCATATTTTCAAGTATTTTAGCCAACATGGTAATATTAATTAGGAAAATACACAACGGGGTGTAACATATCCCCCTCTTGTGAATCATCGTCCCCAATGATTTTAGGTAGCAAACATAAACATAAACCATAAGTCACAAACACAACTATATTGTTTTCAAGAACTCTCAAAAGCATGTAAAACATGTGGAAACTTTTTCTCTATCTTAGCATAATCTTCCCAAGTGGCATAATCTTCTACATACTAGTCCCATTGGACTTTGCATTACAAAAACTCTCTATTACATAAGTGAATATTACATGTTATGAGCACCTTGATGGCTCAATTGTTACCACTCTTAGGTCCTATACCTGTAAAGCATTCCAATCAATAACATGATTATCTCCTGCTATATACTTCTTTACGTATGAGACATGAAAGAAATTATTCATCTGGGCAAGAGCTAGTGGCAACACTATTCGATACACAACAGGATTTACTTCCTCACAAACCTCAAAAGGACCTACGTAGGGTGGAGATAGTGTTAGAATTGGCTATGGATGCCAAGATATTGAGACCAAATGGAAAGCACAAAGAGAGAGAGATGAATATGACAAGAATAAATTGTATTCAATGTCAATGATATGATTGTTCAATGAGAGACCCCTTGGTTATATAGCCAAGGTGAGATGCAAGATGTCATAGGATTATGACAAGTGTATTAATCATATGACATGAGACAACTAATCACCATTACCTAGGTTTACATGTAGTAGTTGTCAAAGGATAAGATAACAACTAATGACAACTAACATATTCTAGAAATATTCCTTCCTATGACCTAAGTAAACTTAACATGTGTAAATAAGTCCCCTAGTAATGAATGAACTAGGTACAAGACTTTATTTACACCAACACCCCCCCTTAAGTGCAACTTAGGGAGTAGTAGATTATTATGCAAATGACACAAAGATGCAAAGATGGGTCCCAACTACTAGGCCATGTTAGGTACCCATGTACAATGCAAATGAAATCAATGCAATCTCTCACAAATAAAGAAAAGGAGAAAACCCAGTGGGACAAAACTCCTCCCCAAAAGAGAGATGAAATACAAAAAAAAAATGCAATACTCTCAATGATGCATGATAAGGTAAAAACCCCATGTGAGGAAAAAGACCCCCCATAAGAGAGAAGTAGAAGAGATACAAGGAAACCCCCCCTCAATGTTGAGTCTCCTGCAATGATGGTAGAAGCTCGACATTGAATGCTAAAGATGATCCAATCTTGCCAAAAAAGTTCCTCCCCTTAGGAAGAAACAAAACCATGGATGTATGCAGGATGTCAAGAATATGGATGATGTGTGATGTCTCTAAAGCATGCTCAAGTGTCTCCATGTTGATACCAAAAGTTGACACACTCCAAATAGGCGTTCTAGGCCACACTGTTGAAGAGGAAAATCCAAAATCTAGTAGAGACTAATGTAGAACATAATCCAAAGACAAGGATATGCCCTTTGAAGAAAAAGAAGCCTCCTCCAAATGTTGTCCAAAAGTATCCACACTCACGCCAATCTGTGAAGAATGATCATGTAGAGAATAAACAAGAGGGTCAAGGTGTTCCCTCACAACAACTGAAGAAGGTTCTTCTCCATCAAAGAGAAGATGAATGCTATCAATGATGTCTCCCAAATATGCAAGATGAGACTCTACAAACAAGTCTGAAATACCTGTCAAAAAGCCATCACAAGTAGCCATATCTGGAAGACTATGTATATCCTACTGCACTGAATCACAAGGAACCAAAACTATGGAATCACAAGCATCATCAACTGCAACAATAGATGGAGGAGATGAAATGTATGGCTCAAGTACTGGATCAAATGTGAGAATTCCCAAGTTCAAGAATCCAAATGTCTCCTCTGAATCATGGTTCATATGATCAACAGTCATAGGAACAATGTCACCATTAGAAGCAAACTGTGCAAAGGTATACAACTGAGATGAATGATTAACCGCCCCAATAGCAATGATCTCTTTTGTCTCCAAGTCTCGAATGATGACAGATCAGGTGTGAACTCCACAGTTCTCCCATCTCCACCATGTGTAATCTGATAAATGGAAAGAAGATTGTTTGTCAAATGAGGAACACCCAATTGTCAAATGAGGAACACCCGAGACATCCTGAAAAGTGTTGTCCCCAATGCTAATAGATCCCTTCCTTGTTATACTCATGTATGTATTGTTTCCCATCAAGATAGGAGACATAGTACAAGGCTGAAATGAAGAGAAGATAGTATGTGAAGATGCCATATGATGAGATGCTCCCGAATCTGTAAGCCATCTCCCTGATCCTGGACCTGAAAGAGCATAAAGAGCTTGTCCTTTATATCCTAATGTAGATGCTTGACCTTTGTCCTTTTTAGACTATTTTGAATTAGAAGGAGAAGAAGATTTAGACATTCTAGAAGGAAAATCAATGTGATTCTTTTTGAGAAGATGTTTCAACTCATCAATGTCCTTCTTGTAACAATAATGTTCTTCATGTCCACCCTTCTTGCAATATGCACAAAAAGGTCTATCCTTCTTAGATGTTTCTCCTTTTGAGGATGAGGATTCTGATTCTTTATGTGGCTTGTTATTTTTCTTCTTTTGCTTCTTATCAAGATTCTTTGATTCTTTCTATACCTTAGACTCACTTGCCACCAATGCATGTGACTTGGAAGACTTGATTAGACCCATGTTCATTAACTTAGCTTCCTCTTGAATTCAAAGATTTGCAAAGTCATCAAACTTAGGATCAACATATGATGCTCCCATAGAAAGTTGATGGGTATGAAAGCCAGAAACAAACACAGAATACTTAGGACCAAGCTTGGATAACACATTCAAAATCAATTGTAAATCCTCTTTTTCAATACTGCATTCTTTCAATTGTGTTCTTAATTGCTTGATTTTGGAGATGTAGTCTTGGATGTGGTCAAAACATTTAGGATCAAGATTCATCAAATCATTATCAATCTAATAGCCTCTAATCTTATATGTTTTACCATACAATTTTTCAAAAGTATCCCATACTTCTTTAGGTGTATTACATGATTCAATATGAAATTGCAAATCAAATGAGACTAATGAACATATGCATCCAAGTGTTTTCTCACGATCAATCTCCCTTCTTGCCAATTATTTAGCATCAGTAGGTTTTTGAATGGTGTCCTTTAGATGACCTATTAGACCTTTCATCATGAGATAGTTCTATACTAATTTTCTCCATGTAGCATAATTATGTGGAGTTAGGAGTTCAATTTGAGATTTTCCCATTTTTAAGAACACAAACCAAGCAAAAGAATGCAAGCAACCACTACAAGATTACCCCCCCAAATCACTCAATCAAGAAACTCCCCCAAGCAATATTTGATTTGGCACTTTATATTTAGTGTGTTTACAATTGCCACTTGCCAAAAATAGCGAAGTGGAATTTGATCTTGGTACATGCAAATGCCAAAATAGGCCACATAATCAAGTACAATTTTTAGTACAAAAATAAGATCAATCTGATCATACCACTAATAAGTACACAAAAAATCATGCACTTTAAAAAAAAACTACACCCAAAAATGTTACCATAGGAGCAAGTTATGAGCTCCCGAAGTTCCCAAAATGAGGACGAAGCAACAACACTTGTGAGAATCTGCAATTTCTAGAAAATCTAGACACCAAAACCAAATTCTGATTGCACCACTGTGTAGAGCACGAAAAATTAGCCCAAATAAAAAAAATGCTCGAAAAAGGAGCCAAAATGAGCAAGATATGGAGCTTCAAAGTTCGCCTTCAAAAATCAAAATGCAAACTGTGAGGGGGGAAATTCTTTTTAAGAAAATGATGACTCAGGCTAACATCAGCAATCCATGAGCTTAAATTTGACAGTTTCCCACCTGTCAACAGAAAACTCGCCCTGGCAGGAATATTCTTTTGGGCAACGGAATATGCTAGGGATCAACGAAATATTCTCTAGACGGAATGTTCCTCTAGATGCTCAGAATCTTCAAATGTCGTCGGATTGTTCTAGTTGCCGCTGATTTCCTTTTGAAAGCTTGTCGCCAGAGTTTATGGGAAGCGCTGACCGATTGCAGAATATGTTGCCGGAAAGAGGGCTCGCTGGTTGTGTGATGGGTGATGGGAGTCGTGGGGTTCGTGTCACGTGGCCAACGGTTGAGGGTGGTGGGTACGCCAGGTACTGTCATTGGTAAAACTGCAAAATTGCAGGTACATTTGTGTACCCCAAACAAATTGGCAGAAAAAGCCCTTTTTTAAAAATTTTTGATAAAAAAATTAATACAAACTTTGTAGAAAATTTTAATTGATACCAATGAAATTTTCTAAAAAAAATTTCAACGGAAATTAAATAATAATTTTCTGCAAATTGTACCGCATAATTATAACGATTTGGGGGGCCATACGGCTCTTTGGGCAATTTTTTTTGCCTCATCGGACAACTGCTCCGATTTGGACGATTTGAGAGTTGATCTTAGGGTTTTTGGCCCTTCTGGACGCAATGGCAGGGTCGGATTTGACCCAAAATGCTCCAAAATTGCAGCTACCTTTTGGATCTGGCAACCACTCTTCAGCTTCAATTTCTCATAAATTTGGCCTCATATGTCTAATTTAGATGAAATAAAAGGAAAAATTAACTTTCTTGAACCTTCTGAACGCAATGGTGAGCTTAGATTTGCACCAGCAAGCTCCGATATGAACCTGCAACAAAGAGTAAAAAATGGAACTCCCCAAGTCTGGTATCTCTCTTTAGAAAAAGACTCTCCAATGGCACCCAACCCACTCTGATACCATGTTAGAATTGGCTATGGTTTCCAAGATCTTGAGACCAAATGGAAAGCACAAAGAGAGAGAGATGAATATGACAAGAATAAACTATATTCAATGTCAATGATATGATTGTTGAATGAGAGACCCCTTGGTTATATAGCCAAGGTGAGATGCAAGATGTCATAGGATTATGGCAAGTGACTTAATCATATGACATGAGACAACTAATCACCATTACCTAGGTTCACATGTAGTTGTTGTCAAAGGATAAGATAGCAACTAATGACAACTAACATCTTCTAGAAATATTCCTTCCTATGACCTAAGTAAACTTAACATGTGTAAATAAGTCCCCTAGTAATGAATGAACTAGGTACAAGACTTTATTTACACCAACAGATAGGTTGGATGACTTTCTAAACTCAATGGAACTCTTATGAAGTTTAACTCTCAACAACACCTTTTCTCCTACTACAAATTTTTTGAGTACCCTCTTGGAATTTGCATAGCTTTTCTGCCTATCATTGGATTCAGCTAGCTTCTGCTTAATAATCCCAACTTTTTCCTCCATTTCTAATAACATCTCCAATCCAAGACTTACCCTATCCTCTAGCTTATCCTAGCTTATAGGAGTCCAAAATTTCTAGCCATACAATGCTTTGAAAGGAGCCATCTTCATTGCGGAGTGATAATAATTTTTATATTCAAATTCAACCAATGGTAGGTAATCTTCCCACTTGTATTATTGATCCATGCAATACATCCTTAGTAGGTCTTGTAGCACTTGGTTTACCCTTTCAGTTTGTCTATCCATTTTCAAATGATATGTTGAACTTATGTTCAATTTATTTCCAAGTCAAGAGAACAAGGTTTGCTAAAACCTAGATGTTACATGAGCATCTCTATCTGAGATAATCTTCTCAGGAATCCCATGTAATCTAAAGACCTCTTGTATAAATTTTTGAGCTATGACAAGAGCTCCATCAGTTAAATTTTCAAGAATAAAATGTTGGTAAGATTATCCACTACCACAAGAATGGAATTATGCTTATTTCTTGACATAGGAAGACCTTGCACAAAGTCCATACTTATGACTTACCACTTGCTTTCATGAATATTGTGAGGATACAAAAGACCTGCAGGGTGATGATGTTCCACTTTTTCCCTTTAACATTCTAAGAATCTTGCTACAAATCTTGCAGCATCCCCCTTCATTCCTTTCCAAAAATATAATGGGTTCACATATGCCAACATCTTAGTCACACCAGGATGTCCAGAATATGGAACGTTGTGAACTTCTTTCCATACAAAGTTCCTTAATTCCTCATAATTAGGCACATAGTTTCTTCATTTAAAATTTAGTAATCCATTAGGTTTAAATTGAAATCCTTCGTACCTTGCATCTTGTGGATTATCTAAGAGTTCTTTCTTAACTTGATCATAATATTTATCACCCTTAGATCTCTTCAACACCCGACCCTTGAAATCAGTTTGGATTGACAACATTGAAGCGATATGCTTTCTACGACTTAAGGAATCAACCCGATTCTCTTTTCCCTCTACAACTTTCTTGATTCATAAGCTATAACTTTCCCATCTTGCATCAAGACTCCTCCTGAGCCTTCAACTGACTCGTCTGTGATGACTGTGAAATCATCCTCTAGATAAGCTATGTTAAATATCGGAGCCATAGTCAACTTCTCCTTGATTAGGTCACATTTTTATTGACAATTTTTTTGACCACTCAAACTTATTTCCTTTCCTTTGTAATGAAGTAATAGGAAAAGCTATCCAAGAAAAGTTTGTGACAAACTTCTAATAGTAACCCGCTAGACCCATAAAATTTATTACCTTTGGTACACTCTTAGGTACTAGCCATTCAAGCATCGCCTTTATCTTGGCTAGATCAATTGAAATTCCATCAACTAAAATTACATGACCCAAGTATTGCACTTTCTTCTAGAAGAAGGTACATTTATAAAGTTTCCCATATAGTTTGTGCTCTCTTAACCGTTGGAGAACTATCTCTAAATGTTGACAATGCTCTTCCTCATTCTTGGAATAAATCAAATTGTCATTGAGGAAAACCAAAAAAAATTTATCTAGGCAATCCCTAAATACATTGTTCATTAAGTTCATGAACACTGTTGGTGCATTCGTTAGTCCAAATGGTAGGACTTTGAACTCATAATGCCCATATCTAGTTTTGAAGGCAGTTTTGAAAATGTCTTTGTCTTTGATCCTTAGTTGATGGTATCCTAATCGTAGATCAATCTTTTATAACACAACTACTCCTGGTATTTGATTGAAAAGATCATCAATACGTGGTAATGGGTACTTATTCTTTACCATAGCTTTATTAAGGATTTGATAATCTATACACAAGTGTAGTGTACCATCCTTCTTCTTAATGAAGATCATTGGCACTCCCCAGGGTGAAACAATAGGTCGTATCAATTCCTTAGACAACAATTCCTCCAATTGTGTCTTGAGCTCCATCAACTCTATTGTAATCATTCTATAAGGCACCTTAGAAATAGGTTCAAACCCTGTACAATTTTGATGGACAAATCAAATACTCTCTTAGGAGGCAATCCAGGCAGGTCTTCTAGAAAGACATCCTCAAATTTTTGTAAGATGGGATATTTCTTCATATCTATCTCACCAGATTCCATCACTTCTCCTTCTTCTACCTCTTGAGAATCTTGTGATTCATGATACATGACGTTATCTTGAGGAGTGACTTCCTTGAATTCCTCCAATTTATCCATTTTGACTACAAAGAGTTTGCAACCTTTCTACTTTTCCCTAAGTATCTGCATAGCAGAAGATCTTCCACAACTTGATTTCCCTAGGTGTACCTTGCAATGTCACCCAATTACCTAGATCGTCTAAACACTCTACTATTTTAGCATGATAATCTACTTTGTCTCTATGCGTCCATAGTCAATTCATTCCTAAAATGACATCATAAGAACCTAAAGGTGCTATGTATAAGTCCACTTCTGTTGAGAGACTTGGAAGTTCAACCTTTACCTCAAATAAACATTGTTCCTGTAAGGAAGCTAAGGTAGTGGAACAACTTCCTACACTAATCTTGAGAGAGAATAATGCAAAAAATTTACAGATATTTAATAGTTACAAAAACTTAAACATAAATATCATGCATACCATGACACAATGATTTACATGGAGAAAACCCTTTCGGGAGAAAAAACCCACTCCAAAATCTGCCCAATATATTATTCAGTAAATCACAAACATTACAATATACTTGAAAAGCAAGCTTCTCACATGAATATCACCACTCAAACAAGAGACAACACGACTACTATCAAACTCTCAGAATACATCACTATCTCTCTCTACCACAGTCGTAATACAATGCCCTCATAAAATAGAGTTACATTTTAGGGAAAGACAGGCCAACAAAATATCCACCATTAGATCTAAAACCTAATAATTAACAGTCTAGATTTACATTGTATCATTTATCTAATGTATGTTGGCCATTTTAGGAGTTTCCTGAAAAAGTTAACAATTTTTTTTACAAACATCCCAATCCTCTCCCTAGATGCCATTTTATATTACACCTATCGGTGTAACTAGGAAATATGTATATATATATATATATATCCTATCAATTATAATCGTTATATAATTGAAAGATTGAGACACATTTTCCCAACAAATCTCCCACTTGTCGAACACCTTGCAAGAGCAATAATGTTGGGTGTCCCTTCAACATCTCGATGCAAGGTGAAAGGTTCTGACAGAGGATGAAATGATAGGCATGTCGAAGTGACTATGAGTTTTCAAGGAGACGAGATTTGAAGTCTCTTCCATGTTTTGATACAACTTCGGTGGCAATGAAGCTAGTGACGGTTAAGTTCATTGGTGACACTCGGCTAGTATGGAAGGTGGAACTATTGATTCCTGGAATGCCTAAGAAGGGTGTATGAATGTCATAGTGCAGTAGAGAGGAGTGACAAAATTTTGAGAGGGGTTATGTTGTTGGATTCCCTCCGGATGGAACAAGATGTAAATCTCCAATAAAGGCTTAGAGCCTGTAATTGTATTTTGTTGTTAAATAATACAATGACGATATGTGCTTTTGGAATGTGGGCTTTTTTACCTGTAAGGTTTTTCCCCACGTAAATCTAGTGTTCTTTCCTTCTGCTTTATCTTTCATGTTTGTTAGTTCTGCTTGTTGAATTTGTTTAATGTTGTTGTTGGAATTGGTTAAATTGCATAAACTCTTCTCTAAGGGTTAATGTGGGAAATGAACTATGTCTGATTTTGCTTTATGGTATAGTAGTACATGTTTTTGAGGCAATATGAAGTAATTAGTGTTACCGAAGGAACCTACTACTCTTAGATGCTCTCTCTGAGATGAATAAATTTCCCAACACCTCTCACATTTCTTAAACGCCATAGCAACAGTTTACAATAAATATAGATTGTTCCAATACTGTAATGCAAGCCAAACTTTGACCTCATTGCTAGGAATCTATGTACCCTTCACATATTGCATTAAGCCACTTCACAAATGACTATGTCTCATCTTTCCATTTGATAGAAAGACCAGTATGCCAAAACTATATTGACTATATGCTTCATTAGAGACATTAATTATATCATATGACATATCTGCACACTTCGCCTAAATTTTTTTTCAAGTTATCATGTTTTCCCAATACAACATTCTTGCACCATAAAGTCGTGGGACCCTCTAACCCTATCATCCATACATGACTTTTGAGCAATATAGAGATGTGAATAGTTAAACGGTGCAATTAAAACTCCCAGTGTCCCTTTTTTCATTAGTTGTTTCAAGAATTTACAATCTTATCAGATATGGTATATAGTTGCAGTGATTCTCGAGCAAAGGATGTGCTACTTGCAAAAAGGGCCATTAGCCAACCAATCTTTTGAGAAAAGGGTTTTGCAATTCAAGCATCCTTAATAAAAAAGGAAATATATCAATTAAAAATAAATCAAGATTAACTTTTAATATTAATGGTTTTATCTAGATCAACTACCTCATGAACAAAAACTAAAAAAAATTCAAAGATAGTCACTCTTACAAAAATTTGTTCATCCCTATGGATATGCATCTCCTATATCATTATAAACAACACCTTGACAAAGTTGACCGAGCATCAATAGCCACATGGCAGAAACAATCACTAGATTCCATTTGTTACATGCACATTAAATGATTCATTTGTTGCCTTGTAAAATCATATAAACATGCTATTATAAATATATCTATCTATTAATCAAAAGCTTCCTCAAGAGAAGAAGCCCTGAAAATACTCTTACAAAAAAAGGATTACTTTTTACTCAGTTTGCAATCACATTATAGTTCAGATCCTAAGATCAACTGCAATATTATCCTCTAAATCAACTGTTGATTGGTGCATAATAATATGTTTGGACTGGCAAAATTTAAAGGAACTATAGCAAAGTAATTTAGAAACATTTACTGCAGCCAATTTCAAAGCATTGATGGTTTCAAATCCTCTTTACTGACTAGCTTAAACAGCCTGTCAGTTTCTTTATCAGGTTCAACACCATCCTCTGCCATTTTCTCCAATAAATTTGAAGCAGGTTTACCAGCCTTGAGATATGTTGAAAGAATCAAGTTGTACGCCCCTGTGGTCAAACATTTAAAATATCTAAGACGATCAATAAACTCCTCTGCCTCTTCTACATTGCCCTCCTTCGCAAAATGTTCCAGAATAATCATGATGTTTCGAGACTTTGGTTGCCATCCATTAGATATACTTTTTCTTAGAGAATTTTTCATGCTTACAACCGCCTTTTCCATCTGGTTGCTTTCTAAATAACCCTCTGTAAGAATTTCCCAAGTTCTGCTATTTAATTTACATTTTTTCTCAGACATGTTACCATGAAGTTTTTCAGCCTTTTCCAACATACTGTTCTTTATGTAAGTATCAAGAAGTATGTTGGCTAATTTGCAATGTATTGAATTAGAAGATTCCCATTCTTTTAAAATTCTCTCAGCTCCTTCAATATCCCCAACCTTCGCCAATGAAGAAAGCATGGATTGATAATCCAGAAATGAAGGTCTTTTGAAGACCTCTTTTAGAGATTGCCACATTCTATAAACTTCCTCCTTATTACCAAGAGCACCATATAAGGCAATAAGAGAATCATATGCATCACTCAATCTTTGAGGAATCATTTTCTCTGCTTGTTTTACCAAAGGTTCTGCTTTGTCTACATGACCAGCATTGATGTAGATGTTTGCTAAGGTACAATATGTTGACCAGTCTAAATTATTTTCACCACCAGTTTTTATTTCATCCACAATTTTCTCCACCTCATCAATGCCATCATTGACAGAAGTACATGCACTCAACCATAGATTATAAGTTCTTTTATCTGGCAGCACATTCATTTTCTTCATATGCTCAATTTGCAAAAGAACCTTATCTGCCCGGCCAGTAGACATATAGAGTCCCATAATCTGATTGAAGCAATGTTCCTTTTTAGCAAGGCCTAACTCCTCCATTTTTTTGAATAGTTCCTCTGCTTTTCCAACCAATTGCTTTCGAAGCATTGGAGAAGAGCAGAATGGGTCTCTACACCCCTTAAATTCTCAGGGAGATTTTCAAAATACTTCTCACATTGAGACTCACCCTGTACGTGGGCTATCAAGTCCATGTGGACAGCATAGTCACCAGCTACATGTTCAAACTCCTCCTGCTCTAGCATGAACCTAGAAACCTGCAACCAAACTCAGAAACATTATATCATAAGAAAAGAACACTACTCCAGAGAAATTGATGTTAGTTCCATGAAATCTGAAAATCTATAACTCAATGTCACAAAAACTTGAACCTCTCCTGGATAAAAAACTCACAGCGCTTTAAAAGAAAAACATGAGCAAACTATGAAACTCAAAAATTCCACTATTACAAATCAACCCTCAAGTCAGATGTGAGAATGATCGTCTCATTCCAGCCCAGATCATAAAAACAGCATCGACATGCAATTAATACAAGTTCACAATAAAATAACATAGAGGTAATGTAATCAATAATGATATCACTAATAAAAAAATTATGCTCTCCTTGTCAAAGAGGTGCCATAAAGCTCAAATTGCATTTGCAGGTTGATATTCCCTCCCGCATTCCTATGAACATGGCTGCCAACATTAGTGACTAGTGGATCAACCACCCACTAAGCTCACTTTTTATGTATAGTATGTTAAATTTTTAGACCATGGTAAGCAGATTCTGTACTCAAAAATTCATAAGTCTATCTTCTATTTAAATGGAATGAATTACACTACACTCAAACCTGCTCTCACTCTTATGTTTTTTGCACTTAAATATAGAAGAAATCTGCACAAGCTAAAGATGGGAAAATATCAAAAACAAAACTGATTGTTGTGCTATATTTGGTGAGTGCACTCTTCTATTTTGCAAGGAAGGAAGTCCTCCATCAAACCCAATCTCTCCCTCAATATCTCGAACTTCCCTTTTTCCAAGAGGTTTTTCAAAATATCTGCAACCTACAAATATGAGGGAACATACTTAAGAAACATAGCTCCCTTACTTAAGAAACATAACTCCCTTCTAAACTTTGTATATGAGAAAATGGTACCAAATTTCTATACACTTGGGATGATTATGAAATATTGGATTTTTGGAGAGCTTGATGCAACTTTGATGGTCATGGTACACAATTGTCAACTTTTGTCGGTGTGAACAAGGCATATTACCTAACTAGTTCCCTTCTAGGACCTATTCACACTTAGTTTACTTAGTGCACTTTTAGGTTATTTATTTTTTGTGTCTCATCTCATATGATTGTGAGACTTGACATTGTCCTATGTTGTCCTATCTTTCACCTTTCCAATATAAGCAAGGTTCCTCTTGTACATTATGTTTCCTATTTTATTGTATTCATTGTATAATCTAGCATTCATTTTTTGCAACTCTCTTGTGGAAGATTGGTTTTAATTTTGCAAGTGATCATAACTGCTTGAGTATGTTGTGTGACTCTTACATGGTATTAAAGTTTTAAATCTACAAGCCCCTTCTCAATTTGGGAGTATTTTTCGATAGGAACTTTTGTTGGGTGCTTTTTGGTACAAAATGGATCTCACCATTGAGTCTAAAAGATCCAAAACCCTCTAAATCGATATAAACGATAGGATTTGGAGTTGTAATGTCCCCATTTTTAGCACTACACTTTCTAAAGACTGTTAGCCTATCCCTGGATGCCTAAAGGCTAGTCAGATGCAGGATTAGGGTTTCTAGTTGCTTGGAGGATTCTTTTGTGGATTCAGGGATTTGCATGTTGGAGTTTTGCAATTTGTTTTTTGGATTCTTTTTGGGTTTTCAAAGAGCTTCATAGTGGTATGGCATGCAACTACATTAGGTAACTTTTTCGGACTTATTAGTTTTTGGTAAGTTACGATGGCTGCCCTGTTTGTGTTTAAAATGAATTTGGAGTCACTTACTATTTTTAGAAGTATTCTATTTTTAGTAAGTGTTATTTTTGGAAGTAGATCAATCGTTCAGTGTAGTGGCTATATCAGGCAGGTCAGTTTGAGCAGTTTGGTTTCCAACACTTTTAGAGCTCATTTTGGCAAATTTAATATTTTGGTGGAGTTTATATTTTAAGTGAAATATTTGGCTAAGGCATGGTGGACGACTTTGGGAAATATTTAAGTTATATTGTAATGTATTTCACTTATTTATTTGGACACCTAGCTTGGAGAAATTATTTGCAAGTTATAATGTTATTTCACTTAAATGTTTGGATGCCTACTTTATGAGGTATTTTTCATTTTAATAAAGTATTATCTCTCTCATGTTGGGACGACTTGGATGAGGTTAATGAAATTTCAAATGCATTTTCAAGAGAGGTGAATGTGAATTTCAATTTGGCGCCCTAATTGGAGGGAATTGAATTTGAATTTGGGTAGAAAAGTTATAAATAAGAGTGTTGGGCTTCATTCTTAGGATCCATTTCTTATCATAATGAAATATTGCTGAAATTATTTTAGAACCCTTACTTCGAGGAACACATACCTCCTAGCTTATATCAGTTTCATGCTTGAGAGATGGTACCTAGCTGGTTTGAGATTGCTTCTTCATTCAAAGGTTGTAGATAGAGCTTCACATAGATGGCTTCATTTGATATTTTCTAATTTTGGAGAGTTTTTATCAGTTTTTGTGATGTTGGTGTGGTGCCTAGTTTAAGTACATTTTCAATCATAGCTCCTTGCATGTTTTTTTGATGGTTTTGGTTATTGACCCATTGTTTAAGTCTACCTTAGGCGCCCCTTCTTGCTAAGTTACAAATTTTATTGTGAGGAGTTGAATTTATTCTTGCTAGTCACCCTCTTTAAGGAAAATGTTCCTTGCATGTCCTTGCATTGGGAAGCATGTATTAAATATTAGAGGTTGCTTGTTGTTGTTTGTGGGCTTGAAACTAGTCACCCATCTCCCTGGAGCTATTTGCATTTGCTTGCATGTCATTCAAAGGAGTATTGATCAAATTATGATCATTTTGGTGCGGTTTGAGCTTTGCTAGTCTGAGATTTTTTAACATTGCAGTTGCATATCAAATTGGTAAAATTTTAATTTTTGGCTTGTTTTCCTTAGTAGAATAGCTTGCTTACGTTTTGAGATTATCTACTTTCATTTTGGAGCTTATTGGACATTTAATACTCATTGTAAGTTGCAAATTTTATCATATTGTAAGGCTATTATCAGTAGTACTGATTCAGTCATCTTATTTCTACAATTTTACTTTTGTAATTCCCACTTTAGTGGAAGGGACAAGCCTCACCGTCCATTTCTTTCAGCATTTACTTTTCTTGTAATTTCACTCTCGTTGAATAAATGGTCAAGTTTGCATCATCATTTCATGTTGATCGGCTAAGCCATCTTTACACTCCCGTTGAATAAGTGGTTGAGTTTGCATTTGCATTACATTCTAATCTGTTGAGTCATCTCTCATTGTACTTTCCAAAAAAATTCAATTTTACAAGCTAATGATCCCCTTTCTATCGTATGCTCTCACCTTGCCCACACTGAGATCTAGGTGATCAGAAAGTGAAAGGGTTCCTTTCAGCTGGCTTATTTGGATTTTCTAATGCTAACGAGTGAAGTGTTTGTGGAAACATTTAAAAAAAATTGTAAGGGGATATTTCAAGAGTGGAAAAAAATTTGGCCATTTTTGGAGGGTTTGTAGATTTTTTATAAAAATTCTATATGGTTTGATAGAATCCAAACCATACAACTCTACCAACACATCAAATCCTATCACCAAAAAAATAATTTATAGCACCTACATCTATGCCATTGGTCAACAAAATATTCTTTGTGTACAACAATGGAAGGTACGGTTTCAATTTTTCTTGAAACAATATTTTATTCTTTCTCATTATTATTTTGGTGATTGGACTAACACAAACCTCTTTCAATTTCCATACTAGTTTGCAAACTAACGAAGGTGTTGTGTAGTGTAGAAAAATGTATCCCTTCACATTTTCACACTTGTTTGGGCCCTCCTTGTGGAGTTTGGCTTAATGTTTCCTTGATTTAGTGTTGTAATGTGGTTGACACATTCACATTAGGTTTTGGGCCCTTGTGAACTAATGGATTTTAACGGTGCCTTGCTAATGTGTTGTAAAGTGTTGTAACTCACTTTCACACTTTTCTAGGGTTTTATCAAATAACTAGTCATAATAAACCTATTTTTAATTAAAATCAACTTTAATCTTTCCTTATTTGGAGTGTTGTAAAGTGTTGTAACATACTTTCACACTTCTCTAGGCTTGTCATTAATAATTGGGCTTTCTTATGCTTTAATTGGCCCTATTTTTCATCCACAAGCCTCATTTATTGCATCTTTTTGAGGATAATCCTGACATCAATCAATAACCAATCATAATTCAAGTGTTTATGGCTTGTGTGGCCCAAATTTAGGGATTTGGGACTCATTTGACACCTTGGGAAAATGGGTCCCACCTAGATCTTTTGGCCTCAAACTAGTTTTTACACATTTCTAAGCATTTTTAATTTTTGGTCCCATACATTATGCTTGATGGGACTCATTTGCCACCTTGGGAAAATGAGTCTTGTGTGGCCAAAAATTAAATTAAATTCAAATCTACAATGGTATTTTATTCTCCTAGATTTGATGTTAGCTTGTAGTGTTGTAATTTCAAGAATTCTTGCATAATCAAGTATAAATACAAGGGTCTTTCTGTCATATTCTGACCTAGCATTCAAGAGGGTTCACAATAACATTTGAGCATTCACAAGAGCATTCAAGGGAAAATTATCAAGCATTTTAGAGCAACATTCAAGTGTCAATCATCATGTCAAAGATTGCATTCATCATGTTTGTTATTGTGCTAACAATTGTGATGTAGGGTTTATGAATCAAGCAAGTGTTTCAAGCAAGATCAACATCAATCAAGCAAGAGTCAAGAACCACATCTGTTGCAGCCATTTCAAGCATATTTGCAACACCTTATTTCTAGGGTTTGGTGAGTTGCAACATTGTTTTTTGTTCATTCATCATTCTCCATTCATATTTGCTTTCATTTCAAGGTTTAATTACCAACAAAGGGGTTTGACCAAGGAAAACCCCTATTCACTAACCCCACAACATTTTCCCCTCTCCTTTGTGTATGATTTACAGAGCTAGGTTGCATATTTCTCAAGGAGAAAGATTGGAGAAAAGTTATCAAGTGGTCAAATTTTTCAAAGTTGTCATCAAACCTTGGAGAAACTTGGAGAAGTCCTATAGGTGGCAATTTGCAGTTTCAGTTCCAAAAATCATTAATCAAGAAGAGAAGAACAAACTGAGAGGAACATAATCAAGTTTAGAACTTTCAAAAAAGCAAAGTGGATTGATTCACAACAAGTGGTGAGTGAGTCCTACTGTACAAGCCTAACATAGATTTTTACAAATCTCGGTACCCTTTTGGCAAGAAACCTATATATGCACATTTTCCCAAAAACAAGACTAATTCACCCAGCCTGGCGAATGAGTCCCAATCAACCTCGACAACAAATTCTTCAGTGATTTGAATCTCCATTCAGCCATCTCCAATTTCCTAGGTGCACACTTTCTATTTTTACAATTTTTTTTGCATTTCATTTATCTTTCTAGGTCATTTAGAATTAGTTTGCATTCAATTAGGGTTTTTCATTTCTTGCATATCATTGTCTTTTCCAAGTCTAAACTTGGTGGTGAACCCCTCATTAGATCTCATTCATCCCTAGGACATCCCTCTTGCAAGATCTCTTTCTCTTTTACATTGAGATCTCAAGGGTTTTTTCTTGAGTGAAGTGTGTGAAGATTGCCCCTTTCCTTTTAGTTCCAAAATGCTAAAGGTGGATTCACCATTTCATGTTGAAACATTCTTCTTTCAACAAAGTGGAAGGTTGGCAGACTTGTGGTTTTGGCGAAAAATGTCACTTGACAAACCACTTTTAAAATTCAACCTTTTCACCATTTCGACAAAACCATGAACTTGCAAACCTCTTTAGTGAACCACACAATTCATGAAATCTTTAACTTTTCAAAACTAAAATGAAACTTAGTCAATTTTCTCATTAGTGCTTTTTGAAATGGGAAAACTACATTGGTGATGAACTATTTCAGCGAAGTACCAGGTTCACTAACTCCAATACTTGTTGAAGCCTTTGATGAGCTCTTTTTCAGTGAACTAAGAAGTTCACTAAGGTTTTCATTGAAATGAAAGAAACTTTCCTTTTCAACAAAATGAGAGGTTCGTGAACCTCCAAATTTTTTGAAACATTCCATCTTCCTCTCAAAGACTTCAATCTTCATCAAATTTGAACTATAAACTCTTCAACTTGATGATGCCTCAGCCATTTTAACTTGAAATTCTCTTGAGGAAAAATAATGAAAACCAACTTTAAAGCATACCAAAACTGAATGAAAAGAGAAAATTGAACCTAAACATGTTTTTGGTTGGTGGTGATGGCTCATGCACCCTAATGCTCCTACATCAAAAGTGGCCAAGAATCAAGTGGGTATGAATCCTATCAACACTATTTCTGATGCCAAGAGAATTACCATTCTAGGGATTCACAATTAGTGGTTTCTAAAGAACTTACCTATGATTCTTACAATATTTCCTAGTCTTCTAAATCTAGGCCATAGAAATTGGCTTCTTCTTCCATTTCTAGATATTTTGTTGCAACATTGTAGATTGTTATGATAATTAATTATCAATTTAGTATCTTAAATGTATAATTCATAAGGAGATATTTCTTCATAGTCTAAAATTCGAGTTGTATTATTTTGTTTAGAATAGGGTCCATTTTCATGAATCATTAATTGTCATGGCAAAATCCAAAAGGGCCAAAAAAAAAAAAAAATTAAAAATCTCAATTTTATTTGGATGCACTATTGCTTGTACTCTACATCCATCTTGTGGGGAGGCAATTCTAAAATTGAGCTTCAAATTCAAATTTCTCAATTTTAGAATTAACAAATCAATTGAAGGATGGAGGCATGAGAGGTCGGAGGACAAGTGTTGTCCTCTTGTTAGTCACTAGCCATAAGATCACCAAATTATTTTAGTGACAACTACTTGTGCCAAAGTGACTAAAGCCAATATTAGTACCCAAGTAGAAATGGTAACTATATCATATTGCTTGTGATCAAGGTGACAACGATCTATAATTATGGATACATACGTGATAATGAAGACTTAGTCCTCAAATTTTTCATGTTGTGATTGCATGTGTTTGTCCCTAATCAGAATTGATGGTTGTTTGTGATTGGATTTGTATGCCCCCAATCACATTTATTGGGTACTTATGATTGGATATGTCTATTCCCGATTATAATTGTTGTGAGCATAATTGTGTTTCCCTATTCATAACTAATGATATATAGATGTTCTTATCCCTATTCAAATTTTTTGTATGACCTTGGATGGAAGTATTTGTCATTATCCTTGGTTCCACGGGTAGATGTCCCTATCCTTGGATAAAAGTCCAATATAGTTAGTTCTATTAAAGAAGAATAGTGATATGTGAGTACCACTATTTCTTGTCATAAATAGATGTTTATGTCCCTACATTTACCTTATGTTTTTGATGAATTATTGAACATGGTCATCAAGTATAGTTAGTCAACTATCCCCATTAGGAGGATGATGTAATATGGGGGGTGCTAGTAATATTACATCATTAGCTATATGTTTGAACCTAGTTGTAAATATTTTCATGTGATAAGTTTGTTTGTCTTTGAGATACATGCAAAATTATTTGTTAGAAATTTATTTTTTTGTTATCCCATATTTATCTATGTAAAAGAGTTATTATAGGAGATTCCTTATATTATAAGAATTAGTATTAGTGCTCAAACTATTATGTGTTTGTTACAAGTTGTTTTAACTACTCCCTAATTCTAGACTAAGGTAAAACTATACGAGAGAGATTTCAAAAAGATTTCTTCCTATATATATATATATATGTGTATTATTCCAAATGATTTGAATGTTGAATACAAAATCATGATTATTTGTGTAATGCTTTACAATTTAATATGATATTAGAGTCGCTTTACTATGTGATGGAATTGATCATTTCAATGAGATGTTGCATTCTTTTCACATAATCTGCATGGTTGTTGTGAATTCCAAAAGATTAGGCATGAAGATTATGCTTGTCTGTCTAGGCAAGTCACACAAAGAGGAGCCAGACAAGATCATAGAGGAGAAGTTGCAAAGGTTGTTGTTTGATATAAGGAATCACAAGGAGCTTCCAATGTCTAAGGAATATTTGAAAATAATCACCCAAGTGTGTAGGATGATTTTGCTTAGGTGCAGTCAAATTTGGTGAAACAAAAAAAAAATGTTGGAATAGCTTGGTACAGGAGCACCTTGTGCACTCAATGCCTCCAATAGGTAAATTTGTAAAACTTGAATTTTTGAATGTGAAACAATGTAAAAGGGTCATGTGAAGGTCATTTCTAATTTGATTAAGTCTCTAATAGGTCTCTAAGAGGTCAAAATGGGAAAAGTTATCATTTGTTGTCAAAATAAATAAAAAAAAGATTTTAAAAATGCAAAAAAATGTACAAAAAGAAAGATGTTGAAGAGTCTGTTGGGTAAGGGAAAGGTTTGGTCGATTGAAGTTGAAAAGGAATTTGTTTTAACTGATTGGAAACCGCTTTATAAATCTTGTAAGGGGTGAACAAAGGAGAGTAGTCTTGTATTCTTGAACAATTTGATAAATAAAAGTACCCTGTTCAGATTTTGTATCATTTTCCCTGTTATTTATCAGATTATACGGCTTGTACAGAAGCTTTAGGCTCTAAATCTTGTTGTTTTAAGTAGATCAATGAATTATCTTTCATTCAAGATCATTTTGGAGCAATTTGATTGAGTTAAACATTTGTTCGAGTCTATTTCTATAATTCGGTATGTAACCCTTAGAATAGGGGTTTAGAGAGTCTAGATAGAAATTAATGACTACTCCACCGAATTAGGTAGTGTAGATCAATGGAGTAGGTTAGAATAGGATTTTTTAAGTTGTATGTGTGATGGTAGGTACAGGGGAAAACAAGAATGTAGTGGTTGAGTGTTGTTATAGGTGGTTATTTAATGGTTTCCATGTAAAAGAATGATGCTACGTGCTAGGGTTTGGAAAAATAACAATGGAAAAGGTTGGAAGAATGTTTTGATTAAAAGGGAAAAACAGGTTTTGAAGAGACCCGAAACCCTTTACATCAGACATACAAAATGTTGCTTCTGAAAAATAAACAAGAGTCTACCAACAACAACCCAACTGACAAAAAACCAACCAAAACAGGTGCCAAACTAAAATTAAAACAACCAACAACCAACGAGACCCACCAACATAACAACAAAAAATAAAATAACCAGAGACAAAAAAACAAAAGCAACGGAAAGAAACAGGAAACTAATTAAGGCCACTCAAAGTTTTGGCCATTTCAAACTGCCGGGTCTTGTGTTTTTCAACCATATCCAACAATTCCTTTTTTTCAGCATCAATTTTTTTTTTCCATTCCGTCAACCCTCTCCCAACCGACACCTTGTCATCATCCTTTAGAGATTTTTCTCCCTTACCCTTAGCCACTTGCTCTTTCTCCATGAGTTTTGAGAAGAAAACTTGCTCTTCCCTAAGCTAGCTAATTTTCTTGAAGAGAATCTCAAGGGATTCAACACTATTCTTGATCGAGACATGACTCACCTGCAACAAATTTTTGATATCACTATTTATACCGATAAATTTTTCCTCAAGGGCCTTCATTATTTCCAGCTCCACTAGTATATCAATGAGGATATCAGACACAGAGGCCTTCAGGACATTCTAAATTCACCTTAAGGCCTTTGGAAGAATGTTAATTTGGCTTGTGCAGACCAATTTCAAGGTGATTGAGGCAGTGGCAGAGCATATGGAGGTTTGGAATATACATTTCCTTCAAACCCTCCCTATTTGGGCATTGTTAAGGCTTTAGGAAAGGGTTTATTGTTTTGATGAATTAGTGGGTGATTTCTTCATTGAAGGCTGATGATTTGTGAGTTTTACAACTTATCAAATGATTGATTGTCATTATTTGAAGAAGAGGAGTTGCTTTGATGGCACTTGCTTCACAAAATAGACCTAATTTGGAGCAATTAGGCATGGGACAGTCAATTATACTGTGATACTTTCCAAAAAAAGTTTATTTGCTATTGTAGTATGTTAAAATATGCTATAATGGGTCCTAGAAAATGTGATTTGTCTTTGGAGATACTATGGGGTTTAAGAAATATACCCACTTTAGCCAAATGGGACTACTATGAGGAAATTGGTTTATGTGTGCAAGGAATAGTGAAATTGATGAATCTAAGTTGTAAAGGTGTGTTAGTGTTTTGAACCTATTAAAATGATGCTGGTTGAAGTTTCTAGGAAGTCTAGTAAAAGGTTAAAAGAAAGAATGGTTGGTTTGTTGTCTTTTTGCCTTGTGAAAGCAAGTTTCAATGAAGGGTAAATTGGTGCATGCTGAATGAATTGGTTGTTTCAGAGTTTTCTAATCAGGTTTTTGCTTTATTTTAGTCAATATAAGGATGTTTCAGGTATGTTAAGGTTGGTTGAGAGTTTCGAATAATGATTTGGTTATTGGAAGCCTTGTGAATTCATGTGAAAATGAAGAGATTTGATGAAGGTTTAAGTGAAACAAAGGTGAATTGTGATTGATTTTTTCAAGTTGTGGTTTGGGTAAGAAGTACCCTTGATGGTTTGTTGATTTTGGTAGATGCTCTGCATCAATTGGTATCAGAGCTAGCTGATTCTGATAGTTGGTTAAGTTGTTGTTGTAGGTGTTTGATCCATCTTAAAGCTGGAAAGAGGAAGAGTTCTGAGAAGTTGTGTGAAGACAAACAAGGAAAGGTCTATGTTCACCATCCTCCAATGGAGATTAAGCTGGGGAGAAGGTGCATTGAGAGAGTGAGGAATCTTCCAAGATCTGTTGTTGGGTAAGATGGATGGTTTGTTGAGTTTGTGTGGTGAGGCAATGAGGGAGATGGATACCTGTTTGAGAAGCACTTGAGTTTGCATCCATTGAAAGAGAGTTGAAAGTCAGTTTGAGAGTACTCCACTGATAGGAGTAGATGAAAAGATGATTGGTTAGAGAAGATCAAGGATGAATTAGTTGGAAATAGGAAAGATTGCTTACGAAGGCAATGTGAAACGACAGTCCTGTGTCCTTTGGTTGAAAAAGAGTTAGTGGAAAGTTGACAGCTGTGAAAGGACAGTCATGTGGCCTTCTAAATGAGAAGAGTGATCAGTGAACCTGATGAGAAGAGAAAGACAAAGACAAAAGGCAAAGAGAAGACAAGTGAAGACAAGAGAAGTCAAAAATGAAGACAAACTTGAAGACAAAGGATGGAACCAAGACAAAGACAACAGAAAGATTCAAGAGAATGATTTCCAAAGCATGAAGAATCAAGATGGATGCAATACATTTCCAAAGGAACTTGGAAAGTTCTTTTTTAGGCTGGTTGTATGGTGCAGGACCACCTTGTGCACTGAATGCCTCCAATAGGCAAATTTGTAAAATTTGAATTTTCAAATGTGAAATAATGTAAAAAGGTCATGTGAAGGTCATTTCTAATGTGCTTATGTCTCTAATAGGTCTCTAAGAGGTCAAATTGGGAAAAGTTGTCATGTGTTGTCAAAATGCAAAAAAGATGTAAAAAAATGTACAAAAAGAAAGAAGTTGAAGAGTCTGTTGGATAAGGGAAAGGTTTGGTTGATTGAAGTTGAAAAGGAAGTTTTTTTAACTGATTGGAAACCTATTTATAAAGCTTGTAAGTGGTGAACAAAGGAGAGTAGTATTGTATTTTTGAATAATTTGATAAATAAAAGTAACCTGTTTAGATTTTGTAGCATTTTCCCTGTTATTTATTAGATTGTACGGCCTATACAGAAGCTTTAGCATCTAAATATTGTTTTTTTAAGTAGATCAGTGAATTAGCTTTCATTCAAGATCATTTTGGAGGAATTTGATTGAATTAAACATTTGTTTGAGTTCATTTTCTGTAATAGCATTTGTAACCCTTAAAATAGGGGTTTTGAGAGTCTAGAAAGAAATTAATGACTACTCCACCAAATTAGGTAGTGTAGATCAATGGAGTAGGTTAGAATAGGATGTTTTAAGTTGTGTGTGTGATGGAAGGTACAGGGGAAAACAAGAATACAGTGGTTGAGTGCTACTACAGGTGGTTATTTAATATTTTCCATGCAAAAGAATGATGCGACATGCTAGGGTTTGGAAAAATAACAATGGAAAAGGTTGGAAGAATGTTATTTAGGATTGTGCAGACCTTTTTCAAGGTGATTGAGGCAATGGAAAAGCATATGGAGGTTTGGAATATACATTTCCTTCAAACCCTCACTATTTGGGCAGTGTTAAGGCTTTAGGCAAGGGTTTATTGTTTTGATGAATTAGTTGGTGATTTCTTCATTAAAGGTTGATGATTTGTGAGTTTTACAACTTTTCAAAGGACTGTTTTTGGTTATTTGAAGAAGATGAGTTGCTTTGATGGCACTTGCTTCACAAAATAGACCTAATTTGGAGCAATTAGGTGTGGGACAGTCAATTATATTGTGATACTTTCCAAAACAAGTTTATCTGCTATTGTAAAATATGCTATAATGGTTCCTAGAAAATGTGATTTGTCTTTGGAGATACTATGGGGTTTAAGAAATATACCCGCTTTAGCCAAATGGGACTACTACAAGGAAATTGGTTTTTGTGTGCAAGGAATAGGGAAATTAATGAATTTGAGTTGTAAAGGTATGTTAGTGTTTTGAACCTGTTGAAATGATGTTGGTTGAAGTGTCTTGGAAGTTTGGTAAAAGGTTAAAAGCAAGAATGGTTGGTTTGTTGTCATTTTTCCTTGTGAAAGCAAGTTGCAATGAAGGGTAAATTGGTGCATGCTGAATGAATTGGTTGTTTCAAAGTTTTCTAATCAGGTTTTTGCTTTATTTCAGTCAATATAAGGATGTTTCATGTGTTTTAAGGGTTGTTGAGAGTTTGGAATACTGATTTGGTGATTTGGTGCTTGGCAACCTTGTGAATTCATGTGAAAATGAAGAAATTTTTGATGAAAGTTTAAGTGAAACAAAGGTGAATTGTAACTTATTTTCTCAAGTTGTGGTTTGGGTCAGAAGTACCCTTGATGGTTTGTTGATTTTGGTATATGCTCTACATCATAACCTCACAAAAAATTGAATATTTGTCCATTTCTCAACGGAATTCAACAATTCAAATTATGTTGGAAAGTTGAATGATTGGACAAGAAAATCGAAAAATTGTTTAACAAATAATTTTCAAATAAAAAATCTATGAACAAAAGAAAAGAGGCATTTCGGTAGCTATCAAATGATCATTTTGACTTGATATCTACATGTATTTGATCAATTGGAAATAAGCGATCAATTTTTATCTATGAGTATCTTTATTCAAACTTCTACAAACAATAAAATTATATTAAACTCATGAAAAATGAATTTTGTTTAATGTTGAATAATTGTTTTATTATTATTAAGTTGGTCTAAGTTTGTCAATATCTGAGTTGAGCTCATAAGTAGTAGTGTGTTAAAATTATTATAATCAAGGTGCATTATCAATAGAACCTGACACCTTTGATTTTTTTTAATTAAGGGATAGCCATGAATAAATTAAGTTTCATCAAGAAATTTGAAGGTAGAGATTTTCATACATGGCAGATACAAATGCAGTTACGCTTGATAGAAAAAGATCTTTGGGATGTTGTCAAATCAAACTCACTCACACCAAATGATGCAAATGAACTTGCTAAGTGGAATATTAAAAATAAAAAAATGTTTGAGAACCATTGGCCTTCGCTTGGCAAAAGCTTACTTACATCACGTGGATTTCACAAAATCTACAAACAAGATTTGGGAGTCATTAAATAAGCCCTTTGGATCTAAAGCAGAAAGTGCCAAGATGACATTGAAGTAGAGATTGTATGGATTGAAGATGGATAAAGCTGCAAAAATGGTAGATCATATAAGTAAGTTCCACTCTCTCCTAAATCAATTCATTGGCATTAATGAGAAATTAAAGGATGATGATGTCAAAGCAATACTTTTGAATAGTTTGCCTAAGAATATGTCTAGTATGGTGTTCACATTAAGCAAGGTTAACATTAGTCTTGAAGGAGTAATCTCTATTTTGCTTGACCATAATGAACACTTAGAATCTAAAGAAGTGTTATATGTGCATAACAAGGCAAAAAAGGGAAAGTACAAATCAAGGAGTTTCCTTTCAAAAGGAAAAGTAAAATACTTCTATTTTAATGAAATGGGACATGCAATTTTGAATTGTAAGAAGAGGGCATAAGATCTATTAGATGACAAGTTGGATCAACATGCTTTCTTGGTTGAAGAAACAAATTGGGAAAATTATGCCAAGGATGAAGAGCTATCTTGTCCTAGTGATGAATAATATGTGTTTTAAAAAAAATCACGCTTGGAGGTAGGAGGCAACAGAGGAAGGAGGATACTCAACATCCTCTTGTGAGTCACCAATGATGGGGCCTCTTATCAGCTTTGGTGGCATTTTGTTTTTTATTGTGATGTGTGCTTATATTTTCTATGTTTCTAATAATTGAAAATTTCACATCATTGAGGGGGAAGAGGGAGGGGGAAGGGGTGGCGAGCAAGGGGGGAGGGAATATAACATCAATATTTCATCTCTAGTGGCAGTGAAAATTTCCTATGTTGTTGGAGATCGAGTGGTAGAGTCAACAACAATCTCTATTTCTAGTCATGTGTGTGTTATTTCCTTATGTAACCTAGTGTAAAATATTGTAATGAACAAAAGCACTAGTGTAATGCAAATCATGGATCCTAAAAAGGTTAGTGGTAATCCAAAAAACCATATGAGGTGAACAGATGAGTGAGTTCTTGTTCGTGTTCAAGTTGGTGGTAAACTTGTGTGAAAACCATGAAAGGTTGATGAGAGGCACCTTTCATTTGAATCAAGATCATGAGCCACAAGAGTTGGGCTTACTACAGTTGAAAGTGTGAGTTTTTACCATGTTCGTACTAAAGGAGGAATGTTGGAAATTACTATTAGTGCTCAACCTGTTATGTGTTTGTTACAAGTTGTTTTAACTCCTCCCTAATTCTAGACTAAGGTAAAATTGTACGAGAGAGATTTCAAGAAGATTTCTTCCTATATAAATGTAAGATTCCAAATGATTTGAATGGTGAATACAAAATCGCGATTATTTGTGTAATGCTCTAAAATTTAGTAAGGATAAGAAAATCCTTGTAATGTACATGATTGAACAATAATGGAAAAGAAGCATAGTATTAATTGAGTAAAATTTGCATTTTGAAATTCAATAGTGTTGCAAAATCACAAGCTCCAAAACAAGTTTATTAATGTTCAATGTAGAGCCAACTACTATGGAACTCACCTACTACTAAAATTTGGAGTTGAAAACAACAAAGCTATCTACTACAAAAAATATTACCATTCTATAGCTATTGTAAGTTCACTTCAAGAAACTAACAAGAACAACTACAAGATTGTTGAGTGATTGATCACATACCAACTCTCCTTCACCAAGAAAGTAGCAACCAACCTCAAACCATACAAGAAACATGTAAGCAAATCTGCAACATACATCACATTTGAACAACCCTCAAGAATTACACTTTAGTTAAAATTCACACATATCTACAAAACCATAAATTTTGATTAAACCTAAAACTTGTAAAACCATATATGTAAAGCTAAAACCATTAACATGTCTAAACCACCCAAAAAACATTTCCATGTTCCAAATGACATAAATCATATATTCACATCCTATAAATGCATGTAGACTAAAATGACTAAGAATCCACAAAGTGCAATTCCATGTAGAACCAAAACTCTATGACCGTGCAAACCCAGATTCCATGAATCTACAACATGCAAGTGATGTACTCATCCATGCAATTTCAATACAACATAGATCCCAACATGCAAATTAATGAATCCACACATGCAACATTTGTTTCCATTCATACAAGTACAAAACACCATGGAAACATTACATGCAAAACCATTGGAAACAATGTAACTACATTCAACCCACTAATCATATGCACCAACCACATACAACTACATAACCAAATTCCCCAAACCAAAATATCAATATTCATCTTCTTGTTTTTCCATTGTTTGTCCTTGAAAACAATATCGCCTACACATAGCTTCTACTTGAACAAGGATTAATTTCACAAGTCATGTGTCTCTTCTTACTACCAATACCAAGTTCCAATACCAAATGAAATGAAAATCCATGCATTACTTCTAGTACCAAAAACTTCAAAGACAAACTTTTGACACCAAATACAAAGGAACTATGCCCATAAAGCAAAAATAACACATTTTCTACATTAACCATATGAAAAAAGAAATGCAAGAACTACATCAATATCAAAAGAGAAAACACACAACACAAGGTATTACTTGTGTTATTCAACAACAAAACAAGGAGAACATTTATAGAGTATGCATGCTCTATCAAGAGAAAATCATTACCTACATCTAACCTCTATCCAACAAGATATCCCCCATCTCTATGCATCATAGTTGCCCACCAAATTTAGGTTCACCAATTTGGCTATATTCCATGCTTTCCAAGATACTTTATGACATCAATATTACACATCATAAGTTGGCCAATTGGATGATCCACTTTGTACCTCCCTTCTTACATGCTCTTACACACAACATAGACTCTCTTACACATATGACAATGTTATAGATCCTCTTACACATTTAACATGACAAATGCTCACTTACATCATATCATGCATTACACATGGCCAACAATGACACATCAAGTGGGACACCCTTTTTCTGAAGACATAATAAATAAATAATTTCAACATTAGTAATTACATGGCATACAACACCTAATCCCAACATTAAGCCCTCCTCTAACATTTCAGATACCATAGTTTTTACATTTACAAAAATTGGTCATTCAATTTTTTAAGGCAGTAGGAAGGGTATAAGTACAAAACTTAACTCCCAAATGGTAATTTGCAAAAATTTCTCAAGCATGCTCATATACTCTATTTACACTCTCTTAACATTCTAGTAATCAAACCTCTCACGTTTCTTAAACACCATTGCAACAGTTTACAATAAAGATAGAATGTTCCAATAATGCAATGCAAGCCAACCTTCGGCCTCGTTGCTAAAAATCCATGTACCCTTCACAGATTGCATTAAGCCACTTCATAAATGACTAGGTCTCATCTTGCCAATTGATAGAAAGGTTGGCATGCCAAAACTATATTGACTATATGCTTCGCTACAAAAAAAGGATTACTTTTTACTCAGTTTGCAATCACATTACAGTTCAGATCCTAAGATCAACTACAATATTATTGGTGCATAATAATATGTTTGGACTGACAAAATTTAAAGGAACTATAGCAAAATAATTTAGAAACATATGCTGCAGCCAATTTCAAAGCATTGATGGTTTCAAATCCTCTTTACTGACTAGCTTAAGCAGCCTGTCAGTTTCTTTATCAGGTTCAACACCATCCTTTGCCATTTTCTCCAATAAATTTGAAGCAGGTTTACCAGCCTTGAGATATGTTGAAAGAATCAAGTTGTACGCCCCTGTGGTCAAACATTTAAAATATCTAAGACGATCAATAAACTCCTCTGCCTCTTCTACATTGCCCTGCTTCGCAAAATGTTCTAGAATAATCATGATGTTTCGAGACTTTGGTTGCCATCCATCAGATATACTTTTACTTAGAGCATTTTTCATGCTTACAACCGCCTTTCCCATCTGGTTGCTTTCTAAATAACCCTCTGTAAGAATTTCCCAAGATCTGCTATTTAATTTACATTTTTTCTCAGAGATGTTACCATGAAGTTTTTCAGCCTTTTCCAACATACTGTTCTTTATGTAAGTATCAAGAAGTATGTTGGCTAATTTGCAATGTATGAAATTATAAGATTCTTCCCATTCTTTAAAAATTCTCTCAGCACCTTCAATATCCCCAACCTTCACCAATGAAGAAAGCATGGATTCATAATTCGGAAATGAAGGTCTTTTGAAGACCTCTTTTAAAGATTGCCACATTCTATAAACTTCCTCCTTATTACCAAGCGCACCATATAAGGCAATAAGAGAATCATATGCATCACTGGATCTTTGAGGAATCATTTTCTCTGCTTGTTTTACAAAAGGTTCTGCTTTGTCTACATGACCAGCATTGATGTAGATGTTTGCTAAGGTACAATATGTTGACCAGTCTAAATTATTTTCACCACCAGTTTTTATTTCATCCACAATTTTCTCCACCTCATCAATGCCATCATTGACAGAAGCACATGCACTCAACCATAGATTATAAGTTTTTTTATCTGGCAGCACATTCATTTTCTTCGTATGCTCAATTTGCAAAAGAACCTTATCTGCCCGGCCAGTAGACATATAGAGTCCCATAATCTGATTGAAGCAATGTTCCTTTCTAGCAAGGCCTAACTCCTCCATTTTTTTGAATAGTTCCTCTGCTTTTCCAACCAATTGCTTTCGCACGTAGCATTGGAGAAGAGCAGAATGGGTCTCTACACCCCTTAAATTCTTAGGGAGATCTTCAAAGTACTTCTCACATTGAGACTCGCCCTGTACGTGGGCTATCAAGTCCATGTGGACAGCATAGTCACCAGCTACATGTTCAAACTCCTCCTGCTCTAGCATGAACCTAGAAACCTGCAACCAAACTCAGAAAAATTATATCAAAAGAAAAGAACACTACTCCAGAGAAATTGATGTTAGTTCCATGAAATCTGAAAATCTATAACTCAATGTCACAAAAACTTGAACCTCTCCTGGATAAAAAACTCACAGTGCTTTAAAAGAAAAACATGAGCAAACTATGAAACTCAAAAATTCCACTATTACAAATCAACCCTCAAGTCAGTTGTGAGAATGATCATCTCATTCCAGCCCAGATCATAAAAACAGTATGGACATGCAATTAATACAAGTTCACAATAAAAGAACAAAGAGGTAATGTACTCAATAATGATATCACTAAAACAAAGATGATACTCTCTTTGTCAAAGCAGTGCCATAAAGCTCAAATTGCATTTGCAGGTTGATATTCCCTCCTGCATTCCTATGAACATGGCTGCCAACATTAGTGACTAGTGGATCAACCATCTACTAGGCTCACTTTTTATGAATAGTATGTTAAATTTTCAGTCCATGGTAAGTAGATTCTGCACTCAAAAAATTAACCTTAACTGTAAATTAAAACTTCAATTAAAACAGCCGAATTGATTACAATAACCTGCGAACGCACACTACTCAGATATTAATAGCAAAAATTCATAAGTCTATCTTCTATTAAAATGGAATGAATTGCACTGCACTCAAACCTGCTCTCTCACTCTTATGTTTTTTGCACTTAAATATAGAAGAGATCTGCATAAGCTAAAGATGGGAAAAGCTCAAAAACAGAACTGATTGCTGTGCTATATTTGGTGAGTGCACTCTTCTATTTTGCAAAGGAGTCCTCCATCAAACCCAAACTCTCCCTCAATATCTCAAACTTCTCTTTTGCCAAGAGGTTTTACAAAATATCAGCAACCTACAAATATGAGGGAACATACTTAAGAAACATAACTATCTTACTTAAGAAACATAACTCCCTACTAAACTTTGTATATGAGAAAATGGAACTGAATGTCTATACGCTTGGGATGAAATATTGGATTTTTGGAGAGCTTGATGCAACTTTGATGGTCACGGTACACAATTGTCAACTTTTGTTGGTGTGAAGAAGGTATATTACCCAACTGGTTCCCATCTAGGACCTATTCACACTTAGTTTACTAAGTGCACTTTTAGGTTATTTACTTTTTGTGTCTCATCTCATATGATTGTGACACTTGTCATAGTCCTATGTTGTCCTATCTTTCACCTTGCCAATATAAGCAAGGTTCCTCTTGTACATTATGTATCCTATTCTATTGTATTCATTGATAATCTAGCATTCATTGCTTGCAACTCTCTTGTGAAAGGTTGGTTTTAATTTTGCAGGTGATCATAACTGTTTGAGAATGTTGTGCGACTATTACATGGTATCAAAGTTTTAAATCTACAAGCCCCTTCTCAATTTGGGAGTGTTTTCGGTAGGAACTTTTGTTGGGTGCATGTTGGTACAAAATGGGATCTCACCATTGAGTCTAAAAGATCCAAAACCCTCTAAATTGATATAAATGATAGGATTTGGAGTGGAAAAAAATTTGGCCATTTTTGGAGGGTTTGTAGATTTTTTGTAAACAATCTATATGGTTTGACAGAATCCAAACCATACAACTCTACCAACACATCAAATCCTATCACCAACAAAATAATTTATAGCACCTACATCTATGCCATTGGTCAACAAAATATTCTTTGTGTACATCAATGGAAGGTACGGTTTCAATTTTTCTTGAAATAATATTTTATTTCAGCATAGAACATTTTTTTAGGGGTCAGTCATATTAGGACCAAACCCCTTGGCCCTCACCAGCGCAGGGGCTTATGCCCAACAAGTGGCACAACCCATATTTGTCACCCCAACACCACTCAAGCCAACATAGTGTTGGTCCCCATTTCATTTGCCAAAGGAGTGTTTTTCTAGGAGGCATTACTTTTTGCCACTATATCTGACTTTGGGACTCTTATAGACATTTGAAAGATGGCTTCAAGCACTTTGCAACAAAGCGAATATCTTTTCAAATTTGCTACAAATGCCTAATATTTGAGTTTGAAACCCATATTTGCTTGTATTTTTCAACAAGCCATATCTTACACCCATAGTATCCAATTTCAAAGTTTGTATATTCTATTAGCACCTATAAATTTAGTGAATTTATAGTGCTCTGTTTTATCCCCTTGTGATCCCCACCAATTTTGACCAATCTGAGAAATCTCAATGATATATCATGTTCAAGTCCCCTTATGGTTGCATTGTTCACAAACCCATTTTGCAGATTGTCCAAAAGTTAGCCTTTTTCCTTCTTTGTTTTTTCTTCGAAGTCATGTTGAGGTTTCGGGTCCCAAATGGACATTTGGACTAAGGTCCAAGTCCACTCTCAAGTTTCAGTCTCACTCTTCCCTTTTCTCTTCTATCCGATCGGGAATTTGAGTCCCGATTGGACTCTTGGACTAAGTTCCAAATTGGTCTAAGTCCGATTGAGATCCCTAATCCCAATCGACACTCTTTCCCTCTTATCCGATCAAGATTTCAAGTCCCGATCAGACCTTCGGACTCCATTTCTGCAAGCCTGCATTCCTTTTAAAAAGCGTTAAGTCTCTTTCCGCAGAAGCACGGAAAGGTGCCACATGGCATGTTCCTGCGAGTTTGCGGAATCCTTCGGGCAGGTTCAAATTTTCACGAAAGCATGGAATGTGGACACATGGCATGTTTTCATGGGTCCACAAAACTCTTCTGGTCGGTCCACAAAACTCTTCAAGTCGGTCCATCTTCTACTTGCAGAAGTTCGGAATGATGACATATGGTATGTTTTGACTAAGACAAACGAGTCCAAGTCTGATTGGGATTGGCATTTTATTTTCATTCAGTCAAGAATCTAGATCTCGACGGGACTTTCAAACCTAAGTTCTAAAAGGACCAAGTCGGATTGAGATTCTCGATCCCAATTGGCTTTCTTCTATTATCCCATCGAAACGTTGGGACCTAAGGTCCAAAGGATCCGAATCCAATTGGGATCCCCACTCTCAATCAGCATTCTCTCTTGAGACTTCAAGTCCCAATGGAACTTTCGGACCTAAGGTCTGAAACCAGTCAGAACTTTTGCTCTCGACCCTTCTTTTCCTTTTGATAGGTTCTTGTCGGTGTTTCGGGACCCAATTGGACTTAGTTCAAAAGTTTGGATCCATTTCAATTTCTTGAACCTGATTTGTTTTCTCGTCGATACTTCGGACATATTTTGGACTTTTGGATTTTTGCCCGATAGTTTGAATCCGATTTTTGTTTCTGCTCTTGCCCTCTAGTTTCTTCAACCTTAGGATCTTGTCAATTTTTCGAAACCCGACTGGACCTTTGGACATTCTATGAAAATTTCACGTTTTTGCCATTAATGCTACAACAAATCTCTCAACTACCAAATTTGATTCTTGAGGCTGCAAGGATGACCTTAAATGCATTTCTCAACAATTGTAAGTGGGATAAGGTGGCGCCCATGTTTCTTTATGGTTCTCAAGCCACCTTTCTGTCAGAGATCCAATCTTAGTCTTGATTTACTGCAGCTTTCGCAGGGGTTTTGTTCCTTGTTTATGTGCTCATTAATGCAAGGACACGGCTTTATCATTGATAACTTGATGTGTTATACAAGCAAACATAGAGACTTGTACAGATTTGCCGACATTCTTGGTTCTCCTTCCAATGTGTCCAAATGAGGTATAAAGAAAGATCTTCCTAATTTTGAATAGAGACTCAACAGAGGAATAACAAAGAAGAGAGAAGCAATTATAGAGCCAACAAAAGAAGGTATTCACAAGAAACCCTAGGTTTCAACTTCCAATTCTAAGTTAGCCATTTTTTGTATTGAAATGATTTGGGTTTGATCCCAAATTTGTAATAGAATTTGTAAACCTAAAGATTGAGTGATTAAAGGAAGAATCAACCTTAGCAAAGTGTCTCCGTATGTATTGTATGCATTTCCAGACATATAATTGATTAGTTTTTCAGCCAGAAGTCTGTAAAATTTGTGCAAAGCTTTTGCATGGTATCTTCTCAATATAATAAAGGAAATGTGTGGGTATGCTTGAGGATTACTATGTATCCTCTCTTAATATTCTATCTATTGTCTTTCTAAATGAATGTGTAGATCATAGCTTGCCTATGCATTTGGAAAGGCATAGTCTTTTGTGGTGACTTGATTAAGTCAATACCTTGTTTTTCAGTTATTGCATCTTTGGTTAAATCTAGAGACTTTGTTGCCCAACGGATAATGGCATCAGTCTATGATTGGCTTTCTCTCCTATCATCCTCAACACACTCCAAACACATCAAATCAAAAACCCTTCAAGTTTTATTTTTTGTGTCTTTTACTGCCATGCCTAAATGAATACAGCAATATAAGGGTGTATCATAATTTCCAGACACTTATATGGTAGATTATCTGTTAGTAAGATGCTCAACCTTACTTGTCCAGACTAGCACATAGGTATATTGTGACACCAATATTGGGATACACTGTGCAGTGGGTATAGTTTGTTGTAAGGTATTGTTTAGTGTATCAATCATCAAGTCAGCATCTTTGGGAAAACCCCCCTTGGTCTTGTAGAGCCAAAAGTGAAGGAGGTTACCCACCTCAATCATTGGTCCTTGGCTGCCCAACCTAAAGATAGGTTTGTGGTAATTTTCCAAGTTTGACACCTCTCGCACATGGAAAGTTATCAAACCTTAGGGATTTGGAGCCTACAGCCAAAGTCACCAACATATGAAAAGGTATTTATGCACACTATACATTCATCCATGTCATTTTTCTAAATTCTACCTTAAAGATCAGAATTTGAGTTTGAAATCATTTTGGTAATTAGGCTCATTTATGAGAAAATTTGTTGAATGGGTATTGATTTTGCTTCAGGGACTTTATTTTCAACATTGATTCATATTTGGGAGGTTTTCAAACAGATTATTACTATACATTGTCTATTTTTCTCTATTGGTGTTTGTTGCTCTAATAGCAGAATTCTGATCCATTTGAGCTCTTCACTCCTTTAATTATCATTCATGGCAAATAAAGATGCAGCGATTACTTCTATGTAAGAGTTTATGGTCCACATTGGGTGATTATCAACATAATTTTAGTAGGAAGTACGAGAGACTTGCTTATAGGAACTAACTTGCTGAGACTATGGATTTGATTGCTTTACATGTTTCTAACAACTTGTTCCATATTGTGGATTGCACAACACCTAAGCAAGTACAAATTAAATTCAAAGATCTATTTGGTACAATTAGTGAATTTTGTGCTTTGCAAATAAAGGCAGAATTGGCTTCTCTTCCTTTTGATACATTTCCTTCCATTGAAGATGATTTGATTAAGTTCAACTATTCAAGATCTCAATTGGCTAGTTATAAGAAAGATAAATCTATATTCTTCATTTTGTCTTAGTTTAAAGGACCATATGTATTCTTTACTTCTACCTTTTATTCTACCATAGATGCCCTAGGTGGTGCATTTACTATACCTTGTTTTTAAGACATTTTCTGCACATTTGACTAGAAAGCAAGCTAGACTTATCCAGTTAGATGCACTTCCCAAAAGTTATGCATTGGCGGCACAATCGTCCAAAGGCAAAGTCAAGAAGAAACCAAAATATAAGACAAAATCTAATGAACCTCTCACCTCTTCTACAAAATATACACCTAAACAGAAACCCACATGTGCTTATTGCAAAAGAATTGGGCATGATGAACATAGTTGTTACAAAAGCAAATTGATGTTTGAAGCACCCTTTTCAAAAGAACACTGTCAAATTGCCTTCAAAAACATCATCTAATTCTTCTTCTTCTACAACACCATCATCATCTACACAATCAAGGACAGCTAAAGTGGCAAATGGAATAGAAAGATGAAAGGCAAGGCACTTTTTGCATCTAAAGTCCTAAGTCAAGGAGATAGCTTCTTGACTCTAGAGCTTCACATCATGACTTCATCACAAGGTATTTTATCTTCATTTGAGCCTTGTACTCTACCAAACATCTTAATGGGGAATAACACATATATGTATGTTTGTGGGAAAGGATCTATTGACATCGGAGAAAGCACTTTCAATGATGCACTTTGTGTTCCATCCTTGTCAACTAGCCTCCTTCCCATCTATCAAACTGAACATAGTGAAGCAAAAAAGATTGTTGAGTTCACATCCTATTCAGTGATTATTTGATACTTGGTGAGTAGAGAGATCATTGTTGTTGGGATGGTTCATCATGCATCTCACTTGTACACTTTTTCACATTTTGCCCCTCGTGATACTGCAGTTCCTTTGACTGATACTCATTCATGCATCTAACGTGAGTTGTATTTCTAAGAAGTTTGGTCACTTGAACTTGGTGTTCTTTCATCCACTTTGGTTCTTGAGACTTGTGCCAAGCTTCCACCTCCTGCTTCTTCAAAGTTTGTGTTGCCATGGCTTCCAATACAATTAGTTCAGCAAGATGTTTCCAGTCTTTCAAATTCAGCTTTGTGGAATGACTTTTTGACAGGTAATGTAAATGTGTTTTGTGAGTCCCATCTTGCAAATTTGAATGCACTTGAGGATATCCATTTCCTTTTTGATGACAGTTACAACATAACTATTATCTCACCAACTTTGTCTTTGGAAATTGTAATTCACGAATCTTCACAAGTTTTTAGATTGGTTTCAAATCATTAAATTGTGACATCCTTTGGTTCCTATATGCAGACACTTGAGTACATTTCAAAGGCACGTATCATAAGACTTTTTCCCTTGTCTCTCTTCTTGGAGTGAGAGTTTCTTCTGCGTACACCATTGGATTTGTTTCTTCCCAAAGGAAGAAATGTTGTTTTCTGATTTTGGACACTCTTCAACCTATATCTTCAAGCATTCATCATTAGCATAAGAGCTACTTCTTTGTGGGGGGACGGGGGGGAGGAATCTATAGTCTCTCTTTCTCTCCTATGGGAGGGATATCAGTTGTATATTTGTGACAGATGTAATCCTTGGGAGGTCATGTTGAGTCCTTCTTCCATCACTTGTACATCTTTAATTTTAGTTTTCTCTTTTTTGGAGGTATTTTTTCCTACAATTTATTATTCTTTACTCTATGAGAGATCTTTTGTACATCAATAAAGACAAGGTCTTTTGGAATAGCACTAGATATACATTGGAATTTACATTTCAGTGTCAGTAGGGTATTGTTGGGTGTTGTGTTAGCTAAATTGAACATTCTTGTACCTACAATTTCATCAATTTGTTTTGAGATACATGATTTCTACGTGATGTACATGTTTTGAGTAAATTAGGGCATTGAATTGGGTGTTGGGGGTAAATTGAATGTTGTTGAGCATTCACCTCAATTGTTAGAGCGCATGTGTACATTCAAATTTTACAATTGTGTTGGGAATAGTGTTTTATGCAGCACTTGCAAACATATTTTGCTATTTCCTAGTGGCTAAGAAGGCCAAATGGAATTATAGGAAACTCACAGAATGTCTAAAATTCAATCAACCAAGACAACACTACTCTTGTGTGCTAGTGTCCAATTAGGACAAAACAAGAGTGCCCCTATTGGGCACTCATATCCTAAGACCAAACACTAGAACACAACCTAGATGCTAGTATCCCCCAATCAAACACCAATGCCCAAGTTGGGCATTAGAGTTCCTATAACATTTTTTTCTAAACTCGGTTGGTGATTATGAATAATTGTATGCCTATTTTCTAACAAAGTGTTGTAGTTCTATCGTAAAACAGCATGCACTGCCCTTTGTGCAATCAACTGGAAAACTATATAAGAAGAAAGCTTCAATCATGATCTAAATTTGCATCAAAACAAAATTTGGAATTTATGGAGGAATTCTTCAATTACTAGCTTTATTTGGATTTTAAAGCCTATTTTGAATGGATCAATAGATCAACAAAAAAGATAAAAGCAACCACTAAATATCTCTTGTAAGTTATAATCACATGCTATCAATCTAATGAAAATTAAACTTAAGATGAGAACTATATCTGGCCTTGATTCTATGGAGATGAATATGTAGGCAAGCCTATGGATGAAGGAAATCCAGAGAGTTAGATCATTACACTTAGTAACTTATGTTAGTGTAGGTTTTTATTTTCCTAGTGGGATATTATTACGCAAGTAATTGGTAAATTAATTGATGTATTAACAATGAGCGAGACGCTCAATAAATAATTTACAGGATTTACAAAACTGGAAAGTTTCTAAAAAGAAACTCCAGATAAGATCAGAGACGATCTTATCTCTATCTTACAATATCTTACAATATTGAGCATTAATAAATAAATAAATAAACATTATTTTAATACCCTCCCTTAATGCTCAATCTATCAACTACACCAAGATGCCCCCTAATTTGACAAACTTATCTCGTCTGAGCGACTTGGTGAGAATGTTCATTTGTCTGATCCTCTGTCGAACATACAGCAACCGAACCCATCCGTCTTCAACCAGCTTCCGAATGAAATGACAATGAGTTTCCACATGCTTGGTTCGCCATGGAAGACCGGATTCTTGGCAAGTTTGAGAACTCCCGATTATCACAGAACAAGGGAGTCGGACCTCTTGAGATATTTGCATATCTACAAGCATCCCGGCCAAACTGCCTCACATGCTGCTTTTATTGCTCCCCGATACTCTTCGTCGAGGAGAGAGCCACCGCTTCTTACTAGTCCATGTGACTGCACCGATCCCAAATCAACACATACCCGATGTTGATTTTCGTCATCAACTGAACCTGCCCAATCTAAATCTGTGAACCCACCGAAGCTTAGGATCGTGACTCGAGTGTACAAGAGTCCAAAATCAGGAGTGCCCTTCACATAACGCAGCACACGCTTCGCTGCTACCCAATGATCAGCCTTGGGGGCTGTCATGAAGCGTGATATGTAGCTCACTGCAAAACTCAAATCAGGTCTAGTAGCAGCAAGATAGATGAGGCTGCCTACTAGTTGCCTGAACAATGTTTCATCTACCACAGGTGAATCGGACTTAGCTGACAATTTAAGCCCTTTTTCCATGGGTGTAGAGGCAGGTTTGCAATCCTGCATTCGGAACTTATCCAGAAGACTTCGAGCATACTTGGACTGGGAGATGAAAATGCTACTCTCTGTCTGCCAAACCTCAACACCTAAACAATAATGCAGGAGGCCCAAGTCTGTCATGTCAAAAGTTTTGCACAAGTCCTGTTTGATCTCAGTGATCAAATGTGCCGAACTGCCAGTAATGATCAAGTCATCCACGTAGACAACAACAAGCAAATCTCATTACCAGTATTCTTGACATACAGGTTCGAGTCAGATGGACTCCTCTGAAAGCCATGATCTGTGAGGTACGTGTCAATCTTAATGTACCAAGCTCGAGGAGCCTGTTTCAGGCCATAGAGTGCCTTGACCAATCTGCACACCTTTGTTCTTGACCAGCAACTTTGAAACCTGGAGGCTGCGTCATGTATACTTCCTCCTTCAACTCACCGTTGAGGAAAGCACTCTTCACATCCATCTGATGGACCTTCCAACCAAATTGAGCTGCTAAGGCAAGGACGAGCCGTATGGTACTCATTTTGGCTGTAGGAGCAAAGGTCTCCTCATAGTCAATGCCTTCTTTTTGTGAGAACCCCCGTGCAACCAGACGAGCTTTGTACTTGTCAAGGGTTCCGTCAGCTTTGTATTTCACCTTGTACACCCATTTGCAGCTAATGGGCTTCTTCCCTGAAGGAAGATTGGAAAGGACCCAAGTGTGATTCTTCTGAAGACTCTGGTATTCTGATTCCATTGCCTTTTCCCACTCAGGTATCCCTTTTGCCTCTGAATATGTCTGAGGCTCATAAACACTGTGAATGTTGGCCATGAGAGCAAAATTCACTGTAGACTGTTGTTTTCTCTTGTTTCTGGATGATCTTCCCTCAATGAGCTCATCAGCATGAAGATCACTGATAGTCTTGGCCCACCATTTCGGTCGGAGAGTAGATGTGCCAACATCAGATGTAACAGGAGGAGCTGGATCTGGGTGTGGATCTGGAACAGGTTCAGCAGGAGATGTTCATGATCATCTGGAGGAAACTCAGGTTGAGCATCATCAAAGACTAGGTCTTCGTCATCCCTCCCATCAGGTGGACCTAATGGAAGTCGGACACTCATATCAGGACCCTGTAGAGGCTGATCCTCTGAATGCTGAACAGGTGAGGAAGAGTGAAATGGACCTCGTTCCTCATCAAAGACAACATCTCGACTGAAGATAAGACGATCAGTGTCTATATCAATCAGCCTATATGCCTTGTGGTTGTCACTGTACCCTGTGAACATGAGTTTCTAGCTCTTGGAGTCCAGCTTAGTGCGCTTGGCCTCTGGAATCCAAACATACACAAGGGAGCCAAAAACTTTCAAATGACTGATCCTAGGTTTGCGACCAGACCAAACTTCCTCAGGAGTCTTTCCCTTAACAGCATGAGTAGGTGACCTATTAAGGAGATAGACTGATGTATTGACTGCTTCTGCCCAAAACTTGGTAGGAACACTCCTGTGTTGCAACATGGAGCGAGCCATCTCAACAATCGTACGATTGCGTCGCTCTACACCGTTTTGCTGAGGAGTGTAGGGTGTGGTTAACTGACGTTTTATCCCATGAGTATCACGAAGTTGGAGAAAGCACGAACAGAATTCCCCCCCATTATCTGACCTAAGAGTTATAATACAAGAACTGGACTCTTTTTCAACTAAGGCCTTAAACTTCTGAAATACATTAAAAACCTTTGATTTCTGTTTAAGAAAGTACACCCACATTTTCCTACTATAGTCATCAACAAAAAGTAGAAAGTATTTGCAACCAGTTACAGAAGAAATAGACATAGGGCCACAAATATCAGCATGAACTAATTGAAGTACCTTAGAAGCCCGCCAAGAGTCGCCATCCTTGAACGGTGTGCGATGCTGCTTCCCAGCCTGACAAGCACCACAAACGCCCTGATGCTGAGTCTGAATGTCAGGTAAGCCATCAACAAGTCCCTCCCGAGCAAGCTGAGAGAGATAGTGCACGTTCAAGTGCCCATACCGCTGGTGCCAAAGACTGGTGACAGCTGAATTTCTGGCTGCCAAGGCTAACTCCGGAGAATCACCAGTGTCCACAAGCCTGTAAAGGCCATGATCCTCTATCCCAACGGCCACCGTTGTGCGAGTTTCTCGATCAACAATCGAACATCTATGCGAGCTGAATACCACATCCATCTGGGGAGAATGCCGCATGATCTGACTGACTGAGAGAAGATTGAGCTCGATATCAGGTACATAATACACGTTGAGGAATATGAGATCCCTCCCGCCAGACTGAACCTGAACAGTGCCTGTGCCGACAACTGTGTATTCCTCACCTCCTCCAAAGATTACTGAGTCAGTGCAAGGGGAAAAGTTTGTGAACCAATCACGCCTATGTGAGAAATGACGCGAGGCACCAGAATCTATGTACCAAGCAGAGGACTTGACATGGTCTGCGGGCCTTTTTGCCATCAGTGCATAAAAGGCAGATTCCTTCTGCTCAGAGTGCTCGGCGACATTCGCTTTCTGAAACCCTCCCTGCTTCTTTTGCTCAGAAGCCAAACGAGCACGGCAATCTTTCTTGATGTGGCCAAATTTATGACAGTAATTGCACTGTATATTTTTCTTCTTCGGACTGGTGGAGCGCTGACTTGAGCCTTTCTGCTGTGAAGGCTGACCTTTACCATGATGCTTTGACTGAGTTTTTGCTGCAAAGGCCTGCTCCGTGGAGGATGATGAATCACTGCTACCGAACTGTTGTCTCCAGCGATCCTGCTGCAACAGGATAGTGCACAAATTCGGAAACTTGAGATCAACATTAGCAGACGTAATGTTGAGGGTCTCTATGAAATGTTCATAGGACTTCGGTAAACTCTTCAGGGTGATCACAACCATGTCTTCCTCCTCCATTTTCCGACCAATCGCCTCCAACTGATCTCTGATCTCCTGGATTTTATTCAAGTGCGCTTGCAGAGTTGTCTTCTCATCCATCATGATAGAAAACAGCATATTCTTCAAGAAAAACGCACGGCTTTTGTCGGAAGTTTCATGCATATCCTTCAAGTGATCCCAGATCTCCTTAGCTGATTTTCGCAGTGGAATCTGAGGGAGCTGATCATCAGTAACCGAAAGCTTAATAAGCATGACGGCTTCACGATTCTGCTCATCAAATTTATCCTGATCCTTACCCGCCGCTTCAGGACGAGTAGCGTTGCCGAGGATCATCTGATCAAGGCAGCGGTATTCAAAAATTGTTAACATCCGCTGCTTCCAGGTGTTGTAATTTTTGCCATTAAATCTCCGGCTGCCCTCCAGCATTAAATTGCTTAAACTGGCCATCTTCACGCTTTTCGAGGCACGAAAAACGAGGTACTGAGAAGAGGCTGATGCACGAAACTCGAGGCACGAATTCCAATGCAGAAAACAGGGACAAATTCAGGTACAGACTGCAGAAAGTACAGTGTACGGATAGCACAAAATTCGAGGCACGGAAAATGATGCACCCAGAAAATTCAGAGACCAACCCAGTTGAGCTCTCGAAAAACCCACCAGGAATCTGTAATCGAAAAAAATTTCTGACTTGAAACACAAGAGATTTTCTCAAAACCCTAGCCGCAGGTCGCGTTTTCACAAAAACACTGCAAAACGACTTTGAAAAATTTTGAAAAATTTCAGAAAATGGTCTTGAAATCCGCACAAACTCGTGGCAAAAAAATTGCAGATGTCTGGGCAACCACGTATCAGACAAAAAAACGCCCCAAAAGACGAAGAGACGCGGCCAGAAAACACTGATTAAAATCGCGTCTGAAAAAAAAATGGCCAAAAACAGTCTTCAAAAACGCGGCCAGGAAGATTGCGCATAAGCATAGACACCAAAAAATCCTCTTCAATGAGACGCGTCCACAGAAGGAAACAAAGGACGCGCCCAGGATCGGTCTGCAAACACACGAGTCTTGAAAAAAAATCCCGTCAGCGCCCAGAAATAAGAAACACGCGAATTTTAAGTCACAGAAATCCCACGCGATTTCCACCAGAAAGAGACCCTCGATTTTCAGAAGAAGAGATGCCAAAAATTTTCAAACACAGAAGCCACACGAAAATTTCAAAAAAAATTCGAAATTCTGCCCTCAGAAAAATCTTCGAAAAAATCAAAAAAAATTTATTAAATTTTTAATTCAGAAACTAAAAAAATCTTGGAAAGATTTTTACGAATTAAAAATTTAATTTTGAGCAAATTGGCTCTGATACCATATTACGCAAGTAATTGGTAAATTAATTGATGTATTAACAATGAGCGAGACGCTCAATAAATAATTTACAGGATTTACAAAACTGGAAAGTTTCTAAAAAGAAACTCCAGATAAGATCAGAGACGATCTTATCTCTATCTTACAATATCTTACAATATTGAGCATTAATAAATAAATAAATAAACATTATTTTAATAGATATTTAATTTTCCCTTAATTATAGGTTTTCCCTACACATTTATTAAACTTATTTAGGATAATAAAGTGAGTTAATCATTTAATAACTAGGAGATAAAGTGATGAGTTGTCCTCCAACTTTTAAGGGTGGAGTATTCACTTTTTCATCACTTTATTTAATGTTGGTGGTTATTGGTGGTCAATTCTTATTGGTTGATTTGCCACCTCCATCCTCTCCTTAGTTTTATATAAACTCACTACCTAGCTTGTATTTTTCATCTTGAAAGCTCTTAATGCAATTTTGTCATCCTCACATTGCATAATCTCTCAGAATTCTAGTTTGTATTATTTATGTTTTTTAGTTTATGTAACTTTGATTTTCTCTTAAAAAGTTCCTTGGGTTATTCAATCTATTTCAGATTTCTAACAACTTAGGGTGCATCTTAACATGTAATTAGGGTTTGACAAATTTGTGTCTATCAAGATGATTGTGTATTCATTGATTTAGAATTATAATTGAGACATAGGTAAACAAAGATCATGAACAAAGAAATAAGTGAATTCAAAAATGATATTATTTTACCTTACTAATGTGACTAGTGGAAAGTTAAACAGGAAAGCGTTAAGACTTCTCTATATTGAAAACAAGTTCAATTAATCTAAGCTTTTGTATTGCTTATTCTATGAGTGGACTGGTTTGCATTATTGAAAAAAAATTACCATGAACTTTGGGGTCATTTTATGGTATTACAAAAGGCCAAGTAGAGGGGTCATTATAGATGATGACACTTTGAGGTCTAGCCACACAAGCAATGTGATGCTTGTACATATAGGGTTGTCCAAGCAAAACATTACAAACATTCAAGGGTATCACACCGCAAACCCCCTTGTGTTCAAACCATCCATAGAAAAGACAGCACATTAACTAACACATTTATCACTAACCTAACTCACCCATTTGATGGCATATGGATGCGAAAAAGATGTTATTTGTAGGCTCAACCTCTTGATTGTCTCAACAAGCATGAGATTATTTCCACAGCCACAATCCGCAATGAAATATAAGGACTTCCCATTCACCCACATCTATGAGTTGAATAGGCATTCTCATCCTCTAGTGGTAGGACATTTGTAGTGGCAAAAGTGTCATATAGATACACATTAATGATTTGTTCCCCTTCTCTTTACTCAAATAGTTCTACATATAATAATGTTTTATTTGTCTACAACTCCTACAAACCAAATAAACTAGATTAATCAGTATTTCATAACTTTTAAAAACTTCAAACCAGATTAACCAAACAAATCAGAAATCAGATTAAGCACATTAAGAGCAATAGGAAACACCAAAAATAACACGAACACCGGGATTATGTGGAAAACCCTTTCGGGTAAAAAACCATGGCAAAATATTGCTTTTATTTCTTCAAAGGGCACCAACCCTGTTTACATTTAGTGAGCACCAACTCTCCTTTGAAGCACCAACTTCGATAACTTTTAGTGAGCACCAACCCACCAAGAGCACCAACCCTCTTTCAAAGCACCAACTCCAGTGGCTGAAGCACCAACTCCAGACTTGAATACAAAGCTACAAAACATTGTTTACAATCACTGCCTTCACATGAACTGTGAGGCTCTCAATCACATACACACTGTCCAAAAACAGAAATCAGAAATGCCACATCCACTGTTTTGCACACACAAGATCATCTGTTCCACACTCAAACTGAAAACACCCTTCTTCACCCAGGTCTTCATACTTTCAGACATAATATAGAACACATAATATCATAATCTGGCCATCCAATAACTCAACTCTGCAATTCCTCTGTTCAAGAACATAACTTAAGTTGATCGTTTGATTTCAAAGACTTCATAAAAATTGAACACAAAACTTCTCCACAACCTGGGCATGCTTAAATCTGATTATAATCTCAATCTGAGCATCCGCCTACAAAAACCAAAATGCCTTCTAAGTCCCACATCTGAACTCAGCTCTGCTAATAAACAATGTAAATCTCCACCCAGCATATATATATATATATACATGGACATATATCACTCATAGTTGCTGCAACATCAAACACAGTCCATGCACTCTATCGCATCCACAAACATCAAAAAGCAACCTTCTTTTCACAGCACATTAAAACTGCATGACTCCCCCACAAATGGTATGAAGAAATCCTTTTTTAATGAGCACGATATCTTGCCATCACTACACCAAAAATGCATATATTTGGAGAGTCCCAATAACATTCAAAGCCACTCTAGAAAAAAATTCGCCATAAGAAATAATAGCCGCCACAGTCAAAGGAGAAAAGCATCACTGCAAATTCTGAAACCATTACTAAAAATGAAAACATTGCATCTTCATACGCTGCATCTTACACACCACGTATTCCTCCTTCAGAGATTGAAATAGCTGAAGTGCCTATATGCAGAATTAATGATCACGAAATTTAATTTCAGGCTTAGTTTGCATCTCAGAAATTATGAGCCATCACCAATAATAAGAGAGGTGCACTCAAAGATGTAGCCCGATCAAATATTATGAAGCCATTGATAGGAAGTAAAGTCTCCTAGAGTCGTTGATGCAATCTTTTAATTATATCAAGCCGACTTGCTAAATATATGAAGCTGTTTCACATACAGCACTCATAGAAGAGATGCCATTTTTCATTTCAAAACAAATACACTGTAGTGTGAGCCAAGAATAGAGTCTTCAGAAACTGTCACCAAACTTTGAAAATGTCAGACCAAATAAAACCTGATACAACTAATTTCTGAAGCTGTTACAAAGTTCTTAAAAGATAATCTCAAAAATAGCCGCTAGGAAATAATGAGCACGTCCTCTTGTCTTTATCTAGATGCCCCGTAGGCATACCCTGAAGCTGTCGCACCAACTTATGAAATAGTCAAGCCATTTCCAAAAGGTATGCACTGAAAAATAGAAGCCGTCAGAAATGAATTTAATTCAAAACATAAGCCATTGACACTAAAGAAGAATCAGAGGAAATCTCAAACCAATGAAATTAGAAGACTCGCCAAGTGCCACGTACTCCAAAAATCATTAAAAGACTTCAAGAAAAAAAAACGCTGAAGAAAGTTTAATTTAGGCCGACAAGAGAGAGACCACAGCAAATACACGTCCTCCTGTTTGTAAATAAACTCTTATTTCTTCACCTGACTCAGCATAAGATTCGATATAAGAAATATAAGCCGCCCCTGTTTTTTTCTGAGGTCGCTGGCATACACAGTCATTAAATCTGCTAAAACCGTTCCATTTAACTTTTCAACACCAAAAGAGAACGATAGACCTTTCAAACAACTCACAAGAATTCTGACTTTTCAACCTGCTAACAAGTAGACAAGTAAGAAGGTGAAGCACACAAGCACCCTGCTCAACCAAACAGCCAACTAGCTCAAGTAGACACCTAGGTGGGTCAAGCACCTCAAGCAGGCAACCAGGTAGCTCAACCTTGACATCAATGATAAAATATTCCAACAAAACCTTTTGATCATGCAACAAGTTATTGTGAGTCTCACACAACATGCATGTGTCCTTTTTGGTCTTCTTGCCATTTTTCTTTGGTGCAACATCTTTTCATTATTGTTTGCTAGTGAGTTTGGTGTTGCTATATCCCTTTCGCTTGACACTTGCAAAAGGCTATTCTTTTCAATCTATGTTTGGCTTGAACTTTTCTTCAATTTTCATTGTGAAACAATAGGGAAGCCCCAAGTTTTCAATAATAAAAAACACTATCTTTATTTGGATGTCACTGCAATAATAGTTGCTTAAGCTTTTATGAGGGTATTCTTCTTTTGATGTTAGTTTTCCCTCACCCTCACTTGAGAGTTATTGAGGGTGTATTACTAACCTCACCCACAATTTATATTATCGAGGTCTCAGATACACTTTTGATTGAATACATCAGTTGATAGATTATCCATGACCATATGCATCCAACATCTCGATGAGAAGTACAATCCAATGGATGGCCAAGTCAGTTAATTCTTCCTCACCGACCACATCTCAATCGACCATTCCTCCCCAAATTGAGTTGGTTGAATCCCCTTATTCAAGAGATTGAATACAACAGTTCTCATCAAATTCCATCCCTAGGACACAATGCTTCTCAAAGTACTTGATGTTGATTTTTGCAAAGAAAGTCTTTTGAATGGTCCTCATGTTGCAATATCTCCCTCAATATTGCTCAAAATATTTAGTCTGATCACTTTTCAAAGAGCTCTCAAAATATTCTTTCTAATGACAACAAATTGCCTCGATTGGACACCAACTTGAGAAGAAAAAAATGTTTGTTTCTGAAAAACAAAATCAACAAAAATATGCCAATCTATCCCAAAGTCTTCTCCCACTTTGCCCAAATCAATTCCCTAATACCATTTGGTAATATTCAAACATTCATTTATAAAAGTATACCAAAATATATCAATAATATGTAGAATAAAAGAGAGATCACAAAACACAAGATGTTTGTGGTGCAAGATACTCTAATATCTAAGATACTCAAAATAGAATGATTACTCTACAAGTGGGACTTCACCATACAATACTTATTAGGGAAGAAGCCTCTCAACTTGAGATCCCAACTAAATAGTCTCCATATACTTAACACCCATCATAATGAGATGCACGTCCCATATACAAACCTCCCACAACTAATAACAAAGGGGTAAGCCACTAATCCCAAAATGGGCCCACTAATTATCAAATAAAATTAACTACACAAATTATCCATATGATCCAATATAATGAACTAAAAGGATGTGTGCCAAAAGTTAGCATCTCTCCATCGCCCCAATATTTAATCTTGAATACAAGTTTAAAGGCATTAATTAATTCTTTGATCTATATCTACTTCATTAATTCTTTAATATATATCTATTTCATTTTGAGAATTAAAAAATTTAAGATTTGTTAAGGACTTTTGCCAAAAAAATTTAATGAAAGAAATCTTGTAAACTTGTCAATCAATCAACTTAACATGCAATTTGTAAACGAGAGCAAACACCATGTACAATAAATAAGACAAAGGATTTAACTTGGAAAAATCCACACATAGGAAAAACTCGAGCAAAATGTGAGCTACAACTCACATAAAATCCACAACTTTAAACTTTAAAGCCAATTATAGTGCTAAGCCACTTAAACACACAAACCGGCCTGAGCTTAGTGAATTAAATCCCAAAGACCTTTAATGCAGCTCTCTCACAAGTTTGATTAGCTTACAATACCAATTGTTCACTAGGAACCATGAACTCCTATGGATTTCAATTCAATTCCCTTCATGAACTCCTTCAATTCCCTCCCATTGACATTTATTTTCATTGACAATAACATATGTATGCTTCACGAGCCTATATCAAAGTCTGAAAATTGCTAAAGTCTAAAAACAAAAGTTTTCATAACATGGGACAATTCTTGTTGCAAAGTAAAACTGCCTCTTTCCAACCACAAACACTTTTGAAATTACCACTTTTCATTGGGAATGCTTCCAAAACCGCCACTTTCTAACAATTTTTTCCCTCCAACTTCCAAAAGCTTTGCATATGGACTCAAAACAAAGTGTTGAATATTTTTTGAAATTGCATTATTTTTTGAGAGGAATCCAAATATGCAAAAACATTCAAATTTTGGTGCCATTAAAGACCTATTTTTGAACCGACAACACAAGTGTCCTTTGAGTTGTGATTGTAGGCCTAAGAATGAAATGCAGATGAAAGATTAACAAAAATGAAATGGATGGGAAATTAAACAAGAATGTATTCAATGAAACTCATATTCAATTCATACAATATGTGATTGGATGTACAAATTTATCAATATGAAATAACTGTTCAGTCCATCTTTTTTTTTTTTAAAAGAGAAGGGGTGAAAATTTATTCAATCAAATCAAATCCAAGATACAGAGCAAAGGCCAAAGGCCCACCAAACCAGGAACACAACCAAAAAAAACCCACAAAAGCACTACATATTCTTGTCTTCTAATAATATCCTCTCCAGGGTCCCAAGATAATCAAAAGGTAATTCAGCCCTTCCACTAGTATCCCAGCCATCCACATTCTCAGAGGCCCACTTCGCCGGGCATTCAACTACTCTGTTCCATTCTCTAGAGATATGACAAAAGGAGACAGAATCCAAGGAACTGCATAAACTAAGAATTTGTCTGACCACAGCGGCTAATTGCCAACCAACATCATCCAAACTCTAGTTGTTCAGCATATCCACAACAATCTGAGAATCTGACTCACAGATAATCCTCCTCTAGCCTAAAGAGCATCCTCTCTCAACTACAATCTTAATAGCATGGGCCTCCATCAGATTATTAGAGTGTTGTCCTTTGTAAACAGAGAAGAAAAAAACTGCACCACCATCATTACCTCTACGGTCTACCTATACCCCCAATACCAGCATGTCCAGGGTTCCCCCGAGAAGAGCCATCTGTATTAGTCTTCAGGACCCCAACTGGGGGAGGCGTCCACCTCCCATCTCGGCAAACCCGTTGCTTGACATGTCGGGGTTTTTTTCTAGCAATGCATCTCCTTCCACTATCCCCCAAGTTCAAATTCCTCATAACAACATAATCACCAAGATCAATATTTTCAGACATATCACACTTAGCAAAAATAGTCTCCTGAAGCCTGCTAATTATCTTCTTCCACAATTGAAAGCTTCCTAATTTAGAGCCACAAAAAACTCTATGGTTCCTTTCTAGCCAAAGGTTCCAAAGAATGAAAATAGGCCCAATAGCCCAGGCCACCTGAAGGAAAGAAGTCTTCGCTGGAGGTCTGCCCAACCTCTCCCAAAATTTTATTAGGGAGGTAGCATGAATACAACCATGATGCCAAGCCTCCCACCACCTGTGCCATATCTCTCTAGAAAAAGGGCAGAGAAAGAACAAATGGGAAGTACATTCCTCATTGTGCAAACAAAGGAAGCAAATAGAAGGTCCCTTAAAACCTCGCTTGCGAAGATTCTCCCAAGTGAGGCATTTCTTCTAAGCAACTAACCATAAGAAAAAATTGCATTTGGGCCAAGAAAAGTTGTTCCATACCTTCTTCCACCAGGGCACCTTAGCAGGACCATATAAGTTCCTGTCTAGCATAGCATAGCCTTGAGCAACAGTAAATTTACCTTTTGGGCTAGGACTCCAATCCAACGTGTCCCTCTCATTAAGGGAGCTACAAAATCTACCTTCCAAGACTTTAGCCAGATCAGCATGATCCTCATCAAATCCACCCATGGGCCACTCCTGAGGATCCTTCCAGCAAGTCACCTCCACCAAGTCACCTCCACCTGACCAATACGCTTGACTCTTTTAAAATGCTCCACCTTAATCCACCCGACATCAGTAAAAATATGGCAGAGAGGTTGAAGCTGAGAGAATCTAGAAAGAATGGGAGAGTGGCCATCCCAAGAGTCCTACCAAAACAAAGCATCAAAGCCTCTATTACAGATCCAAAAGAGACCATCCTCAACAAGCTGACCTCCCTTTTAAGAGTATCCCAAATACAAGATCCTTTGCCCAGCAAAGCAAGTCGTGGCACATCTTGGCTATCAGCACCTGGAAGATACTTGTGGGAAAGAATCTTGGCCCAATCCTAATCCTAATTATTGCACCACCTCCAGTACAGCTTGGCCGCCAAGGCCGTGACAACAAGATCCGCAGACCTAAGACCAAGGCCTCCAGCATGCTTCGGCCTACAGACAGACTCCCACTTGACTAAACTCCACTTCGAGGATAGAAAGTTTCCTGACCAAAGGAATTTTCGAGATAGAGCATCAAATTCTCTCACAAAGGTGGAAGGGGGAACCTGCACACAACACCTATAAATGGGGAGAGACTGCACCACATTTTTTAAGAGAACCACTCTCCCAGCAGAAGATAGCCATCAGTAAGTCCAGTGACTCACCTTACTTCAGAACTTATCCAAAGTCCCTTGCCAATAATCTCTACGTTGAGATCCCAAGGCCAAAGGTATCCCAAGGTACATCAAGGGAAGAGAACCGATCTAAAATGTAAGGATCCTAGCAATCCTATTCTGAATAAGCCGAGGAGTATTAAAGAAATAAATGGAAGATTTATCATCATTAACGCTCTGACCTGAAGCTTTCAAATAGATGTCTAAAGCTCTCCTGAAGTTCACTGCCTCACTAATTCTAGCCATGCCCATCAACCCAGTATCATCCACAAACTGAAGATGAGAGTAGGGAGGAAGATTATTGTTCCAACTCCAACCTTGGATAAGACCCTGCCTCACCTGAGATTTAATAAATCTGCCAAGACCCTCAGCCATGATAATGAATAAATAAGGAGATAAAGGGTCCCCTTGCCGAAGTCCCTGAGAAGCACTAAACAAATCCGAAGATTCCCCATTAATGAGAACATAAAAGGAGGACGAGGTCACACAACTAAGAACCCAATTCACCCACTCCTCTGCAAAGCCAAAAGCCAAGAGAATTTTCTGTAAGAACTCCCAGTTCACCCAATCATAAGCTTTAGCCATGTCAAGTTTAATAAACATAGCCTTCTTAGAGGTAGCCATAGAGTGAATAGCCTCCATTGCTATCACAACACCATCCAAAATTTGTCTTCCTTCAACAAAACCACCCTGCTCAACAGAGATCAAAGTACACAGGAATGGTTTGAGTCTCTTAGCAATCAATTTGGTGATGATCTTGTAGACAACATTACATAGAGCAATAGGCCTAAATTGATCCAAACGATTAGCCCCCTCCTTAGGTATGAGAGCTAAAAAAGTAGAATTCAAAGACTTAAGCATTTGTTTGTTCCTATGTGATTCCTGAACCACATTGAGAAGATCAAGCTTTATTATTTCCTAGAATTCCTGAAAGAACTCAATCGGAAACCCATCTGGGCCAGGAGCCTTACCTTTTTTCATATTAAACACAACTTTCTCCAATTCAAGTAACAAGATAGGCCGCAAAAGAGCCGCATTCATCTCATCAGAGACCAGGGAGGGAATACAATCCAAGATAGCCCTCTCTTCAATCCTAGTTGCAAGATTCTCCCTAGTAAACAAATTTGAAAAGTACCTACTAGCTTCCCTAGAAATTTCTTCACAGGAAGAGAGTTGAGCCCCTTCTAGCGAAACAAGAGAGGAGATAGAATTCCCCTGCCTCTGAGCCTTAACCGAGTTATGAAAAAATGCAGTATTCTTATCCCCCTCCTGAAGCCAATCAACACGAGATTTCTGCTTCCAGAAAATCTGCTCACGAAGCTCCCACTCTTCTAATCCCTTAAGAGCCAAGGACTCAACTTTACTTAGATTAGAGGTCAACCCTTGGTCCCGAATCTGGTGAGTGATATTATCCAACTTGGACTAAGCAGCAATCTTCTGAGTATGCAGGTTCCCAAAACATTGTTTATTCCACCTCTTAAGCCTGTATTTCACATGTTGAAGCCTCTTACTAAAAGTAAACATGGTCGTACCATGGGTAGGCATCCCTTACCAATCCATCATAAGATCCTGTAGAGATTGATCTCTTAACCACATCAACTGAAATTTGAAAGAAGGGTTTTTGGTAACCCCATATGAGGTAGCAGAGAACTTGATAGGCCAGTGATCGGAGCCCCTCCAATCAAGAATTTCTGAGCTAGTGGACCACCTGCTATGCATCCAATAGCAAGAAACCAGAAATCTATCAAGCCTTTTAGAAATAGCCTCAACCCCCCACCTCCTATTATTCCAAGTAAAAACACCATTAGTTGGCTTCACATCAATGAGGTTCAGGAAACCAATATTATCTCTGAGCAAATTTGAAGAAGGGTCCAGCCTGGCTAACCCACCACGTTTTTCATCCAAACTAGTAACAGCATTAAAATCACTAGCCATAATCCATGGGAGAAACGGGTCCAAGGACCAAATGAAATTGATGTGAGCCCAAAGATGTGACTTACCTAAAAAATCAGAAGGAGCATAAATATTGGATAAAAGACACCTTTCTCTAGTCTCAAAACTAGAGGCGACCATAGAAATGGAAGACGGGCTAGAAATCCACCATAAGGGAGAAACCTTCCTTGGGTTCCAGAAGCAAGCCACCCCCCCTGAATTTCCCTGAGCACCCACCCCTTGCCAATAGCCTTGGGGCCAAATACGCGGGGCACAATTAGCCAAACCACCCACTGTAAGCTTGGTTTCCTAAATAAAGACCATATCAAGAGACTGAGACTCAATTAATCTGCGAATAGCCTTTTGTCTAGGGATGTTGTTCAACCCCCTTACATTCCATGATAAAATGATCATTTATGGGGGTGAGAGAAGTGGGAATCGATGGGTTTCACAGACCCCAACTCAACCAATGTATCACCCATAATCTTGACCTTCTCTTGATCAGTCTTCCTTCCACTCCTTGACGGTTTGTCTAGAGGCCCCTTTTTAAAGGATTTCTGCAGTAGGCCTAAGGCAGGAGAAGCTTTGTTACCCTTCACAGAACCTGAGGTCCCCTTAGTAGCAAGGGGATCAAGAGCCAATACAACTGAACCCTTCGGAACCTGTGACCCCTGGAGATCTCTAATATCCTGAACTTGAGAAGGCAAATCCATCGCCATCTATCCAACCTGTTGGTCCCCTAGACATAAAATTTGATCCTCTTTCTGTGCATCCTCATCTTGAACCTCCTGCTGACCCTTAGCCTCAGAAGAGAGCTCAACTGGAATTCCTTCCTCTTGGACCAAGTCATCAAGAGCATCAAACTTGTTAAAAGTGCCATCATTTTGCCTATCCATCCAGGTTCTTTTCTTGCCTTTTCCTTTGTTACGGGACTTAACCGGAGTAAATCCCTCCTTGTCTGCAGGTCCATCCGACAAAGGAGCCTTCCCCTTGTCCTCCCTAGGAGGTCCAGAGGCAGCCAAGGGGGAAAATTTGTTTCTGGGGCATCTGCGATGTAAATGACCATATTCATGACAAATTCTACATCTAAATGGTAGGGTCTCATAATCCAGCTGTTGGATCCAAGAGGAAGAACCCATGCAAATCTCCATAGAATTTGGTAACGGATTATTTAAATCAACTTCTACGCAAATACATGCAAAAGAAATTACCTTTTGGTCTTGAATTTGTGTAGCCGATCCCACAGGTTTTCCAAGAAGCAAAGAGATTGAATGAAGAATATGTTCCCTCTAGAATTCCAAAGGAAGCCTCGGCAATCGAACCCACACAGGCACCCGCAAGGGGATCTCCTCAGTAGAGTTGAAGCCCATGTGCCAAGGTTTAATGAATAGCCCCACCTGGTTAAAAAAATAAGGGCCTCCTTCAAAAGCCCTATTCCTATCCGACATGCTTGAAAAGATAACCAAAAAATAGTTATTAGCCGCTAAAAGAATCTCCATATCTCCTTCTGGGTTCCAAACCCGACGTGCCCAAGATTCCAGCACAGGTAGAGAAAGACGAAGGCCTAGAAATTTGCAAATAAGGGCATGATTGCACCAATATTCAACATCCTCCGAAACATGCTCCGGTTGAATAACCAAAATTGGTCGATCCTCGGATCTCTCCAAACATCCGTTTACTTTTTTAATTCGAAACATCCCTTTTGAAGAGGAGACCCCTTCCCCAGATTGGGGTTTACTTGTCTGATCCTTAACATTGACATGCAGCGAAGAAGACGGCTCTACCATCTCCAAATCCCAAGAGGATACCTGAGAAAAAGCAATAGCACGATTCTCCATGAACCGAAGGGCACAAACCCCACCAAAAAAGAGAGAGATGGGACAGGAGCCCCATAGTCTCAGTCTGCAACGCACCACACGTAGAGCACACACCAGCACAAGAAAACGCAGAAAACGCCCACCCACAAGCCAACACAGGTCGAACACCCCTATCTGACCAGCGCACCCCAGCAAACACACAAACCCTCCCCCCAGAAAGCAAAGGAACCTGCACAAACACAGAGCAGGGACACAAGAACCAAGAGGAGCTAGGGCACGCAGGCCCTAGCTCGCGCCAAACCACTGCGCAGAGCCATCATGTGAACTCTATACTAAATCATCAACTGTTTAGTCCATCTTTAACATGACTGTTCAGCTTCTATTGTATCTAGGAAATATTAAAATAAAATATTATTCTACTAGGTATAACTACACCTAGCATTATGTACAATACAATGTATTAAGTGAAACTCATATTCAATTCATACAAAATGTGATTGAATGTACATATTTATCAAAATGAAATAACTGTTCAGTTCATCTTCAACATGACCGTTCAGCTTCTAGTGCATCTAGAAAATATTAAATATAAAATATTATTCTACCAGGTTTGCTACACCTAGGATTATGTAGAATACTGTTGCATACCCCTTTAATCTGCACGGGTTGTTGTAAAACCAATGTTTGTGTTGTGCATTGAACAAACTTTCCTATGTATTTGGTGCATCATTTTCTTGATATGAAAGCTCTAGTCTTCTGCAAAAGGTTTAGCCTAGCTTGTTCCCTTTTACAGTTTTGGAATTTTCAAGAACCAATGCTATATCCCATTTTTATAGAATACCACACCTTTTGCTGTGAAACAGGTCAATTCACTGCTATTTTCTGCTCTGAGAAGTGAATAAATTTGCAGAAGAAGATTACTCAACTTTATTTCTATCACTTCTATCTCCAAAGAGAGAAAACTAGAGAACCCAAGCTGATTGCGCCCATGAGAAACCCAAAAGTGTGTTGCAGCTACACCAAATGACCTTACTCTTTTTCATGCTAAAAATGCAAACCACTTGCCATCCACAATACTCTCAAATAAAGACACATGCTGACATATAAAAACTATTGTTGTAGTAGGAAAAACTAAGCCAAAAATGAAGGAATGCAATGATCTCACTCTGTTCATAGTCATCAAAAACCATGATGTAGTGTGCAATATTAGGTGTTCAAATGCTGAGTTGAACATTACATGATGAAATGTTGTAGTGATAAGTGGCAATATGTTGTTATTTGTAATATGCTGCAACGACAACCCCTCAATGGACAATGAGAGAAATCTCCAAGTGCCATGCTCAAGGAGCTTAAAATCTAAATCATGATGTTCCCCCCATAAGATGAGAGTGGTGTTGCTACAAAAGCCCCTAGAAAGAGAACATATATGAACCTGTGTATAGATATCCACAACTCAATGATGCCCCCTCGGCTCATCATCGCAAGTCTTTGTTAAGTCGCCCTTTCAGATTTTCAACTTACAACTCTCAAATGCAAAATTATAATCAACAAGAGTCAATAACCTCAAATAATCTATCTTGAACTACATATATGTTTGTCTCAACATGCTCCTTATCAATATCCCAATCAAAATGGGAAATCATAGGGCATTGAGTGCATAAAAATCCTCTGTGGGAATTGAGTGCAACTCTACAATTTTCTTAGCAGATTGTCACTCAACAGTAAAAGCATCAACAATATTTGCAATGTTTTAAGCTGATCATCAATGCCTTTATACCCTAGGCCAATACAAGTTTTGTTAGGTTTTATTGTCTCCCAAACTTGCATAGCAAGAGGAGATTCAACAATAGGACTAACAAGTATTACATCCATGATGGATTTTGACAACACACTTTTTGATTTAGACACAACATTGTTATGAAACAAGAGGGGGCTCAATACTTTTCTTCAAGAACTTTTTTCTTTACTAAAATTTTGGGTTGAACACCTTGAAGAATTAGCATCATTGTCGACAAAATATTTCTTCTTTGCTAATGCATTGGGTATCTAATCTTGTAATTGATCTTGCAACCTATTGATTTGTTGCCACAACATCTTGTATTGATTGCAAAACCAATTACAGCATGCATAGTTAATGGACTCAATGGCAGGTGCAGGTTTGAAAGGTCATTTATTCTTAAAAGGAGAGTCTGAAATGCAAATGTTTATGGAGCCTAGTGTTACAAAACTTGGACTCACCTTGGACCCGGCAAGCCAATTTTTTTCTCAGACTCGAAGCCTAGATTGGACACAAACTCAACAAAGACTCGACATATAGAAAAACCCAAGAAATTCAAAGATTTTTAAGCATTTAAAACTTGTTTCATGCACCCTTTAATAAATAAACCTTAAAGACACAATAGCATCATCAAATAGAAACTACTTTGATCCTATACAAAAACATACATTGATCACATAAGTATAAACGCAAATTTTAGCTGAAGGAAATAACAGTATTAAGGCAATTAGATATATAAATGTTGTCAAATGTATAATATGAAATCCATGGCATCAAAAGTTCCAAACATATATCAAAACAAAAGCTACAAGTCTATGGCTAGAGGAGTCTACATCACTCAATGTCAGCCCTCTTGCGTAGTCATCTAAGATAGGTCCTAGATGATGATGCAGCCATCATCTCTATCTGTGTCTCAAACTCAGTGGCACCCAAACTAGCATCCTGTTGGCCCCAATTTGTTGTTGCATCAAAAGATTGATCTATCAATGCCCAATACAAACAGTAGAGACATGGATCACATGGGAGGCAGTTAGTCCTTTGTTACGAATCTTGAGGGGAGCATTGACCATCTGCCAACAATCTCCCCGTCAACATTACCCGAAGGGATTCAAGCACATGACCCAACGCTCTAATACCAATTGTTGGCCCCAATTTGTCGTTGCATCAAAAGATCGATCTATCAACACCCGATACAAACGGTAGAGACATGGATCACACGGGGGGCGGTTAGTCCCTTGTCATGAATCCCGAGGGGAACGTTGACCATCTACCAACACATCCAAGGTGTCTCCTCGTGCTCTATCCTCCTCTGCCATGGCTACTGCCTCTGCCTCTTGATCCGCCCGGTCAACCCAATCAAGGTCCTCATTGCTGAAGACAGGATCCTCAACCTCAATGATCCAATCTGATTAAGGATCAACCTCCTCCAACGTGATGGGTGACAAGTCAGTGCCCAATATCTATCTATGGCAAAGGTGTAGGTTGTAATGAACATAAACAAGATCATTCAAGCTCTGCACTAACAATCTGTTGCGCTTCTTGGAGTGTATGTGCTCAAACATACTCCAATTGCTCACAACCTAAGGCACTACATGGTTGGCTCAACACACAAACCGCAATCCTCTAAAGATTTGGTACTTCAGCACCAAATCTCTCTCACCATGCATCTGAGATGAGAAAAAGAAAAAAATCAAGCTCATTGTCAAACTTTAAGTTTCAATATTTAATAGTAATATGGAAAAAGGAAAAGTTTTAATTTTTAAACTACTATTATGCCCTTAATAAATTTTTACCTGGCTCCAACGTCAATCGAGTAGCCTTGCATATGTCTCTTGCAAAGAGATCTCATTGTGCAAGTCTGAAAATCTCAATCTCAGCGACAATTTGTGCTCCAACACAAGAACCAAACATCTGCTTGATGATTGTGTAGAGCCCACTCAAAACCTCCTCATTTGCCTTGAATTCAGGACGGAATTGGAATGTCGGATTGAGAAAATATGTTGCTGCGTGTAGGGGCTTGTGAAGTTGGAGGTGTCATCATCTATCAATGATCTCCCAAATGGGCCAATTTTTATCATCAACTCCCCCATAAATGGATCTAATGGCCTCTTTGGCCCTATCCATGCCCTCATATATGTAGCCCATTGTGGGCTTCTCCCCATCGGCAACTCGAAATAGAACCACTAAAGGCTCTGTGAACTGCAATTATTATGAAACATTGGCATAAGTAAGAATCAACAAAAATAAGCAAATAAAATAAAGATGACAATGAAAATATAATGTAGAATGAGTAAACTAATTACTAATTACTAATTACATTTACATTGATGATCTCTGCAGTAGGTACTCAAAAGCCTTGCTCATCAAAAATCTAATTTGACACTTCATCCCCTGCATTTGTCTTAGCATATGTTGAGGAAGCCCACTCCTCACTAACAAACATTTGCCTCAAAGCTCCCTTTAACTGCAGCAAGGATTGTAGAGTTATGAAATTGGAAGCAAAACGGGTTATCCTAGGGTGAGCCAACTCCTCCTGCCCCATATATTGCCTCATAAGGTTGAGGACCCATGTGTGATTATATATGAACTTACAAATATTCTTTGCGGTCTCCACACATGCTTTGATTCATACAATCTTGCCAAGAGTCAAAATTGTTCAAATTTGGTTAATCAATTTCAATCTATTACATTGTCTCAATGCTTCATTGATTTCACAGTTTGATTCAATAGATAGGCTGATTTGTATTTTCAATTTTGTGAATTGCTGTGTGGGGCACTTCATCACGAATGTAATTGCACCGAAGGACATTTGGGGATGACATGGTAAAGTTCCACTCTCCATGATTCAGTAGTTTATGAATCCTCCATGGGGCTGAATCACTTGCAGCCCAATCGTAGTTCCTATAGCGAGTGCAAGCATGCCAGGTTGCTTCAGAAACCTTGGCAGAGTTTGCTCATTTTGATCCAAAGAAACAGTTTGCTACAAGCTCAAGTTCAGGTTGGAAGTGCAACATTTGTCATATGGAATGGTTTGGTAGCATGACTCGAGTGAATGCACACTTTCTTTTTTGACAGGAAAAGGTGTGGAGCCTTGTAAGTTTTTGAAGGAGGCTAAAAATATAAAGTATAGAATGGAGTTTAACACATTCCAGTAGTTTCGAGTGCCCTACCTTTGACTGGTAGGGCAGCCCTTCAGCAAGCATGCATCAGTGCCACTATACTTTTTCCAGACGGGAGGAATCTTCATCCACTTCCACTTCTAGTGTCGCTAGGGGGACAGCCACAGGGAAACGCAAGTTGCAGACATCACAAAGTAACCCCATAGCTAATATGTTTAATGTGCAGTTGAGAGATGAGATAGATGAATCCATTGGCAAGTTCTTTTTTGCCAATGGAATTCCATTTCATGTTACACGGTCTCCTTATTATAGGGAGATGATGGCTATGGTGGCTAAGGGAGGAACATCATATGTGCCACCAGGTGAGACAAAAATGAGGACCTCGATCTTGGATAAGTGCTATTCCAAGATCGATATTTTGATGGAGAAGATGAAGGCATGTTGGGTGGCATCTGGGTGCAGTATAGTTATGGATGGGTGGACGGACATTAGCCATCGTCCACTCATCAACATCATGGTCACATGTGCAGAGGGCCCATACTTCCTTAGAGCAGTTGATTGTACAGGCATCGCAAAGATGCTGATTTTCAGTTTCATCTCCTCAGGGAGGCTATTGAGGAGGTTGGGCCACAAAATGTGGTCCAAGTAATCACAGATGCAGCCCATGTGTGTAAAGCAGCAGGGAAACTCATTGAGGCAACCTATAGACATATTTGGTGGACCCCATGTTGTGTGCATGCCATGAACAATGCACTCAAGGACATGGGGAAGATTGATTGGATTAGAGGAGTGGTCACTGATGCGAGAGATGTGCAGATGTTTATCTGCAACCACCACACTTCCCATGCACTCTTCAGGACCTTCGCGAAGGAGTTCTTGAAACCGGTGGAGACCCGATATGCATCATATTTCATTCTCTTGGAGAGAATGATTGAGTTGCAAGAGGCATTGCAAGTCATGGTTATGACTAATGAGTGGAATAGGTGGGCCGAGGCCAAGACAGCACAGGGGAGAAGGGTGAAGGAGATAGTGAAGAGTGATGTGTTTTGGACTGATGCGAAATACATTGTCTCCATCATTTCTCCAGTATTCCAGGTTATCAGATATGGGGATGGGGATGCACCTAACCTTGGAGAGGTGTATGAGTGCATTGACTCTATGCTTGACCAGATGAGGGCTGCTGTGCAAGTGAAGGACCCCTCTCTAGCATTCTACAATGAGCACATCCGGCCAATCATTCAGCGCAGATGGGACAAGTTGAACACTCCTTTGCATATGGCTGCCTTTGCCTTGAATCCTAAGTGGTACATGGCTAGACCAGGTAGAGTGACACCGATTCAGGATGATGAGGTGAAGGCAGGTTTCTTTAGGTGCATAGAGAAGATGTATGATTCTACAGATGCCAGCACAATTCGCACTGAGTGGACCAGATTTGCCACTCTTAGAGGCTATTCAGATGCAGCAAAGGTGGATATAGTTTCTATGGCACAGGAGGACCCACTTTTGTGGTGGAATTGTCATGGTTCGAAATCTTTGACCACCACTCTAGCTATTCGTCTGCTATCCCAGGTTTCCAGTTCTTCAGCTGCTGAGAGGAACTGGTCTACATATAGCTTCATCCACTCTCTTAAGAGGAACAGACTTACCTCTAAGAGAGCAGAGAAGCTTGTGGCTGTACACAGTGCTTTGCGTCTCATGGACCGCAAGACAATTGTGTACAAGGAGAGTCCAGCGGCACGATGGGATGTGGAGCCAGAGGAGCCTTCACAGATTGATGAGGATGATCCTACCACTTCAGATGCAGGGCTGGTTGGTGTGAGCTTGAGGGATCTTGACCATGTGGAGTCCAGCAGTTCCAGTGATGGGGAGTTTGGAGATGATTAGAGGCCTCCATTCACTACATTTTGAGTTTCGACATTTTGGCATTTTGTCTTTTCAGTTTTCATTTTGTAATGCTACTTATTGTAATGAACTAATGATGAATCATGTAATCAATTAATCATCTTTATAGACTTTGTCATATCATCAATGTTATTCATATTTGGGCCTTTATTAAAAACCTAGGGTTTGCAACTATAAAACTAATTCTTTTACAAGAACACTTACGGTTTGTTCAACAAAAATCTTAAACATACCTAGGGTTTGTAACTTGTTCTTTGTTTCACTAAAACAAAATAGAAAAAAGAAAGAAGAAATAAAGAGAAATGAAGTTTTGGTTTAAAAAAAAGAAAAACCTTCAAAATTCAAACATACCTCTTAAATCTTCTTTGAAATCAACAGAAATCTCTTTCCAATCCCTTGAAGACTCCTCTAGATGCACAAAGATCACCTACAACCTGCTCAAATGCGATTCAACGACCGGTTTGTGCTCAATCTCTCTACTGGTTTTCCTTCAATGCAAATATATTTTGGCTCTAATCTCTCTTTTTCCTTTCTTCCTTGGCTTGATAATGAAATGAAGTGTCTTTTGGAGATAAAGAGACAAATATAAAACCAAAAAGAAAAAGTTAAAGTGCTTTTCAATGTGTTTTTTTTATGTTTTTGACTTCAGCTGCCGTGGCCAGGTCTAGGGATCGAGACTTGCCCAAACTCGACGAGTCTGGCGAGACTTCCAAACTCGACGAGTCTAGCAAGTACTCGGCCCTCGAGTCTGTCGAACTCGTCAACATCCACACACCTTGCGACTCATTGAGTTTTGGCAATTCTGCGTGAGTCTTGTAACACTAATGGAGCGATTCATTGTAAATCATGGAAGCCCCACTTGCTGAAAATGATGGAAGGTCACATAATCATTTTGTTTGTTTTGAAATTCTACTTTGTGTGACCATGCTCATAACAAAGACATGGGTATAGCATGTAAGAGATTACTATAATGGACACTAAAAGGAAGAGTAGGTGGGAGTAAGCCCCAAGAATTTTTGTAATCCCCTCTGATAATATTTTGTTTCAAATGTTGATTAACCATCAATGCTTGCACAACCAAGCTTCAGCCAAAGGAACATACATTATATGTGTAGAACTTATCCTTATGGTCAAGGGTCCCAAACAATACTCCTCTTTTATATACCAAAAAATTGTCGTTAGTGTAATCATTACTCATGGGGATCATCTTGAGATGATTTAAAACACACAAGTCAAATCTCATAAAAAAAATAATAACAAATGTTTATGAAAGGCTTCAATACTTAACCAATTTTCTAGATTCAAAAGACCTTGGTGGTCCGATTGACCCCCACAAAATGCAAGCTATCTTAATAACTAATCTCTCAATCATTAAGCCCACACCTAGATTTGTTGTACTTGCACACAATCTGTGAGTATTTTGGCTCCCATATTTGAACGATAGGAAGTGGTAATACAAAACTGACATCACGTGCAATTACTATGATTTACCATCTCGCTTAAATTCTTGAAGCATTCAAGAATCTTGGCAAATTGTGCATAGGTTTCTGGTGCAGGAGCACTTAGTTCAAGTCATGTAATTAGGGGTCTTAGGTTGGATTTTTGAAAATTTGAGTCGTTTTGATGTACTAAGGCCATGTCAAGGCCATTCTTGGTGTTTTGAAGTCACGTGAATCTATTTGGGTCAATTTGGGTCAATTTGTGCAAATATTGCAAAAATTGCAAATAATGTAAAAAGTTGTCAAACAAAAGTTGCTAAAAGTGCAAAACTTGGAACACCAACGGTCAAGTTTGTTCAAATGGGAGTTGAAGTGATTGAGTCAGTTGGTTTTTGTGGGAAAAGTATTTAAAAGGTTGTTGGAACTCGTTGTAAGGTTGTTGGTGGAGTTTTGATTGAACAAAGGCATTGAAAAGCCCTCAAATTTCTGTATTTTTCCAGAAAATCACTGCTCTTTGGATCTGTACGGCTCCGTACAGGTTGTCTTTAGCCTAAATTGCTTGGGAATAGATAGATATATGTTCTAACTTTATTCTTGAATTGGTTTTAGGGGTTTTTATTGGGTTTGAAGCATTTGGTGGCCAAATTACTGAAAACGGCCAGAAAACAGGGTTTTAAGGTTTTGAAGGTCTAAAATGCAAATAGACCCATTCCACCTTCTATAAACCCTGTAACTGAGTGGAATGGGTCCCAAATAGTTAGGATTAGGTGTTCAAATGTTTCTTGAGAGCAGGGGAGGCGAGTTGATGGGGTTTGTAGGAAGCCCTAGTTGTGAAAGATTGTGATTTTGAGTGAAAAATAGAGGTTTCAGGTTGAAAATGGATGAAATCTGTTAGGGCAGCAGTTGGTGATGAACCTTTAAGCATGTGCAGACCTTTTTGAAGATGTTTGAGGCTTTGATAGGGTGAGATTGGGTTTGGAAAATAGATTTTCAATAAAACCTTGGAAAACTTAGTTAAAGAGAGGGTTTGGTAAAAGGTGACTTGGAGGGCTTTCCTGGTGATCAAAGTTGAAGAATTGGTGGTTTTAGGGACTGGTGAAAGACTATCCACAAGAGCTTTGGGTTGGTAATGAGTTTTGAGAGGGGTTCCTTTGTAAAAGTGACCTATTTGAAGGTCTAGGGCAGCGTAGAAGTACCTGTTTGAGGGTTTTGTTCCAAAAGAGTTGTGGGAGTTTTTAAGATATGTCTTTGTAGACCCTAAAGGGTGTCTGAAAGTATATAGGGTCAGAGGTTTTGAGGCTGAGTTTTCGAGATAAATCCAAGAGAATACGTCTGCAGACCTACAAGGCGGATTTGGGAAGTTGAGGAGAATCACCCTAGATAGGATTTGAAGGATTAAAACTTGTTCTAATCAGTTGAATTTGGTGTTTGGTTGATTGAAGGCCTCCCTGCTCTGCATCAGTTTCTTATCCATATCAGCATCATAAATAATATTTCAGTCATTCATTCGTATCGATTATGTTCTCACATTAAGAACACTTAAAAATAAGTTGGTAAATACCTAATTCATCATGATTAGTTATTAATTTTTATATCCCTGCCACCTTAATAGGACATGTCTTATTGAACGTTCTCATCAATCAACATATAAATAGTCTATCACCCCGATTATAATTCTCACCTCTAAGACAACATATTCTATTTTATATTTCAAAACATCAATATATTTTATATTTAATATGTGTACCTAATAGTCAAATCAAATAAGTTGTTTGCATTTCAATTAGAATTTGATTTAATCAAGTATAAATCTATTTAGGATTGATCCTTTGTCTTTCAAGTGATTTTTAAGACTAATCCTTACAAGCTTTAAGTTTGCACATAATGGATTCAATTAGGCACAATACAAAATACTTGTTAACTACTTCAAGAACAAGGTATAACCATTCTATCTTGTCACATTTACATTTCATTTCATTTCAATTAAAGGTTAAATGGATCACCCATTCATTAAATGGGAAGGGTTGAGTGCTCATTTGTCAACTTCTTCTCCCATCAAATTGCCCACTTTTCCAACTCAAACCCTAGATCAAAAGACAGTTGGCAATGCTAGATGAAACTCAATAAAAACTGAGGAATCTATCTTGTTGTGTGGTAATGACCCAAAGCAGGATTGGCTGGCATGATTTCTCTTTGTAGCCTGGGTAACTTCCATGTGGGGGTCAAACAACTTCCATCAAATGTCAACTTGATTACATAATAGTCAGCTATTATATCCTTTACATCCATAGGACCCCTTCCCTTGTAACACATATACTACCTTTCCTAATCAGATGCAACTCAAACTCAAATCCCTCGTGTCTATAGAACCCATATTTGAACCCCCATTGTTAGCGACTACATAACCAACCCTATGTCCTTATGGAAGCTCAACAACGTATGTTATCGCTAAGGAGACACAACATAGCAAAGAAGCCAACCCTTTGGCCACATGACTCCAACTTCCCAAAGCAAAACCAATACAATACAAAATATTGAGTATACTAATGGCACAAAAAATGCACATCAAAACCCAATCATTCAAACTAAACTTTGTGATCATCTTCTTTGAAAGATTCTTTTTCAAATAATGATTACATAGAAAAATCAATAATCAATATTTATATAAAAATCCTCTCCATAGACGACAAAGGTATAAGATAGGTAATTAACCTCAAAAGTGAGGAAGTTACAATGGAGCCACCTATTCTAACTCTCCAAGCTCAAAATTAGAAGAGGACCTCAACTGAGGCACAATTGAGACAAACAATTAAGAAATGTTACATTTACAAGATGATGCAAAGATTAAACCAAACTTAACAGTCTCTTCCATTTCAAAACTGAATATTGTGAGGTAGTCTTGCCTAAATGTAATTGTATCAAGATTATGAGGATAGAATAGGAAATTCCATCCCAAAGAATGAAATAATTCAATTAAGGCAACCTCTTTTGAACCTCTACATTGGCTTAGACTCCATAAGCCACAAAAATATAAGGTTGTGAAGTCAAGCTTGATGATAAGCTTGGACCTAAATTTATAAGCATTGTTGACATGAACAAGGAGCCAACCACTGTGATGGTGAACTTGGGTCTAAAGAAAAACGACAGTTGATCATGGTAGGTGACAATTGGGAACCGATATGGAAGATAGCAGGATTCAAAATCTTCCTGGACTTCAAAGATGACTTTCCATGTATGTGCAAAGACTTGAAAGTGGTGCCTCTAGAATTGTGCATGCATGGAATCCCACTTGTGTTAGGAGCATACCTTGTGCAAAGAAAAGTGTATTACAAGAACCACAATCATACTGTGAAGGTCTAATAAGAAATTAACAAAATAATAGATGTATATAATCTTCAAAGAGTAGACAAGTTAATGGGTGTATCTGATCATGTTAAGCTTCAAGAAGAAATTGAGATAGATTAAAATATGATTTAAAACAATGGAGAGGGTGTTTTACTTGTTTGTTGGGGGCAAGAGGAAACTTTGGAGGTGGGCGGAGGGAGCAGAGACTAGATTTAGATCTCAGCAATATAGAATTAAATGCAACCACTTAACCAGTAGGCCACAACTTAGTGTATTTTAAAATATTAAGATATGCTATAGGGAAGAGCTTGTAGAGATCATTATACTAGCTTGAGTTAATATAAGTATATGGTCTATTCACAAATTGCAATAAGTTTGACCCATATTCATCCAGTTACCCTATGTTCATATATGGTTATAATGTATACATACGCTACCATAAGTGAAAAAACTACTAATAATCTATATCATAATCATTATTGTGACAGGGCATGGTGTCACATGCTTTAGCAAAATAACATGGTATAGCAGAAAATAAGTCCCTTCCAGTTACTAGGGTTCAAAAGAGAAAAAACACAGAAAACAGATGCAGTTTAAAACAAATAGATAATATTATAAAATAGCAATAACTACAAAATTTATCTTGTTTTGTTTTGTTTGGTTACTCCAGTTAAATATATAATTTTTATTTGTGCACAGATATGACCAAATAATTATCTGGATTGACCAGAATTCCAAGTGCTAGTTTAAAACATGCTAATATGTGATGGACGGTGTTTATCATCTTCTAACAACAATACAAAACACATTTTGCTCTTATATTATAAGCCTTTTCCTATATCAACTTCAAGTTATGCAAATTAAACCAAAATTAAGGAAAAAATTGATTGAATGGCCAGTGGTCTTGTAAAGGCCAAGTTTCAAAACCTTCCCCAAGTTGAAGCAGGCCATTATTTGTCTGCCTTTCAACGAAGGTGTAAAGGGGCCCAAACAACAAAAATAACCCTATCGGTCTCCCCATCTTGGCAAATGCTAGAACAACCGTAGCCAAATTACTTGGCAAAAGCCAGAAGACCTGGAGCTCTTAATAAATGTGAGAATATCACTAAAGAGAACCGAAGCCAGTTAGTCTCCAAGTAACTTAAACAAGGGAAACTGATAGAACGTATAGGATAGAATATCAAAAAATGGAACTAGAGCCAATTAGACCCCAAGTATCTTAAGAAAAGAAACAATTGATCGAAAAATAGAGAACATCACAAGACGGAACTGAAGCCTCCTACAGCAAGGTCCCATATTATTTTGCTAAAGCATGTGCCACCATACCCTATCAAAATAATGACTAAGAATATTAGTTTTCTTAAACAGCCATTTCTGAAACTTTTTAAGATATTTTTTGGGGGCCAGTCGCCTTATGATTTCTTTTTCCTATTTATTTTAAATAAATACTTTATTACTGAATTTTTTAAATTATTAAATTTTGGAAGTAAAATTTAAACCAGACAGTTAAAAGAAAGGGACAATTGAATCTGTTTTCTGGTAAATTTGAGGTTAAGCAATCCCAAAATTCCAACCCCCATTTCCATCTACTGAACGGTACGCACTGAACTAGCCACTTGCCCTGGTCCAATCTCTCCATCATTCTCCCTAAACTTTCTAATCCTGATTTATAGCTGCTCCACTATTTTAAATGAAGATTCTAAATTATAGATTATAGTTATTAAAAAAATACATAGGGCAACCGGAACCTTGAAAAATAAGTTATACAGTTGCATGGAGCCATGTTGTTAGTTTCATAATATCCTCATAAGAGAAACTGATGAAAAGAAAATAATTTTACCAACCTGTAAAGCAGATTGATGTTTACGAAACTTGCGAAAATTTCGAATAATGCGAAGCAATCGTTCTCTGTTGATCTCTTTCCCTTCTTTCATCAACATCTGCAATGCATTCTTTACCTTCTCTTCGCTGTACATGTCTTTGTAAAGCTCGAGATCAAGTTTCTTTAGACGGGAAAATGACACATCATTCTTCCCCACCCACGAAAATGCTCTGGAGCACAAAGGCGACAATATCAATCTGCTCTCATTGTATAAACATGTGTGTCTTTCCGCTATAAATGTCGCTTGGAGGTCGCTGGAACAAGCCCTACTAGCAAACCCTGAACAAGGTTGTAGTGCTGACTGTGTCCTCTGGCAAATAAACCTGCAAATAGAAGATTTTTTTACACACCAAGCAAAGGAAATGAGCAGGTGTTTCTAAGGATAGCTGGGTAAATTTAGTTAGCTGTGATACTACATACCATTTGAAGCCATTCAAGAGAAGCCGCGACCTCATTTCAAAAGCAGAGCTCTACACAGATGTCGGAAATGGAGTCGGGAAGGTTTAAGGTTTAAGATTTTGAGGATTTAAGTTTGTTCATGGAGAAAGCTAACTCCTAGAGAAAACGCACCTAATATGTGTACCCCCACATCCCCCACCCCACGCGGTGGACAAAAAGATATCGACGGAAAGATGGAAAGACTTGTGAGATACAATCACGTGTCACATGTTAGGACGCGCGGCAGTCAACAAACTCTAACTTTTTTCCATATTTTATTTTGTTTTGGCCCGTCATTTTGTTTATTTCGTTTTGCAGTTTTTAGAGGAGGAGGTAGTGAAATGAGTTATAGGCGACCATGAGGAGGACGTGTAAGTAGCAAAATGAGTTGCAGCAGGCCATGAGGAGGGACGCGTGAGTAGGGAGATGGAGTTATAGGCGGCAAAAAGAACGTAAGCAGTAGTGGCCGAATCCCGAACGCGAGGAGGTGACGAGGGTTGAACGAAGGTGAGCAACAGTCAGTCGAACGCACGCGAGCAACAAGAGGTAGGTATATCCGCCATTATTTGTGCCATTTCACTATTTTGTAGGGATTGTGAAGCAGGTGATTGAACTATGAAATGGGTTTTGTTGAATACAAAAAAAAAACTATGAAATGGGTTTTTTCTGAAATAGAAATAAATTATTTTTTTTGGGGTTTTCGTTGGGAGAAGGGTTAAAATTTAGCATTTTAATGTTTAATCATAGTTTAACTTCCTCATTTCCGACATTGGAGGTATTTTCAATTTACACAACAAAGTTCACACATTTCTCATCAAAAAAATTACGGATCTTCTTAATCACAAATCATTTTCAAAATTAAAGTGTTTAACAGTTTGAATGGATTCATCATTAATTCCATGTTTAAATTGTTATTGACAAGCGTCATTGATCGATGTTTTGCAAGAAAGGAAACCATGTTCTAAACTCAATATTGTTCTCATTATTACTTGTCTATAATGTTGTCCTCGCAATACACGCCCTTGCATATTGTTTGTACTATCTTATCCTGGATGCACATTTGATCCAAAATAATAAATAATCAAAATTCGAGTTTTAATTATTTATTATTTTGGGTCAAATGTGCATCCAACATGCAATGTCTTTTGTTGTCAATATCTTATTTGCATTATCTTCTCGAATGTGTTTTTTGTGTCGAGGGTTTTTTATTTCTTGTGTCCTTTCCTGCCATATTCTAGTTTTCCAATTTTGCTGAATTTTGGAATGGAGAAAAACCCAAAAAAATGTGGCCTTAGAAACCAAAAACTGAATTTTGGAATGGACAAAAACCCCAAAAAAGTGGCATTAGAAATCATTATTTGCAAATAGCAAAATGAGGTGCCAAGAATGTAATGAAATTGGAAAGCAGTAGGTACTATGAAACCTGCAAGGCATAGTGTTATAGATTGTTTTCGAGGGTTGGAAAACACACTGCCCCATTTCAATTAGTTCGATATGAAGAGTTTTATTTCGTTATGCTCCAAGAACAAATGTCATTTCACTTTCTTTATCTAATTGGATCAAATAAATTGGTCGCATTATTTGCAGAGTTGGAAAACACACTGTCTCCTCTCAGTTGCAGAGGGTTTTACAACACTATATGGGTTGCTTGTTGCTTAACACCTTATATGGAGACAATGTGTTTTCGAACACTGTAAATAATGTCATCAATTATTTGGTTGAATCAAATGAGGAAAGTGAAATGCCATTTCAATTTCATGTTACATACATAGGTGCTTTTTGTCTATGAGTTAGCTTTCTCCATTTTGAAACATGGAATGTTACAAAAAAGTATGGATGTCTTCAAAATAACACCTTCCTCCCATTGTTGTGTTTAAATTTCGCATGATTGAAAAGAAAAAGTGCACAAAATAATTGTAATTTGGAAAACACAATGTTGGGTTTCAGTTATTTGAATCTCCTTGTTTAAATGTGAAGGGTTGTCTCATGGTGGGTTGCTTGCTTCTGAACATGTACTATTCTGCAACATTGAATGTTACAAAACAATATGAATGTCTTATCCCAAAATCAAACCGCATTGTTGTGTTTAAATAAAATGCTTGCATTATTTGCAGTTTTGGAAAACACATTGTCTTGCTTCTTAACATCTATGGTTTTGCAACATGGAATGTTTCAAAACAATATGAATGTCTTCAAAATCACACCTTCCATTATTGTGTTTAAATAAAATGCTCTCATTATTTGCAATGTTGGGAAACACATTGTCTCCTATTAGTTGTTGCCTCTAATACTAGTATATTATATGAATCGGCATGTAATACTGGTATAGTATACCGTTGGTTTTTGTGTAGGAGTTAGCTTCTCCCCTAATGGTATACTATACCAATATTAAAGGTTGATTCATATAATATACTAATATTGGAGAAGCCAACTCCTAGAAAAAAAAACACCAATGTATGTAACACGATATCGTACCCCCCATCCCCCATCTCGTGCGGTGGACAAAAAGACACCGACAAAAAGATGGAAAGACTTGACGGATGTTGTCACATGTCAGATGTCGAAAAAGGATGCGCGACAATCAACAAACCCTAACTTTTTCCACATTTTATTTATTTTTGGTCTGTCATTTTCTTTATTTCATTTTGCATTTTTTTGGGGAGGGAGGCGTGGGCAATGAAATGAGTTATAGGCGGCCATGAGGAGGGACATGTGGGCATTGAAATGGAGTTACAAGAAGCCAAACCAATGTGGGCATAGAAATGGAGTTGTAGTGGTGGAAAACACATTGTCTCCTATCAGTTGTTCCCTCTAATACTGGTATATTATATGAATCGGCCTTTAATACTAGTATAGTATATTGTTTCTTTTTGTGTAGGAGTTAGCTTCTCCCCTAATGGTATATTATACTAGTATTAGAGGCCGATTCATATAATAACTAGTATTTAGACAAAAAATACCTATGTATGTAACATGATATCGTACCCCCATAATGCTGTCTAAATGGTTTTGAAACATTAGGTGAGTTGCAGGTTTTGGAAAACGCATTGTTTTGCATCCTAGAATTTTTTAAAACAGTATGTATGTATTGAAAAGCTTGGGGTTATTTAGACCGTAGGAGTGTGGTGATACACACTATTTTCTAGACAGCCAGTAAGGTATTTGGCTTTAGTGCGTAGAGGGTTTTGCAATATTTTGTGTGTTGGAGGTTTCATAAATCATGTTGTCAACTCACCTCCCACTATGCTTTCCAACCTGCAATCATACTATGCATGTATATTTGGATCATATTAAGAAATAGAAACACAAATTTTATTTTGCATAAGACTTGTTATAAGGTGCCTTTTCATTACATTTGTACCGTCTAAATTACATTTATACTATTTTGTTAAATTCTAGGTTTCAAAAATTGGTTTTTTCCTCCAAGTCCTACATGTGCACTCCAACCATCAACTTTGAATGTACACACATGAAACAAAAAGTGTTTTCCCCTTTCTTTCTCCAAACTAAAAAACACACACATCATTCTGCCTCAAATTTCTGTGCCAGAAAAAAATCTCAGAAAATGACAACTCATACTCCAATTGTTTGTATTGTCTAAATTGCATTCATATTGTTATGTAAAATTCTAGGTTGGAAAACACTGGTTTTTCAAAATCTGCAACCCACATAATGTTTTAAAACCCTTCACAAGTAACAACCCAATTGGTTACTCGCCCCTCACCTCAATTTGGTATGTTTTGTGATTGTCTTGAGAGCCTTTTGTGAATTAGATATAGTAAGAATGTAATGGGATTGCAAAACAATGAGTTTTAAGAAATTTGCAACCCACATAGCGTTCTAAAACCCCCTAGACATAACAACCTAATTGGTAAGTCAGGAAATCCGAGCTGACACACATAACAGCCCAATTGGTAAGTTGAGAAATCCGAGCTGACGCACCTATGTACATATAGTTAGTTAGAAACCCCTCACCTCACCTCGCTTGGTCATCTCCCCTGCTTGCAATTCCCCCTTGCTCTCCAACGATTCAATTTCAACCTGCAGAAGGAGAAAACCCAGAACACAAAGTGTTTTCCAAGAACAATACTTGTTACAATCTAAAACGCATGTCTTAATCATATCAATGCCATTCCCACATGCAATGAATAGATAGCTTCTTGCACAAGGCAAAAAACAACATAATTCGATGTGACAAGACACCACCTTGCTTTCCTTGTTGTGACATTTCCTTTTGTTTGTCGGTTCTGTCACTTCTATCATCCATCTAGCGAGCCCCGCACTACACCGTCTCTTCATGTTATGTATGGTACCATGTATGTCGTTATGTATGTTTTCATGCATTTTTTTATGTACATAGGTACATTTTTTCAGGAGATTAGTTGTGTTCGTAGAGGGTTTTACAACATTGTGTGGGTTGGAGGTTTCATTAATCATGCACTCACCTCCCATGGTGTTTTCCAATGTGTAATCATTTAGAGTTTTAATGGTTGTTGGAAAATAGTGGGTGTTTATAAAACGTTCCCTTTCATTGCATTCCTACTGCCTAATTAACAAAATCTTTTCAGGACATTCATGCCTGTGCTCTCAACCACGTAACTTTGAATGTAGAGAATAAAAAAATGGAAAACCACATTGTGTTTTCCAACCTGCAAATTATATTGTGCATTTATTTTTAAATGATATGACGAAATTGAATTTCAATTTTTTTCTATAAGTAAGAGTTACTATAAATTGTGAAGGTGAATGAACTTTAGTACATTATTACAGTCTACAAACTTTAAGGTTTTCATTAGAAGAATGTTGTCTATACATACTTGCATGTTCGAAAATAGTATGTGTTATGAAACCTACAACCCAAATACTATTCTCAGCTTTGAGAGTGCCTTTCTGATCAGAGAATGAAAATGTTTTGTTTTTAATAAGTTGTTTGCAACATTTGTCTACCTTTTCACATAGGACTCTCATTTCTCCATCGAACTGATTCTCTTTTGTGCACTGACATCTTATTCTTCCTTCTTTTCATGTTATGTATGTTTCTATGTATGTTTTTGTGTATGGTTTTATTCATTTTTGTATTTATATAGGTGTGTTTTGTCGGCAGAGTAGCTGCTATTTTTTGGGTTAATCAAGGTTATTGGAAAAGCTTTTGTTGACTTGTTAACCTTTGTTCTTGCAATGATTTGTATTTTTTCAGTCATTTGTACAAGTAATGGTTTAGTTTACAATATCATTAAACAATGGTTATGATACCGATATGTCATTTAGGTGTTTATTGAGATACACAAGATATAAACAGAAGTTTGATAGTGGTACGCGGTATCCTTCTTGTTTTGTCTTCTATGTGCTTATTGATTATTGTAAGTTATGGCCTCTTTCATATGTTAGGAGAGATGAGTTTTTAATATATCTGAAATGAGCGTTCAGTGCTTCACAGTTCCTGCAGAATGACATAATGGCAAATATAATTGTTGATATATACTACTAGTGTTAGCGATAGGTTAAATTGGAAATTAAATTCCCAAAGTACAGTTTAATATGTTTGTTTATTGTTTATGCAAGTTGGAATTTTGCACTCACCACAACATATAAATTGTATATTGGTGAAAATTGGAATAAAAAGAATTCTTTGTAGCACCAAATGTCTTTAATTTTCCAATTTAATTTATCGCTAACACTTGTCTTCCTTCCAAGTGGTTGATATATTTATATATTCGAGGAAACAAAATTGAAGAAAACAAGGGCAGGTAGATTGAGGACAGTTTTGGAGATGTGAAGCTTTTGCACTAAATACAGGTGATTCTAGCTGTCATAGCTTGAATTGCAAGTGTACGAGTCAATTAAACTTCCAAAATTTATTTTGCATTAAGAAGTTATGATATTTTTATAGATGAGATGCTTCTTGTGGCAAATGCAAAGATTTCCAATTGATTTTATTTTTATTTTGCATAAACAGAAACAACTATGTATTTCATATGAAAACCATACATGCAAACAAATCATTTTATTTTGCCATAAATGAAAACTCTTTTTCTTTAACCAATAGTCATTCAACTCTTTTTAGAAAACATAAACAAAACATAGCTATCTACATAAAAAAACAACATAAACATACCTGCAACTCCGTTTCAAAGGTCACGCTAGTTCGGTCACCTCCCACCTGCAAGTCCATTTCAATGTCCATGTTGTTTTGGCCGCCTGTAACTCCATTTCAATGCTCGCGCCTCCCTCCTCATAGCTGCCTATAACTCATTTTGCTACTTGTGCCTCCCTCCCCAAAAAACTGCAAAACGAAATGAACAAAATGGCAGACCAAAACAAAATAAAATGTGGAAAAAAGTTAGGGTTTGTTAAATGTCACGTGTCCTTTTTTGACGTCCATCTGACACGTGACGTCATTCGTCAAGTCCTTCTATCTTTCCATCAATGTCTTTTCGTCCACCGCATGGGTGGGGGATGTGGGGGTACCATATTATGTTATATACATATATAACATAAGGTGTGTTTTGTCGAGGAGTTAGCTTTCTCCCTGATAGCTTTCTCCAACTCCTAGAGAAAAAGGACCTATGTACATACAAAAATGCATGAAAACATACATAATGACATACATCGTAACATACATAACATGAAGAGATGGCGTAGTGCGAAGCGCACCAGATGGATGATAGAAGTGACAAAACCAACAATGGAAGGAAATGTCATGGTTAATATGTAAGAAGTATTGTTATTGGAAAACACATTGTGTTGTGGGTTTTCTCATTCTGTAGGTTGAAAGCGAAAGGTTGGAGAGTAGTTGGGGGAGATGAAAAACCAATAGAATTGAGGTGAGGGGTTTGTAACCGATTGGATTGTCACTTGTAAAGGGTTTTAAAATATTGTGTGGGTTGCAGATTTCGAAAAACCAGTGTTTTGCAACTTGGAATTTTACACAATAGTATGAATATTCATCTTGATTTTTTATTTTTTTATTTAGATCATAGGAAAACAATTAAAGGCACCATTTTTTAAAATCTAGTGTTTTCCAACAACGATTAAAACTCTATATGATTATAGGTTGGAAAACACAGTGGGATGTGAGAGCATGATTTATGAAACCTTCAACCCACACAATGTTGTAAAACCCTGTATGGACACAACTATCTCTCAAAAAAATACACCTATGTACATACAAAAACTCATAAAAATATACATAACACATTAAGGAGATGGCATTGTGCGGGGCCTACCAAGGCGAATGATAAAAGTGATGAAACCAGTAGACGGGAGGAAACATCATGGCCAGGAAAGTGAGGAGGTGTCCTCTTGCATCAAATTGCACCAACATTTTTTTGCCTTGTGTGAGAAGCTATTTATTCACTATGGGAGGGAAGGGTGTTGATATGATTAAGACATGCATTTTAGATTGAAACAAGTACTATTCTTGGAAAACATTTTGTGTTCTAGGTTTTCTCATTTTGTAGGGAGTTGCAAGTCAAGGATATATAAGACTATCCAAATTCACCCAAGGGGTGAGTAACTAGTTGGACTGTTACTTGTAAAGGGTTTGAAAATAGTATTTGGGTTGTAGGGTTCATAATACCCAATGTTTTTGAATTTGTAATTACACATAGACAGTATGAATATAATGAAAACATTTTGGTTACTTACATTGTGAGAACCCAATTGGTTGGTGACACCTCAGTTGATTTTGGATACTTTTATGTATCCCCCACTGATAATTATATTGATAGTTTGAATGTTTTCAACAACCCTTACTTTCATCAAACATTCCATTTCAATATTGTCATACGTTTGGAACAAAAAATATACATAAGAGTTGTAGGATGGAAAACACACAAAATTGTGACTCACTTCTAAATTCTTGTTCAATGAGCATTTTCTTTTATGTAGGTTGTAACAAAACAATGTTTTGAAGTTCACCTTCATATTTTATGACAACCCTTACTTTTAGTGAACATTTCATTTTAATATTTGTTCATATGTTTGGAACAAAAAATGCACATAATAGTTTCAAGATGGAAAACACAGAGGGTTGTGACTCACTTCTCAATTCTTGTTCAATAACCACTTTCTGTTATGTAGACCGTGACAATAATCATTTGGTTGTGTGTTTATAATGTGTATTCTATTTATGTTAATATGAAATATACCGGAAGGCAATGCCACCTGAAGTCTTATTGTTTATGGTAGCTTGCTTATAAATGAAAGAAAAAGGTTGACATCTAAATCATTTGAGGTTGACTATTTTTCTCATCATGAATACTTTCAAATGAATAGTCGTATTAAATGTTATTTGTAACAGTAAAAATGGCATTTCACTATCTTCATCTGATTGCAAGAAAAAAGAATGCTCACATTATTTGCAGTGTTGGAAAATACACTATCTCATGTTAGTTATTTGCTTGTGAAAATTTTTTGTTTCCTACCCGCCAAGAATGTAAGGAAGTCCACCTTAAAATTTTGTTTCTTATGATTCAAAAACTATATGCTTGCTTATAAGAGACGGTGCAATAAATTTTGGAACTTTAACTATCTCATAACACTTGCAATTTTTTTATATATTACAGACAATCATAGATGCATACTTCGAAGGGGAAAGTCAAAGAAATCGAGAGAAAGGGTAACATTGAAATATGCTTTTTAATGTGTATTTTGATATTTTGAATTAATTGGTTGCATGTATTTGAATTTGATGTGACGTTTACATTCCTAGCATTAGAGGGAAAGGATGGACAAGGAAGTGGTGGGCGCAAGCAAGTTAGTGTCCATTTGGGACAGGAAAATGTGCCTTGACAGGGCAGCAAGAAGAAAGGGTGCCTGCGAAGGAGATCGTGCACTTTCCCTTTTAAAGTATGCATTTGTGGTTGGTTGTAATATGTGTCATTCCAGTTGCTTTTTTCTCTAACTTTAGAGTGTGTTTGTGATTTCATTTAGAAAATTTCATTTCTATTACAAATATGTTGATTTTGATAGTATATTGGAAAACACACTGTCCCTGGTTCTTTCAAAGGAATAAATTGGAAGAAAGGGTAATTTTGAAATCTACTTTTGAACGTGAATTTTCATAATTTGAATGAATTCGTTCATGCATTTGAATTTTATGTGGCATTAACATTCTTCACGTTGTAGGGAAAGGATGAACAAGGAAGTGGTGGGTGTGAAGAAATGTCGCTAATAAGCTTGAGGCCTGATTTTATTGATTCTTGACACTAGCCTGCTCAATTTCTCAATTTCCTTCAACTTTTGTGAAAGAAGCGAAAAAATTGGGCCTCTATTATTAGCGACGTTTCTTGGTATGTCTAATTTTGAATTGTATTTCTCCTCTAGAGGCTCATATAAATGTGTTATGAAAGTTATTTGTGTTTTCAGATAAAACTTTCATCTCTCCCCCTACTGATTCTCTTTCTTTGCACTTAAATCTGATGTTGCCTTTTCCTTATATCCATATGTTAATTATTGAATCTAGTCATTTATATTCATGGGTTTCTTATAGGCTGAAGGTGTTGAAAGTGCAATGGTCGAAGTAGAGGCTTCCTTGAACCCTCTTGCAAGTGGAATCGCCCCACCGTCAGTGCTAAGGAGTTAAAGAAGCCTATAAGATTTTATCTGACCATCCTCAATTACACATAAAAGGCACTATAGGAGAGGATGAAAGAGGCTGACAATATTTATTTTTCATTCGGTCTTTAATCATGTAATTATTGAACAATTATGGTGTGGAATTACATTATCTTTGATCATGTAATTATTGAACAATTATGGTGTGGAATTACATTATCTTTGATCATGTAATTATTGATCAATTATTTTGTGGAATTACAGTACTTTGGTATGTTTGAAGACTACAGTCTTCTGCCATTAGTGGTACTGTGCAATTGTTAAGTTGTATTATTAATCTTGTCATGAAGGCTCCAATCCCTTTGGGGTTTAAGGGATGAGGTCTCCCGTTTGTGACCTCATCGGTTCATAGCTCTGGGTAAAAAGTGTTTACTTCTCTTAATTTAAAAAAATGTAAGACAATGTTCTTGTAGATTTCATGTAAAATTTCATTATAACCAATTTCAAATGCCATCAAATAATGGTAGGCAATGCCACCTCAAGTCTTATTATTTATGTCAAACTTACAAATCCATGTAAGCACATGCAACTAGCACTTTCTGTTATGAAAACTATAACAAAACAATGTATTCAAGTTGAGCTTCGTAGTTTTTAACAACCCTTACTTTCAGAAAAACACTCCATTTGAATATCTATTCATATGTTTCGAACATAAAATGCACATATTAGTTGCATGATGGGAAACACACTAGCTTTTGCGAAGTACTTGCAAGATGGAAAACATAGTGGCTTGTGACTCACTTCTCGTGTCTTGTTCAATGAGCGCTTTCTTTTATGCAGACTGTAATGAAACACTGTTTTCAACTTCACCTTCCTATTTTTTTAAAAAACCCTTACTTTCACGAAAACACTCCATTTGAATATTTGTTCATATGTTTCGAACACGAAATGCACATATTAGTTGCACGATGGGAAACACATTGGGTTCTGAGAAGTACTTGCAGGATGGAAAACATGGTGGCTTGTGACTCACTTCTCGTGTCTTGTTCAATGATTGATTTCTTCTATGCAGACTGTAATGAAACACTATTTTCAACTTCACCTTCATATTTAAAAAAAAGCCCTTACTTTCAACAAAACACTCCATTTAAATATATGTTCATATGTTTTGAACACAAAATGCACATATTAGTTGCACAATGGAAAACACACTGGGTTTTGAGAAGTGCTTGCAGGATGGAAAACACAGTGGCTTGTGACTCACTTCTCGTGTCTTATTCAATGAGTGCTTTATTTTATGCAGATTGTAACGAAACATTGTTTTCAACTTCACCTTCGTATTTTTTAAAAAAACCCTTACTTTCAATAAAACACTCCATTTGAATATTTGTTCATATGTTTCAAACACAAAATGCACATATTAGTTGCACGATGGAAAACACATTAGGTTCTGAGAAGTAGTTGCAGGATGGAAAACATAGTGGCTTGTGTCTCACTTCTCATGTCTTGTTCAATGAGTGCTTTCTTCTATACAGACTGTAAAGAAACACTATTTTCAACTTCACCTTCGTATTTGTTTAAGAACCCTTACTTTTAGCAAAACACTCCATTTGAATATTTGTTCATATGTTTCAAACAAAAAATGCACATATTAGTTGCAGGATGGGAAACATGTTGGGTTTTGAGAAGTACTTGCAGGATGGAAAACACGGTGGCTTGTGACTCACTTCTCATTTTTTGTTCAATGAGCGCTTTCTTTTATGCAGACTGTAACTAAACACTATTTTCAACTTCACACTCATATTTTTTAAAAAACCCTTACTTTCACGAAAACACTCCATTTGAATATTTTTTCATATGTTTCGAACACAAAATGCACATATTAGTTGCATGATGGGAAACATGTTGGGTTTTGAGAAGTACTTGCAGGATGGAGAACACGGTGGCTTGTGACTCACTTCTCATTTTTTGTTCAATGAGTGCTTTCTTTTATGCAAACTATAACGAAACACTATTTTCAACTTCACACTCATATTTTTTTTAAAACCCTTACTTTCAGGAAAACACTCCATTCGAATATTTTTTCATATGTTTCAAACACAAAATGCACATATTAGTTGCACGATGGGAAACACACTAGCTTCTAAGAAGTACTTGTAGGATGGAAAACATAGTGGCTTGTGACTCACTTCTCATGTCTTGTTCAATGAGCGATTTCTTCTATGTAGACTGTAACGAAACACTGTTTTCAACTTCACCTTCATATTTTTTAAAAAACCCTTACTTTCAACAAAACACTCCATTCAAATATCTATTCATATGTTTCAAACAAAAAATGCACATATTATTTGCACGATGGGAAACACACTAGGTTCTGAGAAGTACTCGCAGGATGGAAAACACAATGGCTTGTGACTCACTTATCATGTCTTATTCAATGAGTGCTTTCTTCTATGCAGACTAGAATGAAATATTGTTTTCAACTTCACCTTCGTATTTTTTAACAACCCTTACTTTCAACAAAACACTGCATTCCAATATATGTTCATATGTTTTGAACACAAAATGCACATATTAGTTGCATGATGGGAAACACACTGGCTTCTAAGACGTACTTGCAGGATGGAAAACACAGTGGCTTGTGACTCACTTCTCATGTCTTGTTCAATGAGCGCTTTCTTCTATGCAGACTGTAACGAAACACTATTTTCAAATTCACCTTCGTATTTTTTAACAACCCTTACTTTTAGCAAAACACTCCATTCGAATATCTGTTCATATGTTTCAAACACAAAATGCACATATTAGTTGCATGATGGGAAACACACTGGCTTCTAAGAAGTACTTGTAGGATGGAAAACACAATGGCTTGTGACTCACTTCTCGTGTCTTGTTCAATGAGCGCTTTCTTCTATGCAGACTGTAACGAAACACTATTTTCAACTTCACCTTTGTATTTTTTAACAACCCTTACTTTCAACAAAACACTCCATTTGAATATCTATTCATATGTTTCAAATACAAAATGCACATATTAGTTGCACGATGGGAAACACACTGGGTTCTAAGAAGTACTTGCAGGATGGAAAACATAGTGGCTTGTGACTCACTTCTCATGTCTTGTTCAATGAGCACTTTCTTCTATGCAGACTGTAATGAAACACTGTTTTCAACTTCACCTTCATATTTTTTAGCAACCCTTACTTTTAGCAAAACACTCCATTTGAATATCTATTCATATGTTTCAAACACAAAATTCACATATTAGTTGCACGATGGGAAACACACTAAGTTCTGAGAAGTACTTGCAGGATGGAAAACATAGTGGCTTGTGACTCACTTCTCGTGTCTTGTTTAATGAGCACTTTCTTCTATGCAGACGGTAATGAAACACTATTTTCAACTTAACCTTCATATTTTTTTAAAAACCCTTACTTTAAAAAAAAAACTCCATTCAAATATCTATTCATATGTTCCAAACACAAGATGCACATATTAGTTGCACGATGGGAAACACACTGGGTTTTGAGAAGTACTTGCAGGATGGAAAACATAATGGCTTTTGTCTCACTTCTCCAGTCTTGTTCAAAGGAATAATTGTTACTCTTGTATGTAGATATCCTATTTCAAGTGGGAGATTTCTTGTTTGATCCATATCCACTACCACATTACACAAATTCCCTCCTCAACCAACCTTGAATGCAACTATTTTTGTGGCATCTTAAACTTTTATCAGTTGTGCAACAAGACCTTTCACTTTTGACTTATTAGTTGTGCGACAACACCTTCCATTATTGTCTTTGTTTTATGAAATTCTTGTCTTTTAGATTGCAACTCTCTCCGAATAGCATTAAGCTCATCTTTTCACTGTGACAACTTCTTCTTGTGTTTTAATTCCTTTTCTAAGTGGTTAATTTTACTGTTTTCTTGTTCTTCTCCACTTTGAGTATTTCCAACTATTGTTTTTGTAGTGTGTATATGATTAAAGTATGCAGATGTTTCTTTTCACAAGCTTGTTAGGGAACTTGTCTTCCTTTTCGGATAAGACTTTCATGCCTCCACCCAATTGATTGATTTTCTCTACACTTAGATATGATATTGCCTTTTCCTTTTCATCCATTTCCAATTGTATTTGTTCCATGGAATTTCTAACTTCAACAGTGCTTTCCTTCCTTCATTTGTTCAACCCCACTTCAACAATCATCTCTCTGTACCTGCTTGCACAAATTCATATGCAATGAAAAAAAAACAATTTGCTCTAAAAATAGTTAGAAAGAAGTAGAGCAAAGTAAACAAGATAGATAATGTATTCAATGAAGAGGTTGTTCCTGCTCTTGACAAGAGGAGGAAGGAGCATGTGCATTATGTGCAAGGGGAAAATGGAAATGCAGAAGGGGATTGACTCTAAAGGTTTTCTATTGCATACGAATTTGTGCAAGCAGATAAAGAGAGAGAGATGATGTTATAAGCGGGGTTCAAAAAATGAAGGAAAGAAAGCATTCTTGAAGTTAGCAATTGCATGGAACAAATGCAATTCAAAATGGATGAAAAGGAAAAGGCAATATTAGATCTAAGTGCAGAGAAAGACAATCAATTGGGTGGAGGCATGAAAGCCTTATTCGAAAAGGAAGACAAGTTCCCTAATGAGCTTGTAAAAAGAAACATTTGCATACTCTAATCATAAACACACTGCAAAAACAATAGCTGTAAATGCTCAAAGTGGAGCAGAACATGCAAACACTAAAATTAACCACTTAGAAAAGGAATTAAAACACAAGATTAAATTGTCACAGTGAAAAGAAGATGAGCTTAATGTTGTTCGGAGAGAGCTGCAATCTAAAAGACATGAATTTCATAAAACAAAGACAACAATGGAAGGTGTTGTCGCACAACTGATAGGTCAAAAGTGAAAGCTCTTGTTGCACAACTGATAAAATTTTAAGATGCCACAACAATATTTGCATTTGAGGTTGGTGGAGGAGGGAATTTGTGTAATTCGGTAGTGGATACAGAACAAACAGGAAAGCTCCCACTTGAAATAGGATATCTATAGACATGAGTAACAATTATCCCTTTAAACAAAATCCAATCCCATACCATTTCCTCCACAACTCAAAAATGACTAGCCAAATTATTGAGCATTGGAAATGCAAGGCTACCACTATCTCTTTTTGCATATGAAGATGGAATTGAACCACCCATGCTATTTGTATTTCCATTCGTCCTATCATTTACCCATACCACTAATTCCTATCCATCCATATTCCTTTGGTTTTCAGCTTGACTAAGGAATAACATCTTGTTTATCATTTTAAAATCTTATTTATCATTGCATTATCATTGTTATGACTAGAACATTTAAACAAACCATAAACTCTTTAACATACTAAAACATTCAGCTTTACTGAGTCACAACCCACAGTGTTTTCCATCATACAACTATTTTGTGCACTGATCCTTATCAGATGCATTAGCATTTGCATTTTTTCATTATCATGATCTTGCATATTTATCATTTTCATACTGCATGCATGACAACTTGTGCTTTATCTTAACTCTTGTCTCTTGTCTTCATGAATATCATTATCTTTTATATCTTTTCATTTGTTGTCACATTCTGAGGAAGCTTGAGGATCTCTACACCTTGTTGTGTACGAAGGAGAGTGAGGAATGGGACATGAGTTTTTCTTATGTGTATGTATCGAGTTAGTCCGCCCTATGATGATTACAAAAATCATAACCAATAACAAAGGGGGAATCGTTCCACTCTATGATGAAAGAAATGACCACTTCATAGCCTTTCCATTCCATTCATTTCCATGTCTAGCTTTCCATATCCTTTCCTCCCATATTGAAAACATTTCATAAACCATTTATATGCTTTCCTTGCATCACATTCCTTTCTTCTTTGGATCCACCTAGGTCATTCATATTTCTATATCTTGCATTTCATTTTCTACCTACAACTCAAAAATGTTGAGTCAATAGCATTTCCATTCCATTCATTTGCATATATAGCTTTCCATATCCTTTCCACCCATGTCGAATACTTTATGTAAGCCATTTATATGCCTTACTTGCATCTAATCAATGTGTCACATTCCTTTCTTTGTTGCACCCACCTAGATCATTCATATTTGTAAATCTCGCATATCTTTATCTAGGTACAACTCAAACATACCTTCCCATATCATAACAACACTCACACCATGCCATGTGAAGAACAATATGAAGGAAATATCAAGGTTATGAAATCAAAGATTGAGGGCTTAGAGGATAAATATCATAACATAAAGTTGTATTCAAGGGTTTTTAAAAAAAATTCTTTTGTAAGAACTGTTTTATGGAGAGCCACAGGTGTCACCAGTTCCTCTCTCTTAGTCTTAAGGAATTTTTTTTCTTGCTTAATTTTTTGAGTTTCCTTTTGTTTTGGTTGTCAGTTCTTGAGAAGAAAGTAAATCTTGTTGCTATCTTTCATATTCTTTGTTATTCTTCGATGTAAATCTGTGAAACCCTGTTTGGACCCTTCTTATGAGTACTTGACTTGGTTGTGATTAGTTTCTTCTAATCAGATTCTTTAAACAAGTAATTATATATAGCTTAAAGGTTTACATAATAGTTGCATCATGGAAGACACAGTGGGTTGTGGCTCACTTCTTATTTTTCTGTAGAGTGTAAGAAAAGAATGTTTTGAAGTTCACCTTCTTGTTTTGTGACAACCCTTAGTTTCAACAAAATAGTCCATTTCAATATCTATTCATATGTTTCAAACAAAAAAGTAACATAACAGTTGCATCATGGAAAACATAGTGAGTTGGGGCTCACTTCTTATTTTTCTGCAGAGTGTAAGAAAATAATTTTTTGAAGTTCACCTTCTTGTTTTATGACAACCCTTAGTTCCATTTGAATATTTTTTCATATGTTTCAAACAAAAAAGTAACATAACAATTGCATCATGGAAAACACAGTGGGTTGTGACTCACTTCTTATTTTTCTATAGAGTGTAAGAAAAGAATGTTTTTAAGTTCACCTTTTTTGTTTTATGACAACCCTTAGTTTCACCAAAACAGTCCATTTCAATATTTGTTCATATGTTTCGAACATAAAAGTTGCATAACAGTTGCATCATGGAAAACATAGTGGGTTGTGGCTCACTTCTTCTTTTTTTTGCAGATTGTAAGAAAATAATGTTATGAAGTTCACCTTCTTGTTTTATGACAACCCTTAGTTTCACCAAAACAGTCCATTTCAATATTTGTTCATATGTTTCAAACACAAAAAAAATGCACATTAGAGTTGCAGGATGGAAAACACGCTGAGTTGTGATTCACTTCTCAATTCTTGTTCACTGACCACTTTCTGTTATGCACACTATAACAAAACAATGTTTTCAACTTCACCTTCATATTTTTTAACAACCCTTACTTTCAACAAATATGGTAATAATTTATTTGTTCATACGTTTGGAACACAAAATGTACATAATATTTGTAAGATGGAAAACACACTAGGTTGTGACTAGCTTGTCAATTCTTCTTGAATGATCACTTTCTCTTATGCAGACCGTAACAAAACAATTTTTTGAAGCTCATCATCATATTTTCACTCTTCCTTCATTAAACCACTCAAATATGCTGCCTCCAAGATTCTTTGACTCTTCCTTCATTAAACCACTCAAATTCACTTGTTCTCACCCTTTAACAACTAGGGTTCCATTCCCCATCACAAAAATGACCTTTCCAAACTTTTCCAACCTTCTAAACACAACAAAATACTCTCACTCACATTAGGACTAGCCTTCCCTACCTTATTCTTAGACAATTTATCCTAGTTACCAACTGTTGACTTATTCTTAAGGCTCATAATTCATAGTTTCAACAGGGCAGCGTGGAGAAACCCTTGTAAATTCTATGCCAATCTTAATCCATGTTACCTACCCCTACTCCTAACTTATTTAGGCCCATTCCACCAAGAAACAGTTGATACAAAAAGTTGGAATGGCTTGTCAATCCATTTTAACAATCAAACCCTTAACCCCTATTTTTTGGCCGCTTGAAGGAAATGGTGCGTTAAATTCACAAAATACCACCAAAACCAATCAAAACAACTTTGAAAGGAAGATAACACATATGATTACTGTTCCAGATACAAATCAATTCAATGGCAACATGTACAGAATCGTACCAAGTTTGCAAACTCATAATTTAGTAGAAAATAACAAGAAACGTAAGAAATTTTATTGAGTTTCTTCTCTAAAGCCTTCAACAAGCTCCTCCAACGAGTTCACTGCATATTTATACCTCAAATTACACCTACCAACGCCTATCAAATTTGCAACATTTCTCCTAATAACCACATAATGACTCAAAACCACAAAAAAACATTATAAAAGGGCCTCACATGACCTTATTCAACATTATTATGACTACCTACCTATCTAGACTCTTTTCATTAAATTGAGCAATAAGGTGCTTTGCACCAAGATTGTAGCTCTCTCTGAACAACATTAAGGTCCTCTTCTTTTCACTGTGACAAATTCTTCTTCTGTTTTAATTCCTTTTCTAGGTGGTTAATTACTGTATTTCAATATGGACATTTCAAGGTGAAGAACATCAGACATATGCAATGCAATATCACAGGTACACTTAATAAGGTATGAACAAGCAAGAACTTTTCAATAGATAAAGGTCATGAACATTGAACCAATAGTAGGACAGTCACCACAACATTTAAGTAAACCTATGGTCAACACTCTCTTTTCCATTATCAATGTTATTCCCAATTTCATCCATGAAGAACTTTGTCAACCTATAGATCTTGTTGTTAGTCATAACTTTTATCCATGATTTCCATTTCTTTAATGAATGAAACAAATATCTTTGATCCATGAAGAACTTTGTCAACCTGTGCATCCATGAATTCTATATCTTTGATTGGCTATTTTGAGCTTGATGACCTTCATCAAGAATGAGGAGGCCTAGGTTGTGTAAAAGTAGGTTTCCAATATGCTTAGCCTCTTCAGGAAGGCTCATATTTGTGTCACAAGTTAGGCATAGAAAAAAATTGTAGCCAATAACAAGCACACTTTTTCTTCTATTCCAGTTAGGAAGCATCGCCAAACACCTCAAATTTTTCAAATTTTTTTCCCATGATCTAGTTGCTCTTAGCCAATTTTATAATCTCGTCATATTCATAGTTGGAACTAATTTCATTCACAAAGGTCGTTGATCTGTTTAGCATGTAAACTGGAATATCAATATTCCACTTCTTAAACTCTCTATCCTAACGGAAAAGCATGTTTTTTGGAGCAATAATCAAAGTCCTACTTAATCCCTTACAAAAATATTATAAGCAGGCCTTTGATTATTACTCCAAAAAACATGCTTTTCCCTTGGGAAAGAGAGTTCAAGAAGTGGAATATTGACATTCCAATTTACATGCTAAACAAATCAATGACCATTGTGAATGAAATTCATTCCAATTGTGAATATGAAGAGATTATAAAAGTGGCTAAGAGCAACCAAATCATGGGGAAAAATTTGAAAAATTTGATGCGTTTGGTGATGCTTTGTGAGTGGCATAAAAGAAAAAGTGTGCCTGTTATTGGCTACAATATTTTTGTATACCTAACTTGTGAGACAAATCTGAGCCTTTGTGAAGAGGAAAATCATATTGGAAACCTAATTTTACAAAGCCCAAGCCTCCTCATTCTTGATCAAGGTCATCAAACTCGAAATAGCCAATCAAAGAAATGAAATTCATGCAAAAAAGGTTAATTGAAAAATGCACATTATAGTGTGAAGAACTCTTTTCCACAATAACATCAAAAATATTTTCACCACATGTTATCTGGTAAGGCCAAATTTTCTCAATTGTTGCTTGGGTAATAAAAAACTGAAAGCTATCCTCGACACCTGCTCAAGTATAGCTAACAATATGATCTACACGTTGAGGAAATTCTTCATGGATGGAATTGGGAATAAAATTGATAATGGAAAAAAGAGTGATGAGCATAGGTTTACTTAAATGTTGTGGTGACTGTCCTACTATTGGTTCAACGTTCATGACCATCTAATAAAAAGTTCTTGCTCATTCATACCTTGTTAATTGTACCTATGATATTGCATTGCATATGTCTAATGTTCTTCACCTTGAAATTTCCATACTAAAATACAAAAATAAACAGTAATAAAGTAATTAGAGTAATACAAAATACTTCCAATAAATACTAATCAAGAGTAATAGAAAATACTTTACAACACCCTGTGTTTTACAACTGTGAGTGGGTTGTTGTTCTTACAACACCGTGTGTTTTACAATTTGTAGTTTTATAAAACAATAGTCAAGAATTAAACAGTAATAGACAATAATAAAGAGAGATTAAAAATAAATTAATAAACACTAATAAACAACAATAGAAAATCTCTTTCATTCAACTGTAATGTTTCAAAAGAGTAATATAAATTCAAATTTTTAGTTTCCATTTTTCATTTAACAAGTCTTTCGACATCCTAATCAGATTCACTCTTTACATTTTCTATCTTTACTTTTGTGCCCTCATTGGAACAGCAGGGGCATCCTACACCAAGCCACTAAATAACCCTTTCATCATTTGATGGAACTAGTGCGAGGTGGTCAAGCAGTGAGTGTAGGGAAAGATACATCTCCTGTATGTCCTTTTCTATGTGTGGCTCAACAACATGACGATGCAATTGCATTGCTTGGTCAAAAAAATGATCACCCTAATGTTGTATGGCTCTAATAAATGTTTGTTGTAGACACCTCATATATGAGGATGATTGAGGCAATGAATGTGGGAAGATGCCACCAATGAGGTAGACACCTTGATCAACATCACATCTTTCCAATGCTTCCTCAAGCTAAACGTGATTGACCACATGTCTCCAAACATACTTTGCACACAAAATCTGAAGTTGAATACGGTTTGTTAGTAGGTCCATACAGTTTGACAGGAAATCATATGTCACATCAGCCTAAGAATATGGGAGTATAGGTTTGGTGGGCTCAAGAAATTTTCCAATCTTGCGAATAACATCCTCCACTGTACGACAATTGAATTTGAAGGCACGATGCAACCTCTCCATACTAAAGGGATTGTCATTGTCTTCCTCATTTTCATAGGGAAGCTACCCAACATGAATTCTTGAGTTCAACATTTTTGGTTGTGTTGTCAAAAAATAAGGGAAAAAAAGTTAGTAACAAATAATGCTGCAAGCATCTAGAAAAAAGTAACAAATAATGCTGCAAGCATCTAGAAAAAAACTGATATTTACTTCCAACTACTAATTCATCGACTAATTCACAACATAAATAAACATCACAAAACATTTATGAAAATAAAAGCTCTTAGTTAGATGAATACTGTTTGTAAAACTACATATTAGAAAACACAAGGTGTTACAAAAAACTTCAACCCACTAACTCTTGAAATGTATTCCTTTCTGGACTGTGATATACTTTTGAAACTCATCCATAAACACAAAAACTTCATTACCACATGTTTTTCCCTTTATCATTTGAAAGTATTCAATGCATTCAAAAATCTATCCCTTAGCAAGTTGGAAAAGACAGTGTGGGATGTCAAAATGCATTGAATATTTGCAGGTTGAAAAACATAGTGCGGGATATCAATACATGCTTTTATGAATCTCCCACTTGAAATAGGACATGTGCATACATGAGTAATGAGAGTAACGATTATCCCTTTCAACAAATCCAAGCCCATACCATTTCCTCCTATGCCATTTGTATTTCCTAGCGCATGAGTTTGCAACAATTTAGATGCTACAAAGGGGACGTTTTTCAGTGAAGTGCTCTTCTTATTGGCCAAAGTGAATGGCGAGGAGGTGAATGGTATGTGCTTGGATTTTTTTTAAAGGGATAATTGTTACTCATGTATGTACATGTCCTATTTCAAGTGGGAGATTCATAAAAGTATGTATTGGCATCCCACACTGTGTTTTCCAACCTTCAAATATTCAGTGCATTTTGATTTAGCATCATATCACAATTTTGAAACCCACATTTTAGTCCACCGAAGAGTTGTAATAATTTTTTTAGGTGAGTTTCATGAAATTATCAATGCCAAAAAAATACAAGGGTTTCATTGCAACCATACTGTCTACGCATAATGACAAGTTGGAAAACACTGCGTGATATACAACGTACAACCCATTGTGTTTTCAATAGGGTCAAAATGTATAAAGTTTGTTATTTCCTTTGAACCCTACATAAAATGTTGGGTGTCGACTCAAAGATGAGTTCTTTTGATTTTGTTTGGGTAAATTTTTTATTATTTTAGATCTGTAACTTAATCCATGTTGGCATTGTGGTTAGTTATTGTCAAGCTCCATTCATATGATTAAAATTGTTGGTTTGCATTGTGTCAAGTGTTAGTTGTTCCTGTCATGGTTCAATTTTCTTTATCATTTGGGAACACAAGTTATATTTTAAAATATCTTTATGATATACTGTTATGTCAAGACAGTAAGCATTTTTTCAAGGAAGCATTGATTAAAATTTGTTAAAAACATTTTAGTTTTGTAATTGTTACCTCTTAAGGGACATTTAGAGAAGAAAATTACTTTTTAGTTTGACAAGATACTCCAACTCAGTAATTCATAACATTATATATATATATCGTTCCATGTATTCTTTCGAAAAGATGGTGAGCAGAAAATAAGTATTATTCTGAGTTTAGAAATGACATTTCATTGATTCATATTTGAAAGTTATTTTGATAGCACATTCAGTGCTTTGTGAAAATAGTCAATTATGTTGTACTTAAACTTTTGCATCTGAATCTTGAGTGATGCGAGATCAAAAGATGTTATAAAATAAATAGTAGTGATACTCTATCATTAAAACATTGATTGAAAATGTTGATATATAGCCAATGAAGCATTGTAAACAAAAAGTTCTGAGATTAAGCCAGTGAGGCAATTTTTGAGTGGTTTTTCTACCCCAAGAGGGTTTTCCATTCAAGAAAAATAGGGTGTTATAGTCTCATTCATGTTTTATGATTGTGAAGGTTTTTGAATTGCTTTAATATTACTTATCTCAGTCTAATGATTGCATTCAATTCATGAATATGTTAATCATTAAAATATAAAGAGCATATATTGTTCAAATTCATTAAAGGAAAAAATTTATCTGACACTGACTAAAATACTACTTTCGTATTAATGAAGTTTGTTAAGTTGGTTTTAAATGAATTTCCTCCAATTATCATATTTGTTTCATTATTTTTGTCTAATTTATTAATTTTACTGATATTTTAATGTGTAGGTGTTATAATGACAATCCATATTGCAGTAGGTACAATATTGATTATCATGACATTCCATCACCACGAGGCCAAATTTCTTTGAGGTATTTTATGAAATAGTTCACTATGCTACCACAATTTTCATTCATGTTTAAGAAATAAATCTATCAAACAATTCACTGCCTTGCTTGTATGGCTAAAAGCCTAAAACAAGTTCTTTTGAACAAGCTACACATGCTTGCAAAAAATCTATCAAAGCATAATAGTAAATATGGATTCTCATGGCTTCGAACACCATGACTAAATAATAGATATTGATTGTTGAAAAAATGTATCCAAGAATAATTGAAAATATGGATTGTCATTGCATTCAACCAACATCATCTTCAAATGCCGTGATAAGCCATAGACAAACAATAGAAACAGTTCATTGCCTACTCTAAGGCTTGTCATGGAATTCCAATCACCATGGTGTTGCAATGCCATGACAATCCATATTTACTATTATGCTTTCGTACTAAACACTAGATGTATTCCAACAAGCATGTACATGCACAATAGGATTCCAAGTTGGAAAACATAGTGTGGGGTGACTATATGTCTGCGAAAACACAGTGGGAACCCATAGATAAGAAATCATACACATAAATATTTCATTTCCTTGTTTATGGCTTGTCATGGCATTCCAATCATCATGGTGTTGCAATGCCATAACAATCCATATTTACTATCATGTTTTGATAGTAAACACCTGATGTTTTCCAACAAGCATATACATGCACAATACGATTGGAAGTTGGAAAACACAGTGTGAGGTGAGTTTATGACTACCAAAACACAGTGGCAACCCATAGATAAGCAATCATATAGAAAAAAAGTTCATTTCCTTGTCTACGTAAATCAACCTTTATATAGTATTGTCCACCTTATTTTGAAGAGTATGCAATCAACCAATTAAGTTGAATAAGATCCATTCATGGCATCTATCATTATCCTAATGCAATGCACATCCATCATAAATTGAAAAAGTTACAGTGTAGAAAGTAGAAAATTTGACCTCCTAGGACCTAAAATAATACCCTTATGATACTAGTCACAAAAAGAATCCATTAACTTTGTGTTATGCCTTAGGTTGGAGATGTCATACACTAAGCCTCCATGATTCTTCAAAATTGCAAGTTGGCTTAGACTGAACCTGCTTGGATAATTCTTCATTGTATTGAGGGATGTTTGAACAAATCCTATTATCAATGCTTCAAGGACATACATCATACTATGAACCACGTGGCTGATCAATTTGATATCAAAGTCGATACGAGAACCTACACAGTTGAACTCTTCAATTGGTTACTGTTCAATTGAGACTATTTCAGTTTACAGTTTTCTCTTGCTTTAGTCCCATTTGTTATGTGACAAATTTATTGTTCTTTCTATTTTCATTTTTCCCTTCTTTGGAGGGCTAATATGTATCTTAATTAGATGGCCGCTATCTAGTTGTACTAGTTATGGCTATTATTTGAGAATAGCCATGGTTATCTGTATTTTTCTCAACAACTCTAATTCAATAAAAAAAGAAAAAATTGTGCTATGCACTTGTTCAAATAAACAACTTTCACCAACGAAAATTATGTAACTTTAGAATCAAACATACAAAATTAAAAAATGCAGTAATATGTATTATGACAATTCTACAACATAAATCCATTAAGTTAGTACTGTAGCAGCCCAAACTTGATATCAAGTCAACCTTCCATCAGACAATATCGTAAGAAGTTATGTCCTCAATCATAACCACAATTAAACTCTACATCACTGTTGTACCATCCATATCATAAGAAACTCATTTCTATGCCAAAAGATAAAACAAGGTTATCATCTATGACAAAGACAAATGGAACTTTTATTTCAGGGATTTCTTCTATCAGGATGTGGAAAGCTACTTTTCCTAGCATGTAAAATAGGGCCATAATTGGGAATCAATATCATGTAGCAGTATAAAATAGTCAATATTTATTCTAGTGTATACCCTCACACATGGACATATTGGATATGTGTATTAAGTTGAAGATTATAAATACCTATAGATTAACCTAGTTTGAGCTTAGCATGCCTTTAAAATCAAACTCCATATTGATACAACAAAGCACGTATATTATAAGCTTTGATGTCAAGCTTGCATATTTGTATTCCTGATTTACAAATTTCTTCTAGCAGTTGAAACATGAAATATGCAACAAATGGTGTGTTGTTTGGAAAAGAGAGGGAAGAAAATTATTTAAATTAGTTTATAAATGCACCTGAGACTAGTTCCTGTGATCATTTTGCATACATGGCACATAGAGGAAATAACAATATCAAGGAAAAACAATGTAAACTAACCCCATAAAATGACAAATTTATTTTAAAACACTAATCATTTCATTCTAATGCAAGAAATGAATAAGAATACTAAAGGAAATCTTTGAATCTTACCTAGGAGGATATGGGTTGCTTCCCAATCCTCAACCCGTAAAGTTCAAGAGTTATCACAAAAAAACTAATACTAATACTAATCTTGTCATTCTAATACAAGCAATAAAACAAACAACGAAAAATGGTCTCTCAATCTTACCTGATCACTATGGGTTACCTTGCAGTCTGCAGCCCCTAAAAAGGAATAAAAATGCAATAGAACAAAAACATTCAAGTGCACAACAAAGAATACACTTCTAACAATGATTATGGTATGATGCATGGAAACTTACACAACACAATGTGCAATGGATTCTCGTTGTTAGCTTTAATGAAACCATAGACCATAAAATATCTACAACACTCTAAAGTAAATGGTAAAATACATATAAGATAATGGATAGTGTGATTGTAAGTTGGAAAACACAGTGTGAGGTGAGTATATGTCTGCCAAAACACAATGGCATGCCCTATATAGGAAATCATACATAGAAACAATTCACAAGAAATCTCATTCCAATCACCATGGTGTTCGAATGCCATGACATTCCAGATCTACTAATATGCTTTGATAGAAAACACACAATGTTTTCCAACAACCATTTACATGCATAGTGATTGGAAGTTGGAAAACATAGTGTGAGGTGAGTATATGTCTCCCAAAACACAATGGCATGCCATAGATAAGAAATGATACATACAAACAGTTCATTGCCTTGTCTATGGCTTGTCATTCCATCCTAATCACCATGGTGTTGCAACACCATGACAATCCAAATCTACTATTATGCTTTCACAGTAAACACACGATGTTTTCCAACAACCATATCCATGCATAATGTGATTGCAAGTTGGAAAACACAGTGTGAGGTGATTATATGTCTGCCAAAACATAATGGCAAGCCAAAACACAATGGCAAGCCATACATAAGCAATCATACTTACAAACAGTTTATTGCCTTGTCTATGGCTTGTCACTACATTTCTTTGAGGCAATTTTCAAACTGTTCACTATCTTGTCTATGTTATTGCTTACTATTATGCTTACTAATATGATTTCATAGACAAGGTAGTGAACTATTTGAAAAAATTCCTCAAAAAAATGTGGCCTCTTGGAATGCCATGACAAACAAATACAATTTGCAGTTGCAATTATCACTCCAATATGAATGAGATGGAAAACACAGGGTGTTTATAAAAATGCAACCCACATCACAACATACCCAAACCCTTGTGGGTGCTTATAAAATAATTCCTTTCATTACATTCCTAAGGTCTAAATAAAAAAAGCTTGTAAAGACATTCATTTTGTTTTCTAAAATTCTAAGATGAAAAACACCAAATTTTACAAAACCATAAACCCACTTAAAGTTTGAAAATAATTTACAAAAAAAAACCCTCATTACATTTTAAACCCCTTTACAACTAACAACCCAAATCATTACAAACACATCAACTCACTTTTTGCAGTCTCCCCTTGCTCTGCAACCTTTCACTTGCAACTCAATGGGTGTTTTAATAAGAAAAGATTTGAACAAAAACATAGCTTTAAATCCACATTTATAACAACCCAAATCATTGCAAACCCCTCAACTCACTTTTTGTAGTCTCCCCTTGCTCTACAACCTTTCACTTGCAACTCAATGGTTGTTTTAATAACAAAATCTTTGAACAAAAATGCATCTTTAAATCCACATTTCATTCAATTCACACGGTTTTAACAACACAACAAATAATACAAAAATGCATGAAACAATACATAAAACCCTCAACATTGCATACAATCAGTTAGAAACAACTCACTCAAGTCGCTTGGCCCTCTCCCTTGCCTGTGGTGCGCCCTTGCTCTCCAAAATTTCGATTTCAACTTGCAAAATGAAAATACCCAAAGCACATCGAGTTTTCCAAGTGAAAAATACCCAACAATTTAGACCACAACACCACCAGTCCACACAACCCTTCTCGCACTAACAGTTACCTTCTCACACAAGGCAAAAAAATGGCGACATATTATCGGCGATAGGACACCTCCTCACTTCATGTGCCCTTTCCTTATGTTGTTGTTTCTGTCACTTCTATCATCCGTCTGGCAGGCCCTGCGTAGTGTCATCTCCCATGTTATGTATGGTACCATGTATGTCGTTATGTATGTTTTCATGCATTTTTGTATGTACATAGGTGATTTTTGTCTAAGAGTTAGCCGAATCCTTTGTGGATTACCAAAAACAAATAAATTAAACCTAAACCCTCCACCTTTTGTTACAAAGGTTCAATTCTTCAATGTGCGAATGAGAAATGAGCAAGGATTAGTGTTAGATATTTTTATTATAATTAATGTAAAAGTCAAACCAATCTTTTTTATAAATTTAGGTTAATTAAATAAATGAATTTAAATGAAATTTTAAATTAATTTAGATCAATTAATTTATTTTGGTATGAAAATATAAAATAAACGTGAGGAAATTAAATAGAGATTGAATATTTTGTTCTCAAAATTATGATTGAAAATAGATTATGACGTTATGTATAATTGGTTCATCTAGATATATGGAATGGATGCCTTTAGGGTACTTATTGTCTAGGAATTGTGACAATTTCATAATTATGTGTAAGTCAAATTTTTGTTGTGTTATCAACCCCATTCTATGAAAATGTCCCGAGGTTTAAAATTATTTTGTAACTTGGAAGATTGATCTAGATTTTAAAATATCTAAGGGGGATCATTGAATCCCAATGGTCATGTTCTCCTAGTTTAAGCTCCTTGATTAGAAATTTTTACAATTATGGATGAATACCAAGAATAACACTCTGAAGCATGGATGTGTCCTAGATGACTTTAATGCAAATATTGATCCCTTTTAATGCTCCAAATAAAAATGATCCTATGAATGAAGGCTTCTTGCAATGAGAATATGCCTTGTTATTCTCATATTTTTAAATACATAAGTAAATGTATTTAAATGCCAATGTAATGAATAGTCATGCAAACATACACCAAGTTGGCTTCTACTGGCAAATGAAAAAGGTCAAGAGTCAGTAAATATAAAATTTTATAATTTTGATTTGGGAGTTAGTTCTACATTGTGTTAGATTGAACCTACTCATTATGAGATTGACCTGGGAAAGGGAATGTAGGATCCTAAGGCAAGGATCATTTGCATGGAAATACTCACCCGTTTAAAATTACATTTTATGTATATGCCTTCCCTCACCCCTTTGGCCTAATAACTAATAGTAAAATATTAATTCTACACATGTTGTATTGTGATCACTTAAGTTGCTCATGAATAAGTGGTCCCAACTACTTTATGTGATTTCGCATTAGGAATTTCATTAAAAAGGAAAAGACCACATAATTACGGAAGATGGACAAGTGTCATAAGTGGAGATAAATTTTGGGATATGAAGAGCCTCTCAAAGGGTGTTGCATATGAGCATCACAAAATGTTGGAATGTGGTAGGAGATAAAAGGGTTTCAGAAGTCCATGTGCCCACTATGGTATGTCCTTTCCTTGGCTACAAAACAACAAAAGGACACAATATGGTGGCATTCTTATGTGGATGGATTACATTGGTTAAAGAGAAGGTTGCATACTCTCCAGGTGAATCAAGGCTACACTCATTGTTGAATATTGTACTCCTACCTCTAGATGGAAAGTCTACATTCAAAGTTGATAAATGGGTAGATGAATGAGTTTCCCTTGTGCAAACAAGGAGTAATGGAAGATGTGATGGATGATAGTTCAATTTTTGAGTTAATTTCCTTCATAAATATTCCAATTCAATATAAATGGTCATCTTATTGCTTGTTTATTTGGCATAATAGAAAAATCCATAGAGGCCTATTTGTTATGCATCAAATTGAGCTTTGGAGAATCAAAAAATAGGTATGCCTTGCTTGGAAAAATTCATCATTATTGAAATCCTGAAACTTAAATCAAATTCTATGTAACTTGTTGCATATAAAGTATTGCAGGGCTTTAAAAGGTTCATGTAGAGATTTGTATTCAAAATTAACCTAGAATTATGAGTCGGACGAGTGAAAAACCCTCTATGTCCAAAAGGCCCCTTGAAGAGGATATTCTTGCCCAACTGTCAAGATCCTTGAAAAATCTTGTTTGTTCTCAAGGCCCTAGTGTAGTTGGTGGTATAATAGATAAAGCCAAAGAATGTAAGTATGTTGAGCTCAAGGACAATGATGAAAAAGTCACTAGGTGGGAATTATTTTTGCATTGGTATGGGAAAATAAATCGCCACACCCCTATCTCTAATGTATAGACTTATTACTTGGGGAAGTTGGTTGTCACAAATGTTTTTGTAAGTGTGGAACTCATCAGACATGTTGCTTCTAGATATGATGAAAATGTTAGAGATATTAGGGCATCAAATGGAAGCAAGTTAATGAAGATTAATACAAGTTTTATTTATGAAGTGTTCCAACTCCATATGGTTGCGAATAGGCTATAAGCCTCAATTATTTTAAGAAAAAAGTACCAACGAGATAGGAGCAACTTTAGAGTGTAGTGGCTCCCAAGGTTTAGAAAAAGGGTTTTCAGTATGAATTCCTGATAGTAAATTTGAGCCTTTTGATTTCATGTCTTTTGAGGACTAATTTACGAAAACTTACTTTGTATTATGCCAAGTATTGGAAGGAGATGCACAATAAAAAATGTAGGTGCTTCTTATGTACATAGCAATTGATATACACAATCCCTTGGTCAATAGTGATTTTGATTATGCTAGTTTCATAGTCGAGGCCATCCACAAGTAGCTTGTGGAAATTAAAAGGGATAGAAAGAAGGTAAAATTCGAATGGTATTATCTCTTGTGTCACAATTTTTTTATAGAAAGGAAAAGTTCATTGGAATAAGGCCTTGCAACTTAACATGAGAGATAAGAAGGGAGATATTCTCTTGATATAATGTTGAACCCACATCTAGGACAAAGATTGTGGCAACTCCAACTATCTTATATTTGAAAACTATTTTGTAAAAGAAGTCCTATCAAGATTAGGTGTACCTAAGATAAGATTGCATAAGGAGATTTTGAATTTTCTTAGACCAAAAGATAAGAGACCAGAATTGGGAGTGCAACATAATTGGGGGGATTACTACCTCTACAATAGTTCTATTGTTATTGGAATATATGGATGCCCTGAGGGTCCCCATGTGTTGCCTAGATGTGTGCCCACTTGGATTGGAATTTATGAAAATTATGTGGCAGTTGAATGAAGCTACCAAGTTTCATTTAAGCAAACAAAAAAAAGGGATCATTCTTCCCTTACAGTATTTCCTTTTCTGATTTCATTTCAACTAAAGATGGCATGGGTAAACTGAAGGAAATTCTTAAGGATTATAAATTACAACAGGGATGGATTAGATATTTTGATCCTAAAGGATTCATACACCTGGTTAAGAAAAGAATCAGGAAGTCAACATTCATCCACCAAACTCACTATAGTGAAGATGTCATAAGGAATTGTAAGGATGATCATGAATCAATTAGAAAAAGAGTAAAGTGGGTTGCATTTACCAAAGTGGAGGCTTCCAAAACATCAAAGAAAGGTTACCTTGGGGAATTCCCTAAAATTAAAAATTTTATTGCCAGGATTGAGGTAGTTTTAAGAAATTTTGATAGAGTTGTTGGTAAAGCCCCTACCCTTGAGGAAAAACTAACACAACAACCTAAACTTGATATTTCTGCCAAAAGGTCCTAGGGTCCTATTATCAAAGAAAATGTACCATCAATTCCACCACATACTACTCCTCCCCCTCCCCCTCAAATAATCAGTGCAGATTCTTCCCCAAAGGAACAACCACAAAAAATGATGAGAATTGAGTGGACACTACTAGTTGATTATTCCCTCAGTTAAGATGAGTATGAAGTTGTCCAAACAACTACTAATGAAGTCTAGTAGTAAATTCTCTCTCCCCCAAGACCAAATGTTGTTAGAATCCTCTAACAAAGGTTTAGATTGAATGTAGTAATGGGGAGACATAGCCTCAATGATGTAAGGGAGTTGGCATGTTCAAAATTCATCTTTGACGATGAATTTATAAAGTCTCAAGAATTTAGGACTTTTTCCAGAGAGCAAAGAGGGAGGAATACCACATAAGACTTCAATTGGAACAAGTAGTCCAGTACCCATGGAGAAGTATGACGAGGTCTCCAAAAGGGTGAGGGAGATGAAATTTGAAACCAAGACCATTACCCCTAAGGAAGGGGGAAAAATGGTAGAGGATAGTGGATTGTTATTGCTCCCAAAATGGGACATTGCTTCGGCAATTGTTTTTAACACCATCAGAAGACAGGATGGAGATATTTTTTCCTCCTCTGAAGAGGCAAAAATGATAGTATATCAAGGTTCAACCCACAATGGGAAGCCCTTGCAATATGGGCCTTAGCCTCAAATACAAATAAACCTATGATTATTAAGGAATCAAAGGACATAAAAGGAAGTTTGATTATGAAAGGGTGTTTGATACTTTTTCCCCTGAAGCAACTTCATTAATGGTGGATGTTGCTAAATTCAATGATGCAATCGCCTAGAGACTATGAGACAACCACAACGCATTGCTAAAGGAACATGTAGCTCTCATTGAAGTATATAAAAAATGCATGAGGCTCAAACATCATCTCTTTCCATTGGTACACGAGAAGTAGGTTCTTCTTCAACAGTCCCTCTAGATAGTTTGGTAATTGAGAATGATGAACTTAAGAAGAGAGTTCAAATGATGCCAAAGGAGCATATTAAAAATACTTAGGAGATCCAACATAAGGAGAATGTGCACATAGTAACATGCATTCTAGAACAAAGGTTGTCCAAAATTTTGAGAAGGTTGGAGAATGCCTATACAACATACATAAATTTGAGAGGTGTTATTGTCAAGATAAATGGGGATCAAGATAGGCTTAAAAGAATTTTCGCTAAATGGATCCCTAGGGTTTTAGTTTTAGAGGGTATGTACAATGGATCTACCAATGCACTGGTTGATGCCCCACTAGGTATTCTTCATACTTTTAACACAACCATGACAACATGAAACACATAGACATACATGGAGAGTATAATTGAGAGTGCACAAGTAAAGCTCGTTTGTTTCCTGAATATTGAAAACATAATTATGCCTCACCTGTTGGAGGATAATGAGGAATTAAAAACCTTAAGTGAGTGGAATGAGAGATTTAATTTCATAATCCCCACCATTCTCCTCATGCTTTTTAAAGACAAAAAAATTAATACAAATGAACTTAATTCTTATTTAGACAAGTTAGTCAATGCAAATCACAACATAGAGATTTTTTGCAGAGAAATCAGTGCAACACTTGATGCTAAATATCACCAATATTTACATGATTAGCCTTCAAAAAGCGTGTATAGTGTATGGGATGAAAATAAAATAGGTTACTCAGCCTGTAAATTTTTCTATCTATTATTTTCATGTCTTATGTCCCATATTTTGGTTGTCAGAGAAATCTTGATTAGGCATGGTGCCTAATAATTCTTGAAGATTTTTTTAGAAGGAATTCATTTCTAGAATTAGTTGGTATTCGCCATTCCAGGTTTGCACAACATCAGAGGAAGTAGTTGAAAAATAATGAAATGGGAGATTTGAGTTTCATTTCAATCGGATCTCACCAACTGGGTATAATTTCCATATGGGCATGTTGGAAAAGGAATGTCGCGAAGAATCTCGCCAAGTTGCAAAGATTGCCTTGAAAAAATCAATAACACCACTTATATGGATATTCTAAGTGTTTTCCATCATCTTTTTGTAAATATCCCTATAGGTTTTATGGCCGATGTTTAATGCCACTGGTAGGTTTGCTTCCCTTGTGTTATAAAAGGGAATTTTGAGCCTCATTCAAGGGGTTCTGCTTTAATCTTTGTAAACTTCTTTACATAGAATTAGGTTGTATAGTTTTAGTTGCTTGATAGTGCAGATAATAAATGTTGTAATTTTGCTTTGTAATAATAGCATATGAATCCAATACTCATAATTTTGTGGGAGTAGGAATGTAAGTGTCTAGAGAAAAATAACATAGCTCCATAAGTGTCCCTAATTGTACCTTGTCAATTCTCGTTATTTCTTCTAAAACCAATCATGTATATTTGATCAATTATCCTTGTTCCTAACTCCTACATTAATTAAATGATATTTTTTATTATTTAATTAACATTCCATATTAATCTCAGAATCCCCTTATCTATCTAAAATAATTTTATCTTACATCCCTAAGTTTTAGCCCTTGAATAGTTATTTGATAATTATTCATATAAAACCTTACTCCTCTTTCTTCCCAAAATTAAATAAATATTATTATTTATTAAATTTCCACTTCCATAATTATCCATTATCATTGAATCAATCCCCTAATCATGTGCACATGAGGAGCCACTTGTAATATGAGGCACTTGTATAAACATGACAAGTGTTATGCAAAAGCATAGCCAAGTTTTTACCATCTTTCCACTTGTCCCTCCATCTAAATCCTCAAAAATCTATAAAATAGAACTCATCCAATCTATTTTAAGAAATCATTTGAATGTAATTTCATGCTATAAAATTGAGCACAAACATCTCTAATCAATTGGGAAAATCCTCTTTGATAGTGTATCTAGAAGATTGATATATATTGTCATTTAGTAATTTGTGTTGTTTTAATTCTATAATAGCCTAATCTTGAGTGTTTGTCATTGCTTGTCAATTAGTTTAATTTAGATTGATTTAAGTTGCTAGTTTAATGTCACTTTCAATTTTACACACATTAGGCTTCATATGGCATCGACACAAGGAACATTAAACATGTCCATATCATTATTTGACTTGGAAACTTATCCAATGATAAATTCTAGTATTTAATTTAGTTAAGGGAATATTATTATCTTATAGTCATGCACCTTGAACCTTTGCAAAATAGTTTGAATAAAATTTCTTCTACTAAGCCAAAGATTTTATTCAACCAATTCCATGTTGATCTCCATGCCTATAATTACTTTGCATCCCCTATGTTGAAAATTGAGATAATTATGTAGCTTAATACATTGTAAAACTATGAGATTGTTGATCTGAATAAGTATTCTTTGTTACAAATTCTTTGTGGATGATTATCTATTTAGATTCATTTTACTATTTGTAGAAGTAGACAAAAGGTTGTAGAAGAATAAGACCATAAGATAGAAGTTACAAATCATATACTGTGGAGAAACCCTTTTGAGAAAAAAATCCACCAAGAATCAATTTATTATTTAATCTCAGAATAAGATTACAATAATTCCAATCCTTGCTTGAGATGCTTCTTTTGCATTCAACAAATCTTCTTTACAACCTGCAATAAAATATGATAAAAATATCTTCAACTTGCTTGAGATAAATAGACAATAATGAGCCTTGTAAACTCTAAAGAGTTATGATTACAAAGCACAAATCTTATCTCACAAAACCTACACATATTCTTTGCAAGCAGAGTTCTACCATGAAGAACAATGTCAAAACAAGTCCATCCATTTGGGCATCCCAAACTAAATTCATAACTCAACGTTGATTCCAAAGATATCTTGTAAGCTTCTCCTCAAAGTTGGCACCCAAGAATGGGACCACTTAAGTCAGCCTTATAAAATATCTTATCATGCAAAAGTGTTAACTCCAAGATGCTAACTTGGGTGCCCAAGGTGGGTCCAAGTCAATCTTTGTTAATTGAAACATATCTCTCCATCAATTCATGTAAACAAGATGCATGATTGATCATCCCCACTTAATTGAATGTATCACATGTTATTTTTCATGCAACTCAAGTCATTAGTCATACATTCCAAGTTAACTGAAGTCAAGTAGTATTCAACTGAAACTAAATACATTCAATTGAAGATAAATGAACCATAACTAAACTGAACTGAACTGATCTGAACTGAACTCCATGCATGTAAACATCAATCCCTAACTTCTAGGATCTTTACATGCATTATTGAAGTGTTATCTTTTACTCCAAACAATTAACTTAACTCAAGGTGGGTTCCACCTTCCATGTGGGTGCCCCATGTGCTCCTATTATTTAGGAACTCATCTTGGATGCCCTCACATGTTCCTATCATTTAGAATTAATTACAAATGTAAATTAACATGTTCATTTCATTCAAATTTAATCTCTTTCTAATCCTAGTGTTGGGGAACACTTTCCAAGGATTTAGGAGATACATGTAATAATGTTTAGGATTGCAATTAAATGACATCCTATTTCCAACACCCTAATCCTTCATGTCAAAGGCACTAGACACACAAGTTTTGACCTCTTTGATAATTTCCTCATTATTTCTATTGAACATTTAATCAACAAATAGGGAAATGAATGACAACTAATTATTAAATACTTTAAAATAAAAATAATGATCATATTACCTTATGAAAAAATCAAGGTTCAAAGTAGAACATTAACATTCTGATACCATATTTTTGGTAACTAGTTTAAACCATATAATGACTATTTCAACCTATAAATCAAATTTTCCTATCTTTGATTTGTTTTAATCATACATAGCCAAAAAACATATTTCAAATTGGTTTCCAATGTATATTTTACTCACTTACATATATTAAATAATATTATTTCATATGAACTAATGACCTATAAAAAGTGAGGAATAAAGGTTTTATTAGGGGAAAGCTGAAACAAGCAGACTTAGGAATAAATGGATTAGAGGTTTTAAAAATCTAATAAGGTATTCTACCCATCAATTTCCGCGCAACTTGAGACATTCCATGTCCTTATGGAATCAAAACTAACTACTTACAGAAGTTAAGTTCACTCTTTGGGTGGCACATTGGTCAATCGTTGCATAGTTGACATGATTTCAACATACCGAAAGGCCTGTAATCCCTCTATCTTGTGTTCATATGTTTTCACAAAGATGTATATAATATATACATAAATAATCAATGTGTTGTAATCTATTATTTTTCTTTAACCAACTAACCATTATTTTCAACCTATAAATCAAATTATCTTTCCTTTTACCATAAAATCATCAATTTTTTTAAAACATTTTTTTCCTATCTAATTTTTCTACATATAAATAATAAGAAACAACAATATAAGTTAGGAATTACTATAAGTTATTTTTATACCAATCTTTCCTTTTACCTTTTCAATAATGTATCTACTCCAAATTTCTTGTTAAACAATCACTTGCAAAAAATGGGCTTCTTTTCCTTAGGTATCTCCTCTCAAGTCTCACACTTATCCAAGGCCATCATCTCATTCTATATGGTCTCCATCTAAGACTCATATTCCTTGAAAAAATATCTTCCTTCACTTATCTAGGTTCATTATTAATAAAAGATAAAATGAATACAAAATAAAAATATGATGGACTATAATTGTCAACTAGTTTACATTTCCTTGTGGACTTGTGCAAGGGTGTAATAAAAGGATCTTCTTGTTCTTCCTTTAAATATCTAAACATAAACCTTTTTTTCCCTCTACATCCTTCTATCCAACTTACTATTCTTCCACCTATTATTATTCTTGCTTCTCAATATTAGTTTTGAAATGTATGGTTTTCTTTTCCTTTTATTTTTACCATAAATTATTAGGATTAACTCCAAGATCCCTATAAATTACATCTCTATAATATTCCATTTTAAAGGTTAGAGGATTCCAAAGCTTATGATTCTTAATATTATCACCATAACTAATGAAAATACACTTATATTAGGGTTGAAACCCAACTTAGATAATTTTTATTTAAGTATGTAAACAAAAGCCTCATAAAAAATTACTTTAATGTTTTGAATAAAAAGGTTTCTTACCTATCTACACTTCATATAATTTTTTTTGAACCAAAGTAGAACATGTTGATCTATTTATCAAACAACAAGAAATACTTACAGCCTAGCCCAAAAACATTAAATCAACTAAGAACTACTTAACATGTTTTAGGTTTTCTTTATTAATGTCCTATTCATCCTCTTTGTTGTATCATTATCTATGGAAAATACATAATTTTTATCTTCCTTAAAATACATGCACATTTACAAAATTATCAAACTCTCTAGAACAATATTTATCTCCATTATCTAAACTTTTTTTTTTTATCTTCCTAATCTTTATCAATAACTTTAAAAAGATCTTTGACCTTTAAAAAAAATAGATTTATGTCTTAGAAAATAAATCCAACCATAATGTAAGTAATCACCAATGGAAATATAATAATAAGAATTTCCAATAGAAGCAACATCCACATGACCAAATATATCATGATGTATTACTTTGATTGATCATTTTTCTCTACTACTAATATAATTAAACTTTACTTTACTTTATTTAGCAAACACATAGTACTCACAAAACTCAAAATTCATAGAATAGTTAATCAAACCATCCACCAATTTTTCATTAACAAGGGCCTTAAGCCCTTTCTCACTAGTGCGACCCATCTTATAGTACCATGATATATATGAATTTGAGTTTTATCTACATATATGGAGTTACAATAATTAAATGCGTTAAGATAAAACAAAGGCCCATGTCAAGAACCCTAAGGTACCACTAGATCCCCTCTCACCAACCTACAACCACTCCTATCAAATATGACATGACATCCATTATCATTTATTTTAGAAATTGAACAAAAAATCATGCTAATCTTGGATGTGTAACATGTTTACAAGGGAAACAACTCTCCCATCACTGAATATAAATTTTACCTTCCCTTTACCTACTATAAAATGTTTTTTTTGTTGTTGTAAAGAACACCTTTCCATAATGATATAACCAATATGAATATAATAATTCTTTGTGAGGATTCATGTGATACAAGGCACTTGAATCAACAAATCATGAGTTGTCGTGCTAGCAATGTTATAAAAAATAATCAAAGAATTATTATCATCATTAGAGATTTATCATTAAAGGAATTTTTAAAAGACTTCTTGTTTCTATATTCATTTTTTACACATCCCATTTACCATAGTTCTAAAATTTCACTCTTCTCTCACCAATTATTTTGGACCTTCCTTTTGGCTTAGACCTCTCCTTATCCTCAATTTGTTACCACCTTTTTCCTTGGGTCTACCTCATATATGCATTACATCATTGAAAATATCATCCCTAGATTTTAATCTCACTTATTCATTGAGAAAATTAGAAACAAGATCATCCATCTTAGGCTCTATATTACCACAATTGATTACAACTATTATATTATCCCAAGATTTAGATAAAGAGCATAATAGTACAACATTTATACTCCTCATATAACTTAACTTTAATGCTTCCTAGTTGAATCAAAATAATATTGAATGCTTGGCTATGGAATCTCTTCCTTTATTTTTAAAGAATATAATTTTATTTTTAAATAAAATTTATTTACTTGACTCTTTGATAAATTTCACCAATACTTCTACATAGACCATGTATTAGTCTCCTTAAGGACATTTAAACAAACTTAATCATAGAAACATATTCAAGCATTTTTGTCCATGTTTATCCAATATACCTTAGACATATCCACAAGCTTTTACTTGAGTGTCAAAAATATCCATTGGTCTCTCTCATCCAAGAGATCCTCCATTTTTAGTTTCTACAACTCACATTTGGAGCCATAAAATTTATTACTTTGATTGTGAATTTATTTTTGTGGATTCTCTAATCACATAAATTTACAAAACCAATAAAATTAATCCCATTTAAACCACAAAAAACCCAAGAATGCTACAAGAAAAGGAATCCCCTTCTACAATATAGTCTAATCTCTAATACCAAATGTTGAAATAATCAAGTAAACAACATGACATAAATAATGGATGATACAAATTTAATACAATTATGATATGATTAAAGAATGCAATTTAATTAGTGAAATAATGGAGAAGAATTCTAACAAATAAATAAAATCATATAATTCAAGCCATAAACACCATATATATGTGGAGAAACTCTTGAAGGAAAAAAATCTACCTTAAAGAGACATAAGCCTGTATTATTCCAAATAATGTAGTACTAAAATACAATACACTTATCCCTCTAATTGAATTTTGGTAGCATAAGAGTGCCTATAAGGAACCTTACAATCCATTATCACAAATCTCCAATAAATAGGAAAATTGGAAACAACAAACCATGAGTGGTATCTAAAACCACGAGTCAAAACCATGAGCTAGTACAGAAATCTAACACCCATATGCTTACTATCAAGCATCTTAGAGTAGTATGTAACTCCTCTTAAGTAGCCCTTATGTATCATATATGTCATATATTTTATCATAATTATCAAATGAAATAAAATCACAATCTTAGGTGCTCCATGAGGGTATTGATTACCTTGTCATAGCACCAACTATGCAATATCTTCTTGCAATTCATAAAAATGATGCATTCTTTGTAAAATATTTGTTAAACATGTATTTTTATAGAATATCCTAAGCATCTCAAAGAATAAATAGATAATAAATTAGTACCCTCCCTCATATGGTTATCTAACTTGGCCCCACTCCATGATGTTTGAAGACTAGACATTATTTATCATCTACATAATTAAATTACAATTACGAGACTTGGGGAATTTTAAGGTGAATGTCATAATAGCCCTAACCTTATGACACTTGGAATTTACATTGTAATATGTAATAGGGAACTAAAAATTAAATCAATATTTGGAAGAGATGAGTCCTATAACTGAGCTCTACATCAATTGAACTTCTTTGTGATCATTGGCTTAGTGAGAGATTCTATAACATTAGCCAAAATATCAATCTTTTGTATCATGAATTTGTCACCCTTAACCATCTCATGCACAAAGTGATCACACAAATAAATATACTTCATATGAACATGGTATTGTTGTCTCCTAATAGTGCACCATTGTTGAGTAAACTCAGCCTATTGGTGAAAAATTAGAAATCCTCCCTGATTGTGGTCTCAGATGTTGGAAGCTAACCTCTAGAGTAAGTTGGCTTTTATGGTGTTCACCTAAAATACTTCTTGTTTGGAAAAGGGTAAGAAAGATTGCATAAATTGAAAAAACTAAACTCTAAGGGTGATGCACCAAAACATTAACTAAACTTGTAAAGAATCTTGCACACACAATTTTGATCAATAACATAGCTTGAAATGCACAACTTGATTCTATATGCTTTTGCATCAATATTTCATGAGGAGGATATAATGCAAAATACTATAAGGAAAGAAACCTTTCACAACTTGAACTATTTGCACTCCAACACAACTCGCACTCCAACACAACTCACAACCTACAAAATACATATACTTTATGTAAAAGGTGCTACTAATGAGACAACAACAAGGAATGAGATAATTTCACAATTAATTGCATCAATCATCCAAATGCACACAATAGAACAAAAAATTAAGAAGGAAAAATTGCTTATCTCCATTGATCTCCAAGGTGTAAACTGATATACATGTCAAAATGAGTTACAAATACTGTCTTTTACTACAAAGGACTTCAAAAGTCACAAAGTAGACAAAAGAGAATGATAAGAACTAACTTCAACAATGAAAATTGAAGTTACTATATCCTTTTCCAAGAAGTTGTACAAAGATAGGAACTAGAAACTTCTTGGTCGTGTATAACCAAAAAGCCTAAAAAATAGCCCCTAAACTCCCTCTAAAAATGACTCCAAAGTGAAGAAAAGGTCAAACCTTGACCTTACCCATTATAAAAGCATGAAAAAATGCGCCTAGATGCTCTCATTCCCTCCAAAACGAAGTCAAAAGCACTCCTACATCCTCTCCATATGTCGGTCAACCTCCTCCAACTTCCCTATATGCTTGGCATAAACCATAAATCTCCAACCATATCCTCCCCTTTGACTAAATCCTACAATCAACTCCTACTCTTGTAATTACATAACATTGAATAAAGTGATTTATAACTATATCACTTAAATCGATGTTTTACATTTCAAATTTATTTCAATTCATGCAAAACAAAGGCATGACTCAGCCACGTTTGGAAAGAAATATGAAAAAGGGGACATTGACTATACTTTGCAAGGTAGGAAAAGGACATTCAAAAATATGCAAGGCATTAGTTCATGTTAAAAGTTTAAAACAAAGGCAAAAAATCACCCTTTGTTTGTCGGCTAACTTTAGGGCTTTGGAAACCCTAACACCAAAACCACAACTCAACACACATTTCACCTTCATTTGCATTTTCCACTCTTTCTGTTCTAGCTCGAGCCACCAAGGATTAGATTGAAGCTTTCATGGAGATTATGGAGTTTTCCTCTACAGGATCTACTCATGGTATGGCATTTTCCTTGCATAAAGTTCTACGGAATTTTTTGATTATTTGAAAGAAAACTTATTTTTTTGCTTTCCTTGTTCAGAAAATGCTAAAAATGTTTTTATTTTTTCTCTATACATCTCCTCATGTTCGACTTCTATGAATAGATATTCCTTGTTTTTGGCCACTAAAAACATTTCCACGACCTTATGCTCTTGGTTTCTTATGTTTGCAAACATTCGAGGGTTTTATTTTGTTCTCTGTAGGGATTCAAGGGTTTCATTTTGGGTTTGTATACTTGGTTGTGGTTTACTCTTATAGAGAAAAACCTACATGCTTGGTCCTCTATATTTCACAAACTTTTCATTTTCAGGAAAAACATGCTATGCTTTGGTATGGCCGTGGTTTATCACTCCTTGGCCTTGGCAATGCCACTTTCTTTTGATTTTGAACCAATCATAAATC
>VDFB02193867.1:710792255-710976157 GCA_007258455.2 Sequoia sempervirens | reverse complement strand
AAAAGTTAAATAATTTTCCTTTTGGTAATGGAGGTGTTGAAAAACATAGAAATTGTGAAATATGCATCACCACCACCCATCCAACCACCGTCAGCCTCAAAGCAAACCACCACTGGTCCTGCAATGGACAACTTAAAGTGTAGATGCCAAACATGAATGACATAGCCATGAAACAAAAGCAAAACCTACCAAATGAAATGCATGCTGAAGTGAATGGGAAAAAGATCAACGGCAGAGGAATGTTGGGTAGTTAATGCACAATAAATGGGAGTTAAGTTTGCCAATACTAGCATGGTGGGAAACCATGAAACAAGGAGCAAATGTCCACCATCAGACGACACCACTTTTGAGCTAAAAAAGTGTGGATTTCAAAAAGTGGTTGAAAAACATTGATAAGCGTGCATAGTTTTTTCCTAGTTGGATTTTTTTGGGTTGCCAGGTGGACTATCTTGCATTTGCAAAAAAAAAATGGTCAATATGGACCCTATTGATGTCGACCCCTCACATAGCATAGTCCTCACCACCATTGGTCCCTCTCCCTTACAAGCTAACTAATTAAATATTTGAAGAAAGGTCCTAAAATGATGCATGTTAAGAGCAAGCAACAATTTTCAAATGATTATCAAACTCACCACTAACATGTCAATAATTCAAAAAAATTCTTAAATATTAGTAAAAGTAAAACAATTTTCTTGCTCATCTTATTATATTTTATTCCAAAATTTCTCAAATTTTCATCATTAAAATTATTACTCATATATACAAATTTAAGATAGAAAATCATATATTTTAACATCAAACCCAATTAATACATACATAAAAGTCTAACCTCTAGACTAAACAACATCTAACCCAACAAGGGGTTTCCCTCTCTTACACTAAAGATAAAACAGCCCTAAAGTTAGTGACCCTTAGAAAACCTACCTCTACCCTACAAGCTAACCATGGTCATAAACGCAACCCACACAAGGTGTTTGTAGGGTCCGTATTACGCGGCAATGCTTATGGTTACCGTTGAAAATATAAAATATAAAAAGATTCGACAAACCTATAAAATATTAATCCACGTAAGCCTTAACTCCTTGGAAAAGAGATTAAAAACAATTTTTTTTTTTTTTGAGATTACGCATTAGTTGCCGCGGTGCCCCGTGGCAGGCTAAACACATGAGGCTGACGTGGCATGTCCAGCGTGGCAGAGAGCCGTTAAGAAAGCAGAGCGGAGAGCCGTTGGATTGGAAGAAGATGGGAAGGCGAAAAATTTGACCGTTGTGGTTTGTAATTCAAAATGGGTTCGTCCCCATTGAATTTCATCGGTTGACCTTATTCATTAATCTCTGTCATTGCACCATATGAATACATAGATCCACGCTTTTTTATTGCACATTGATCAATCCACAGAGCACCCAAAGCCAGATTGCTTTTCATCTGTGTCTTTTTTTCGGGCACCCATTTCTTGGCCTGTAAGGGTTTCTCTTCTTCGTCTAGTCTGAGGTCAATCGGAATCCGATTTTTAAGGTAATTTCCATGTTTCGGTTATAATATTCAAGGATTTGAACGTTTAGATATTGTATCTTTGGGCCTCGATGACATACTTGGAAAGCCCTGGATGCTATTAATCAGATTTGCAGGAACTGTTTCATTCGTAATGATACAGAAAGTTTTGCATACAAAGGTTTTTCTTGTTATTGTGTTCTCAGATGATGTATTTGAAAAACCTGAAACCCCATTGATTCGAACACGTGAAGCTTCTTTTTTTCTTTTTATTTTGTGGTACACGGATTGAACAATGAAACCATTTGAATCTGATCGTTAGGAAGATTATTACAAGGATTTTGAATAGAAGGGTTTTATTTTTTATTGTCTGAGTTGAAGTGCAAAAATTAATGTTCCCTGGAGGAAATCTCTATTATATTACATAGCCGTTGAGTATTTGGGTATGAGGGTTTTGAGTTTTTCAATACCCTGAAATCATCTTTGCATTAAAGCATTTTAGTACCTGAAGATCGAGAAGCGTTTTTACATGATCCTTGGGTGCAATAGTGTGTCTAAATAGTAGGTTTAAATATGTCCAGGGCGTTCTGTTTGTGGCCACTTCTGGGCATTGTGAGCGAGCAACTTTTTTCTTTTTATGGAGACTATTTATGTTTCCAGACTTCTGTACATGTTCGTAGGTGTAAATCTGATTTTCTGGGAATACAACTGAACAGAGTTGAATATAAGGGTTTAAATTTATTTCTTCCCTGACTGATGCCTAGAGCCCTGAGATATTTTCAAGGATCCTGGGATGCTAGGATTACTTCTGTTCTGTTATTGGCCGCTTCTACAGTTTACTGATACTAGGCATTTGAATATGAGGGTTTTTCACTTCCCTTGAGCAGAGACCTAAAAGGAGTTAATCCTTGCCTGGGATCCTGAGAGATGATAACATCGTTTCAAAGATGCTCTGATTGTTTGTCGTCTGGTTTTGTAGTTCTTTTTATCTTCTGTAGGATTTATTGGTGTTTTGAAAACGCAATATCCCGTGAAATCCTATGAAGTCGTCATTACATTTATTGTTTTTTTCAGGATTTGTAGGTGCAACGAAATGGCCATTCATAGATGGACTGGATTCTGGTTCGTAAGTAGTATTTTAGGCACTGGGTTCTAGTTTAGGTTAAAAAGTTTTTTTATTTTCTGCAAAGCACAAAATTCAAATTATGTACTTGAAAGCACCATAATAAAATATGAATGTCTAAGACCCTGAGAGATAATTAGGGTTCTCAGGGTTAATAATTTTAGGTAATGTTACAGCTAGAATTGAGTGTTGGAGAAAGGGGTTTTAGTGTCTCAGGGTTCTATTATGTGGGCAGTTAGGTCTTGATTTATATGTGACATTATGTTTTGGGCCATTTCTAGGATTTATGTTCTTGCAGTTTTTCTTATTTTGACTGGAAATTACGTTCTTAAAAGGACATAACCTCTTAGTGATTCAATCCCTGAGAGAGGTTTCAGGATTAGTGGTTTCTGTTCTACAGTGATGTTTTTTTCCATGTATGAAATCCTAAGCCTATAATAAATCTTGACATCTGAGCATGTGTTGATTTTCTAGATCGGATCCTGAATTGTATGTAAAATTTCAGCTATCATATATTCAGCTTTTCAAAGCTTTAAATCGTTCAGATTACTAAATCCCTTGGGTAACAGCGTTTAGATTACTATATTTTCTAAGGTCATCAAATGTTTCATGAAAAGTTGGTATCTACAATGGTATTAAGTTGTTATTTGGAAGGATTATTTTACTGTGTTTATGTCAATATTTGTCAGAGGGTAATCCGCTTGCTGAGAGCAAATTGCTTTTTCATCTAAAGAACGGTTTTGAAATTTTTGCAGTTTATGCCAGAGCTGCTGTCCGCTTCTGCGGCTCTGGGGCACCGCCATATAATCAATAACATTGGCCAGGCCTTAGAGCTTTTCCATATTGGGTTGCCGGAAGCATAGCTTACTGGTGAGCAAAAAATATTATTTAATAGCCAGCAAGGCAAATAGCCCGTATAATAATTTGTTGAAACACATGAGAAAATAATTTCTGATATTTTGCAGCAAGCGTGGTCGAGAGCAGCAAGATGGCTTCTAAACCAGTACAAGGTACCTGGATCTTTTCAGTTTGTATTACGGATAACCTTGAATTGTTACTTAAAACTTTATCTTGTCTATTTTTGTAATAGTTTTTCAAAATTATAACGAAAAACAAGTTTAGATGCAGGAGTCCCTAATAATAGGAGGGCTCTGGGAGATATTGGTAACATTGTGGGAGAAATCAATGGCAGATGCAATGTCACCAAGGAAGGAATCAATGGGTGCGTCTTTGTCTTTTCTGTATGGTCATCATAAAAATTGCAAATTGTATTGATTGGTCTCTTTTTTCTAAATTCAAGATATGTTGGTATTTTCTGTTTCACAGGAAACCTGTTCTTCATGTGACTCGCCCTGTAACAAGGTTTGTTCACATATATAGCTTTACAAAACAACCTCCTTTCTTTGATTATTCACAAGCATTTTGTGATTATATTTTTTGGTATTCTCAGGAGTTTTGGAGCCCAATTACTTGCCATTGAAAAGGTTACTGCAAGCAACGGGATGCCTGGCCTGGATAAGGTTATCTGCAACTGCTAACTTTCTCTATCATATTGTGGTATCAGTTCTGTGCATCGGTTTTGACATTTCCTTCCCATTATTTTGCAGCAAGCAGGGGCTGTAAACAAACAAAAGAGGAACAGCAAGCCTAAGGAAATTCCCCCAGCAATTGTTGAAGTCAAGGATGATACAGATGAGGAGGAAGTTACTATTATTGAACCAGTACCCAGGGTAAAAGGAATTCGCAACCGCAGTGGCCAAGCTGAAACCAGAAAAGTGAAAACCCAAACACTAACTGCGACTCTCTCTGCCAGAAGTGAAGTGAGAACACATATTTTATTTCGTATTCTACATTTTACCTTTATTTGCCTGGGTATTCCATAGGATTGAAGATTCTTACCAGTGAAGTGTCTCTCAGGCTTTTTGTGGTGGGTTTGATGCTGAAATGGCTGAGGCAGAGGACCTCTTGGCTAGTATCGATATAGGAGATCTTGATAATCAGTTGGCGGTTGTTGAATATGTGGAGGATATTTACAAGTTCTATCGTAAAATTGAGGTATTTTGTCTGATCTCTTCTTTCAAACCAAAAAGTAAATGTTTGAATTGATTATGGATGGATAATTATCGATCCATCTTTTAATACTGTGCAGGGAATGAGCTGTGTGCCGGATTACATGCCTTCTCAATTGGAAATCAATGACAAGATGAGAGCAATTCTGATTGACTGGCTGATTGAGGTAAAAGCTTCTGTTGGGACTAGCATCTTGTGTATTGTAACTTGTATATTAGTGTCATGTTTCAAGCTTTTTTTAAATGGTTGGTTTCTGGATTTGCAGGTGCATTATAAGTTTGAGTTGATGCCAGAGACGTTGTATCTCACCACAAACCTGGTTGACAGATACCTTTCCATTGAGCCTGTTTCAAGGAGGAATTTGCAGTTAGTTGGTGTTACTGCTATGCTTTTAGCTTCTAAGTATGAGGAAATTTGGGCTCCAGAGGTATTGTCTGGCTTGAGAATGCCCTTATTTTATCATGTATTGAATTGAATCTGGCTTGAGAATGCCCTTATTTTATCATGTATTGAATTAAATGGACTAGTGATTCTTACCTTTCCTTGTCTTGTTGATTTGCAGATCAATGACTTTGTCTGCATTTCAGACCGGGCTTATACGAAACTACAAATTATCAGTATGGAAAAGACCATGCTCAACAAACTCAAATTCCATCTCACAGTCCCAACTCCATATGTATTCATTGTTCGGTTTCTGAAAGCAGCAGATTCTGACAAAGAGGCGAGGCCTAGTATATCTTTTTAAAACAAGATTCCAAATTTATTCTGTTTTATTAGACAACATTCTGTGCCCATTCTAATAATCATCTTTGTTTTACTGCTCAGATGGAAAATCTGGTATTCTTTCTAATTGAACTGAGCTTGCTCCAATATGTGACTGTCAAGTTTACCCCATCATTGCTTTCTGCTGGGGCTGTCTACACTGCTAGGTGCACTTTAAAAAAGGATCCAATCTGGAATGATCTACTTAAGCGCCACACAGGTTATTCTGAAGCAGACCTCATGTGAGCGACTTCACTGCTTCTTTCCATTTGTTTAGGAAGATAGAAATAATTCGATTTCAAGTTGCAATTAATAGATTTGTTAGACATGGAAATTCTGTATAATTGTGATCGTCCAAATTTGGCTAAAGGATGCTTTTTGCTTTGCACAGGGAATGTGCGAGACTGATGGTTACATTTCATCAGAATTCAGCAGATAACAAACTGAAAGTGGTTCACAAGAAGTACTCCGCACTTCAGTTTGACTCTGTGGCCCTTTTAAGTCCTGCCAAGCTACCTGCATAGACTTAGATTTTTGAAGAAATACTGAAGATGGTTATATGATATTGAGCATAGAAGGTGGTTATATGATCTCTTTTAACCAACAATAACCTAAGATACACTTTTTTCTCATTCGTTATTCTTTGTTGCTACCATTGTAAATAGTTTCAGAGTTGAGAAACACTATAGTAATTGAAGATGTACTGGAATCTTCTATACTTTCTGCTGCAGCATATATTCCTGGCCTTGGAATTCTGTCCACGGCCTTTTGACATGAAGGGTCCTGAGTTATTATGAATTGTCATAAATTAACATCACTTAAAAGACATGTTCTTTTGCTGAAATTGTACTGTGTGATTTCTTTCAAAACAGTATATGATCTCTTTTAACCAATAATAATCTAAGATACATTTTCCCCCCATACGTTCTTTGTTGCTACTATAGTAAATAGCTTTAGAGTTGAGATGTAGTAGTAACGTAATTGAATTGTCATAAATTAACATCACTTAAAAGACATGTTCTTTTGATGAATTTGTACAGTGTGGTTTCTTTCAAAACAGTAGTTGATGATTTTTGAAGAAACACTAAACATGTATATTGTCTCTTCAATACCTTCTGCCTCTGCCTTTCCTGTCTTGAACCATGGCCTAATGACATCAAGGGTATTGTGAATTTTCATACCTTCTGCCTCTGCCTTTCCTGTCTTGAACCATGGCCTTATGACATCAAGGGTATTGTGAATTTTCATACATTAACATCACTTAAAAGATGTGTGAATTTTCATACATTAACATCACTTAAAAGATGTGTTATTTTCCTGTATTGTGAATTGTCATACATAACATCACTTAAAAGATGTGAATTATCATACATTAACATCACTTAAAAGATGTGTTCTTTTACTGAAGTTGTGCTGTATGACAGTAAGATTTGATGAGAAGTTGGAATGATGTGTAACAGTTCATAGTACAGCTTACACTGTTTCTGGATTTAACAATAAAAAGTTGATGGGATGGCTGCCAAATGGTGTGAGAGGAGTGGATATGGGTGATGGTGGGGTGGGCATTGTTTTACCAATAATAAGTTTGATAGAATGGTAGAAAATTTATCACTTTAGAATTCAAGTAGTCCATGTGATGTGTGGGTTTAGAGATGCTGCCAAATGATGGAATTGTAAGTAAAATCTAGCATTGTGTGAACAATAGTAAGTTGATGGGATGGTTGTCAAATGGTGTGAGAGGAGTGGATAGAGAGGGGTGATGGGGATGAAATGAAATGAAATGAAAAATTTTAATGACGTCCACGAGGCCAAAGAAGCCTAAGGGACCCAAGATCAGCACAAGAGCCACCCACAAAAAGGCCCTAAACAGATTGTAAACTCCATTCGAGATCAGCCCTCCTGCAGTGAATTTTGATGATGAAGTTTGCAGCTTTGTCTAACCTTGATTCTTCAAACAGAGTATTTAAATTATCAATAATAAGTTGATGTAATGGTAGAAAATTTATCACTTTAGAATTCAAGTAGTCCATGTGATGTGTGGGATGCCATAGCAAGGTAGTGGATGGGATAAGAGATGCCAAATGATGGAATTGTAAGCAAAATCTAGCAGTGTGTGAACAATATGGGTGATGGTGGGGTGGGCATTGTTTTACCAATAATAAGTTTAATGGAATGGTAAAAAATTTATCACTTTAGAATTCAAGTAGTCCATGTGATGTGTGGGATGGGTGATGGTGGGGTGGGCATTGTTTTACCAATAATAAGTTTGATGGAATGGTAGAAAATTTATCACTTTAGAATTCAAGTAGTCCATGTGATGTGTGGAATAGAGATGCCACCAAATGATGGAATTGTAAGCAAAATCTAGCATTGTGTGAACAATAGTAAGTTGATGGGATGGTTGTCAAATGGTGTAAGAGGAGTGGATAGAGGGGCGATGGGGATGACATTATGTTATCGATAATAAGTTGATGTAATGGTAGAAAATTTATCACTTTAGAATTCAAGTAGTCCATGTGATGTGTGGGATAAGAGATGCCATAGCAAGGCAGTGGATGGGATGAGAGATGCCGCCAAATGATGGAATTGTAAGCAAAATCTAGCATTGTGTGAACAATATGGGTGATCCCACAAAATTGGTTACAATTCCCTTCATGATTTCTTTTTGCAAAAACGCTCCCATAATTTTTTTTTTAAGTTTTTAGGGGTTTGCTTGATGGGATGGTTGTCAAATGGTGTGAGAGGAGTCAATAGGGGTGATGGGGGTGGCATTGTGTTACCGATAATAAGTTGATGGAATGGTAGAAAATTTATCACTTCAAAATTCAAGTTTTTCGATAGGGGTCGAAAATGGTGTGAGAGGAGTCGATAGGGGTGATGGGGGTGGCATTGTGTTATTGATAATAAGTTGATGGAATGGCATTGCTCCCATAAAAAATAAATCAGGTTTTTAGGGGCTTGCTTGATGGGATGGTTGTCAAATGGTGTGAGAGGAGTCGATAGGGGTGATGGGGGTGGCATTGTGTTACTGATAATAAGTTGATGGAATGGTAGAAAATTTATCACTTCAAAATTCAAGTGGTCCATGTGAGGTGGAATAAGAGATGCCATAGCAAGGAAGTGGATGGGGTAAGAGATGCCATGTGATGGAATTGTAAGCAAAATACATATAGCATTGTGTGAACAATAATATATGGGTGATCCCACAAAATTGGTTTACAATTATTCCCTTCTCGATTTTTTTTTGCCAAAACGCTCCCATGAATTTTTTTTTGGGTTTTTAGGGGTTCGCTTGAAGTGGGGTTCCCACTTCAAGCGAACCCCCCTTTTTTGCCCTTCTCCCCCTCTTCTACCAAATTTTTGCCTTTAGAAGCTCAGATTGAGGATGAAAATGGAGGAAACTTCACATACCCAATTGGATGATGGTAGTTCAAAACGAGCTATCTATCCAATATAATTTTAATACATCTTGGTTTTATTATGTATTTCAATTAAACATAGGTTTTTCATTGAAAATCAAGCTAGGTATTGATGTCCTTGATCTAGTAAAAAAAATGAATTTCAATATAGACAAAAAAAGTTGTTTACGGTCCGCTTATGTCTAAATTGTAATTGGTTTGACTTCAAACTTAATTAAGGAAAAAGTATTCAATAAAACACTATGAAACCAAATGAATTTGCTAAATATCATAGTTACAAAGCTAAATTCGAAAAAAATAGAATTTTATCCTTCATAGAAAAAAAGTTATGTTGTTTACAGTGAACATCACTCTTTAAAATGGTGTTTACTATTAAAAACTAGTTTTCGAAGGAGATGGAAAAAGAAATTCAATCTGATTCAATATAATCTACAAACAAAATGTCACATTCCTCATGGTTTAGCAACTATAGCTACCTGAAAGTGAAGATTTAGTAGTAAAAAAATTCAGTTCAATGTCTAGTTTGCCCAAAAATTGTAAACCAATATTGTGGGATCACCCACGTTGATGGGATGGTTGCCAAATGGTGTGAGAGGAGTGGATAGGGATGAGGGGGATGACATTGTGTTACCAATAATAAGTTGATGGAATGGTAGAAACTTTATCACTTCAAAATTGAAGCAGTCCATGTGACGTGTGGATAATAGATACTATAAGAAGAGGTGGATGGGATAAGAGATGCCAAGTGATGGAATTATAAGAATTTCCATATAGCATTGTGCTAACAATAATAAGTTAAATAGTAATAAGTTGATGGGATGGCTACCCGATGGTGTACGAGGAGTGGGTAGGGGTGATGGGGGTGGCATTGTGTTACCGATAATAAGTTGATGGAATGGTAGAAAATTTATCACTTCAGAACTCAAGTAGTCTAAGTGATGTGGGATAACAAATGCCATACCAAGGAAGTGGATGAGATAAGAGATGCCAAATGATGTAATTGTAAGCAAAATCCATATAGCATTGTGTGAACAATAATAAGTTGATGGGATGGTTGCCAAATGGTGTGAGAGGAGTGGATATGGGTGATGGGGGGTGACATTGTGTTACCAATAATAAGTTGATGGAATGGTAAAAAAATTATTACTTCAAAATTGAAGCAATCCTTGTGATGTGTGGATAATAGATGCCATAGGAAGAAGTGGATGGAATAAGAGATGCCAAATGATGGAATTATAGGCAAAATCCATATAATACTATGTTAACAATAATAAGTTGATGGGATGGCTGCCAAATGGTGTGAGAGGAGTGGATATGGGTGAGGGGGGTGGCATTGTGTTACCAATAATAAGTTGATGAAATGGTAGAAAATTTATCACTTCAAAATTCAAGGAGTCCATGTGATGTGGGGATAACCTATGCCATAGGAAGAAGTGGATTGGATAAGAGATGCCAAATGATGGAAGTATAAGCAAAATCCATATAGCAATGTGTTAACAATAATAATTTGATGGTATGGTTGCCAAATGGTGAGAGGAGTGGATTAGGGGTGGGGTGGGTGGCATTGTGTTACCAATAATAAGATAAAGGAATAGTAGAATTTTTTTCACTTGACAATTGAAGCAATCCATGTGAAGTGGGATAAGAGATGGTCATAGCAAGGAAGTGGATGGGATAGGAGATGACAAATGATGAAATTGAAAGAAAAATCCATATAGCATTGTGTTACCAATAATAAGATGATGGAATGGTAAGAAATTTTATCACTTCAGAATTAAGAGATGCCATAACAAGTAGATAGGACAAGGGATGTAAAATGATGGAATTGTAAGCAAAATCCATATAAGCATTGTGTTAACAATAATAAGTTGATGGGATGGATTCCAAATGATGAGAGGAATGGATGGAGGTGAAGGGGGTCACATTGTGTTACCAATAATAATATGATGGAATGGCAAGAAAATTTATCACTTGAGAATTGAAGCAATCCATGTGGTGTGGGGATAATAGATGCCATAGAAAGAAGTGGATGGGCTAAGAGATGCCAAATGATGAGACGAGTGGATAGAGGTGAACAAGGTGTGACATTGTGTTATCAATTATAAGATGATAGATGGTAAAAAATTATCACTTGAGAATTGAAGCAATCCATGTGGTGTAGGGATAATAGATGCCATAGAAAGAAGTGGATGAGCTAAGAGATGCCAAATGATGGAATTGTAAGCAAAATCCATATATCATTAAGTTAACAATATTAAGTTGATGGGATAGCTACCAAATGATGAGAGGAGTGAATGGAGGTGCAGGGGGTGCAATTGTGTTACCAATAATAAGATGTTTGAATGGTAAGAAAATTTATCACTTGAGCATTGAAGCAATTCATGTGAAGTGGGGATAAGAGATACTAAATGATGGAATTGTAATAAAAACCCATAACATTGTATTGAAAACAATAAGTTGATGGGATGGATGTCAAATGATGAGAGGAGTGGATAGTGGTGGGGGTGGCATTGTGTTACTAATAATAAGATGATGGAATAGTAAGAAAAATTATTAGTTGAGAATGGAGATATCCCATAGAAAGAAGTGGATGGGCTAAGAGATTCCAAAAGATGGAATTGTAAATAAAATCCATATAGAATTATCTTAACAATGATAAGTTGATTCAAGATGGCTTCCAAATGATGAGGAGTGGATGGCAGTGATGTAGTGCATTCTGTTCAAGCAATGGTAGAAAATTTATCACTTAAGAATTGAAGCAATCCATGTGATGTGGGGATAAGAGATGCCATAGAAAGAAGTAGATGGGATAAGAGATTCCAAATGATGGAATTGTAAGAAAAATCCATATACCATTGTGTTAATAATAATAAGTTGATGGGGAATAGCTTCCAAATGGTGGAGTGGATTGGTGGGTGGCATTGTGCTAACAATAATAAGTTGATGGGACAGTCCATGTGATGTGGAGATAAGAGATTCCATAGCAAGAAGTGGATGGGATAAGAGATTGAAAATGGTGGAATTGTAAGAAAAATCCATGACATAACACCGTGTTGAAGCAATGGTAGAAAATTTATAACTTGAGGATTGAAGCAATCCATGTGATGTGGGGATAAGAGATTCCAAATGATGAAATTGTAAGAAAAATATATACAAAATTATGTTACCAATAATAAGTTGATGGGATGGCTTCCAAATAGTGAGAGGGGTGGATGGGGGTGGAGATAAGAGATGCCATAGCAAGAAGTCGATGGAATAAGAGATTCCAAATAGTGGAATTGTAAGAAAAATCCATATAACATTGTGTTGTAGCAATGGTAGAAAATTTATAAATTGAGGATTGAAGCAATCCATGTGATGTGGGGATAAGAGATGACATTACAAGAAGTGGATGGAATAAGAGATTCCAAATGATAAAATTGTAAGAAAAATCAATACAAAATTATGTTACCAATAATAAGTTGATGGGGTGGCTTCCAAATAGTGAGAGGAGTGGATGGGGGCAAGATAGGTGACATTGTGTTGAAGCATTGGTAGAAAATTTATCACTTGTGAATTGAAGCAATCTATGTGATGTGACAAAAATAATTCCATAGCAAGGAAGTGGATGAAATAAGAGATGCCAAATGATGGAATTGTAAGCAAAATCCATATCATTGTGTGAACAATAATAAGTTGATGGGATGACTGCTAAATGGTGTGAGAAGAGTGGATAGGGGTGAGGGGGGTGACATTGTGTTACCAATAATAAGATAATGGAATGGTGGAAAATTTATCACTTGTGAATTGAAGCAGTCCATGTGATGGGGATAAAAGATGTCACAGGAAAAAATGGATGAGTAAGAGATGCCAAATGATGGAATTGTGAGCAAAATCCATATACCAAGTTTTTAACAATAAGAATTTGATGGGATGGATGCCAAAGGGTGAGAAGAGTGGATAGGGTTGAGGGGGTTGCATTGTGTTACCAATAATAAGATGATGGAATGGTAGAAAATTTATCACTTGAGAATTGAAGAAATCCATGTGATGTGGGGATAAGAGATGCCATTGTTATCACCTGAATGTGCACCCTTTGTTGAACATTGTTCAACCACTTAGTGAAACATTAGAATGATCCCAAGGTGTGGGTTCCTTATATGAGATCAAACCTCTGAAGAAGGTCGAATTCCTTTAGTACTCACCTAAAACTAATCTACTGAACTTGCAAAGGAAAAGGGTAGGAGATAACATAAACTAAAAAACTACTCCTATGGTGATGCACCTAAATGTTACTTTGACCTGAAACTCAAATCACATACACTTGTTCACAATGACTGAAACAAACTTGCATAACTTACTTCTGTATGTCTTGCATAAGTATTTTAGGTCCTAATGCTAGACTCTTAGGAGGAAGGAGACTTCACAACTAAAAGCTACTTGCATTTTTTGACACAGATTATAACCTGCAACAACACACTTTTTCTGCAAAAAGGTGCTTAGCATGAGACAAAATTACAAGGAAATGAAATAATACTTCATAATTAATTTGATCAATCAATAGATGCACATAATAAAGCAAAGAAACAAGAAGGAAAAAAATCCAAATCACTAATCTCCAAGGTCCTCACTATTACTCATGTCCAAAAATGAGTTACAAAAGCATTGTCTTTTCTCCAAAGGACTCAAAAGTCACAAAGCAGAAAAAGAACAAGTAAGAATTAACTCAAAAATGAGTCCAAAAGATGACTATATGCATCAACTCTCCATCATCCACCAAAAAAGGATCTAGAAACCTCTCAGGGTCGGATGCCCCCAAAAAGCCTAAAATATAGCAACAAGATCTCATCCAAAAAGGCTCCAATGTGTAGAAAAAGTCAAGTTTGACTATGTCCACCATGAAAACACTCAAAACCACCCCTATATGCTCTCCAAAGTTTTTAATTTTAGTCAAAATAGTCCCCTATATCTTTGGCACTTGTTTTCCAACCTCCTCAACCGCTCCTATATACTTGGCAGAGGTATAAATTTTCAACAACTCCTTTGACCCACTCTTGAAAACCAACGCTTCCCTCCATTTTTGCATTTTCATAACATTAATAAAGTGATTTATAATTACATCACTTTAATTAAATGTTTTACATTTTCAAATCAGTCTCAATTTGTGTAAAATAAAAGGTTTGACTATAATTTGACCATGTTTTGGGGATTAATTGAAAGGATATCCAAAATACTTTAATACACTACAAGGTGTATTAGTTTTTGAAGAAAATATTTTAAATCAAGGCAAAAAATGCCTAAGTGAGAATCAACCTCTTTAGGGCTTGGAAACCCTAGAACAAAACACAGGCCAAAGGAATTCACACTTTGCATTTTTAGCTTTCACTGTACTTTGCCTCTCAAGCGCTGCCACCAATGACCTTGTTGTTTGGAAGCTTATGGAGCATTTTCATGGAGTTTCTCATGTAGATTTGTGTTGAAATACGTGTGGTAAGGTTTTTGTTTTCTTATATTCTACATTTTCTTTTTCATTTCCACCAATATCCGTGGATAAATTACCTGTTTTGATCACTTTCATGCAAAATGATGGCCATGATATTGTTCTCCTGTGCATTTTTTGTGTATTCATACATTTCTGGAGGAAAACAAATTTATGCTTAGATGCAAAAATGATAAATATGTTTGGACTTTCCCGAGCCTTTTACATGGTCTACCACTCTATTTGCTAACTGTAGGCCATGGTTTCCCCATTGCTTGAAGTCTCTCAAAAATTCAAAGAAAACCTTCATTCTGTGGCTCGACCCTCCAAATTTCTAGATTCCATATGCAAAAATTAAAGGATTTCTAGAGATTTTCAATTCTATTTCACTTCTTCTAAAGAAATGATGAAAACCCCTTTATTATCCACAACCTCCTTTCTAGTTTTGAGGGTTTTGAAGTTCCCTAGCTTTCACTATTATGGGCTTAAAAAACAAGCCTAGGTCGGGGTTTCCAACTGTATTTTCCTTATATCTCCTAACAACTCTAAACCCATGGCTTCATTCACTAACTTGGCCGAGGGTTTTCTTGCATTGTTTTGGCTATGGCCTCTCACCGAGGGTTTTTTCCTGATTTCCTTGTCCCAATTCCTTTTCAAGGCTCTGTAACACCTTATCTATGCCATGTTTGTTATCATACTTTAGAATGCACATCATGTCTTTTGATAGTGCTACCCCTTAATACTATTTGTACTTCATAAATTTTCCTTTAATTCATTATGGAAATCTACCCTCCTTTATGGTGCCTCTCTGTATCATTGGAATCTTATACAACATTGATGGCTATCACTTCAAAGCAATGCTCCTTCCTAAGACATTCTCCTACATCAATGTGCTTGAATCATGAACTCCATTCCATTTGTTACCTACAACTGCTCCTTTATGACTTAGACACTTGTTTAACTATTGCATGATAGCAGTTGTTTACTTTGCATTCTATTTTGATACAATGATATTGTATGCATCCTTTATGCTTACTTGAGCACAATGTATTTTACTTCTGACTGTGAATAAAAGATTAATCACTATTAGGAGTAATGTATGTTGTGCTTGAGTAAAACATAAGGAAATGAATTACTTTTCAAGCTCCCTTAAAGCACAAAAATGTAGCATGCTGGGCTCAACCCTTATGAGAGCCCATTTCACCCCACATGCTATCATCAAATGAAACAAAATAGCAATATTATTTTTTCCTAAACCTGCACAATGAGCAAACATGTTAGAAGAATAAGTGCATATGATAGATGTGTTTGATGATTCTCCTATTTTCTTAGACATCTATGGTATGCCAAATTTTTAGTGTACATGAAGATTAGATTATATGTTTATAGAGATATGTGCATATATTGAATGATGACCTTTCATTGCTCTAACAACTCTCTCTCTCTCAGATGCAGGCAACTAGGAGTAGCAAGGGAGTAACAACTGGAAGCAAGACAAGTGGAAGACTGAAGATGATACAAGGCAACTCGACCAAGACCAGGATTCTTCATTCAAGAAATGACAGATCACCTTTCTCTATATGTGCATTTATTTTCCTTTATGTCTATAAATGTATATTCCTTCCTTTCATTTGCACTAAAAGAGTTAGTCTCACAGCTTGTGTGAGACATTATACATTTACATTATCAATAAAGATCACTTTTCTTGAAAAGATTGTGCAATCTTTCCTATATTATATGCATCTGCATAAATGCAATCTAGTAATGTAATCTTATGATTTTGTTTATGCACATGAATGTGACATACCAGACTGAAAATGTACCCTCTTTTCACTTGTAAAACATAACCATCTCTACCTATTTGAGTTAGGAGAAAAAATAGGTAACAACCATACTAAGGAACCAGATGGGATAAGAGATGTCAAATGATTGAATTATAAGAAAAATCCATATAGCAATTTTTTAATATTAATAAGTAAATGGGATGGCTTCCAAAGGGAGAAAACAGTGGATAGGGGTGAGGGGGGTGACATTATGTTACCAATAATAAGATGATGGAATGGTAGAACATTAAACACTTGAGAATTGAAGCAATCCATGTGATGTTGGATAAGAGATGCCATAGCAAGGAAGTATATGGGATAAGAGATGTCAAATTATGGAATTATAAGAAAAATCAATAATCATTGTGTTAACAATAATAAATTTATGAGATGGTTGCCAAATACTTAGAGGAATGGATAGGGGTGAGGGGGGTGGTATTGTGTTACAAATAATAAGATGATGGAATGATAGAAAATTTATCACTTGAGAATTGGAGTAATCCATGTGAGTGGGATAAGAGATGCCATAGCAAGGAAGTAGATGGGATAAGATATGTCAAATGATGGAATTGTAAGAAAAATCCATATAACAATGTGTTAACAATAATAAGTTGTTGGGATGGCTTCTAAATGGTGAGAGTGGATAGGGGTGCAGGTGGATGACATTGTGTGACCAATAATAAGATGTTGGAATGGTAAGAAAATTTATCACTTGAGAATGAAGAGATCCCATATCAAGAAGTAGATGTGATAAGAGATGCCAAATGATGGAATTGTAAGAAAATCTATATAGCATTGTGTTAACAATAATAAGTTGATTGGGGATAGCTTCCAAATGGAAAGAGGAGAGGATGGGGCGAGGGTAGTGGCATTGTGCTAAAACAATGGTAGACAATTTATCATTTGATAATTGAAGCAATCCATGTGATGTGGGGATAAGAGATGTCATAGCAAGATGTGGATAGGATAAGGGACTCAAAATGTTGGAATTGTAAGAAAAATCCATATAGCATTGTGTTAACAATAATAAGTTGATGGGATGTCTTCCTAATGATGAGAGAAGTGGATGGGGGTGAGGTGTGGTCAAAATCATCCCACAATAATGGGTTGCACTTTTTGGCCAAACTTGACAATGAAATCAACATTTTGAACCAAATCTTCACTTTATGACACCTATAGTAGTTAAAGTGTTAGGAATTTAAAGATGATGTGAACTAGCGATTTGTGAGATTTTGTTTGTAGATTCTAAATATATATATATATATATATATATATATATATATATATATATATATATATATATATATATATATATATATATATATTAAAATTGAATTAAATTGTAAATTTGTTGCATCTCCTTTGATAACTAGTTTTTGATAGTAAACAAATTCTTTTAAAAAGTGATGTGTATTATTTCGTGCATAAATTTTTCTCTACAAAGGATAAAATTATGATTCTTTTGAATTTAGGTTGGTAACACCGATATCTAGTGCTTGCATTTGGTTTCATAACATTTTGTTGAATATATTTCTTTTAATTAAGTTTTGAAGTCAAACCAATTATAATTTAGACATAGGTGTATTACATCACACATAACTTCTTTTATATGTATGGGAATTCAATTCCTTTTTTTGTTGGAACAAGGAAATCAATACCTAGTGTGTAGATATTTTTCAAAAAAATCACTAATTTACTATTTTTTCACATGTGTAGAACATAGAACTTGATGTTTAGTGAAAATCCTATGTTTAGTTGTATAGTTGTAAAATTGCACCCCTCCCAATTTCACATACATCTTCGCATCTGCTTTAGTGTCCACTCCCTTAGCACTTGTGTAGGATCATTTTAGCCCCTGCATCAACCATTTCCCCTTCTTAGGATGCTTTGCAGTCCTTTTCAGTAGCTACCCTTATGCATTAGCTTTTCATTGAACCTTGCGCTTTTCCCATTTTCAATGTTTTGTAGTGTGACGTATCCAGACACTAAAGCATTACGTGAACATCTGCACACCGCACTAGCATCCTGCGACATTTCAATGCTCAAATATTTGTCTTCAAGCATGCTTGCTACTTGTCCTCACCTTTTATCGGTGGTAACGGCCCGGAACGCCTTGTAACCACTGTAGAAAATTCTTTTCTCTCATTAAAAGCTACCCTTTCAATTCATTTGGCTCTCTAACTTCTTCCTCTAGTCTAACTCTCTTCTACTTCTACCTTCTTTCTTGCTTATTGACTTCTCGTTCTCTCCTCTCTTGCTTGCACAACTCCATTGCTTGCTACAACAACATTCTCTTGCATTCTCATAACACTCTCTACAACACTCTTAACTCTTGCAACCCTCTTTGTTTTCCTCCTTGGCTTTCTAAGCTTTTCTTACACCTTTGAGCATCTTGGGATTTCACACATCCCCTATCTACTACATATGTACTTCGTGATAGGGGTTCTCCTCCTTGAGCGGGGATTGATTTTATCACCTCTTTTGTGATACAAGTTCTCCTCCTTGAGTAGGAATTGCTTTTATCACTCACACTTGGTGGTGTGGGTTCTACTCCTGAGCAGGTTTTGCTTTCACCACACATTTTATCTATTTCTCTCTATCTATCTAGCTAGTTGTCTGCGGAGATGGGAACACCAAAACGGGGGTTTGACTAAGGAAAACCCCTATACAACCCTAACACTTTCTCCAGATCTTACACTTGCAGGTATTGAAGACATCTACTAGCTAGAGGCTTCATTACTTGGATTATTGTGAGTACCTTCTTCCTTTCTTCTCCTTATCTCTATCATCTATTTTACTTCATTTTTGTTTTATTACATTTTGTCACTTTATCGCATTCTGCAAGTTCTTAATGATCAGAGTAGAAGTAGTCATTCGATTGTTTTCCTATGGTAAACTCATCCTCTAGTCTGTATGACACACAAACACACATATGGGATGCCAGTGCGCCACATTGTCATCTATATTTTGTGTTTTCGTCCTTTGGCCAAAAGCTTGATAGTTTGTCTAGAAAACCTTTGTGACTTGCTCTTTCAGATTCTAAAACTTTCACATTGTTCCTTGAGGTAGTTTAGGGTAGTTCGCCCTGTGAGGCCCTCTAAATGAAGATAACTCATGAGTAGCGAATCCCCCTTCTCTACATTTTGGTGAACTCAACGTGAAGAGGGTATTTTTCAAAAAATAGGAATTTATTTACCCCTACTTGGAGAGGTCATAAATTTTGACTCGGTGCTCGAAATTTAGAACCGTTTGCACTATTGGAAAGGTCTCCTAGATAACTAGTTCAATCCCTAAAATAATAGTGCCTTTGGCAATTGAATTTTAGGGATCGATGCAAGTTCCGACCTCAAATTCTACTTCGAAGACATCCAAAAACACAAATTAATAGAACATAAAAAAATATTGAAAAAATCATAATGAATTTAATATCTTCTTTTATTAGTTTAGTATCTAATTCTCTTCAAAATGTTAATGATATTCCATTTCATGCATGTGATAGTGACTTGGATTTACCCATGTCACTTGGTATCTTTGATCCTTCTCATGAAAGTCCTCTAGCTTCGGAGGTTATTTTGTCGCAAGAAGTTGAAATCATTGATACCTTTCTTAACATTACGCTACCTTCTCTTCATTTTGTTGGAAAAAGGATGCCATTTAATTGCAATCCTAAAAATTATTTATTTCATGTGTCTCCTAAGTCCTTGGAAAGTGTTCTCAAACACTGGGATTAGATAGAGATTAATTTTGGATGAAATAATCATGTTAATTGACATTTCTAATTAATTCTAAATGATAAGAGCATGTGAGGGTGTCCAAGATGAGTTCCTAAATAATAGGAGCACATGGGGTGCCCACATAGAAGGTGGCACTCACCTTGAGTTTAGTTAACTATTTGGAGTAAGAGATAACACTTCTGTAATGCATGTAAAGATCTTAGGAGTTAGGGTTTGATGTTTGCATGCATGAAGTTCAATTCAATTCAATTCAGTTCAGTTTAGTTCAATTCAGTTTAGTTTAGTTCAGTTATGGTTCAATTATCTTCAGTTAGTTTTAGTTGAATGCTAGTTGACTTTAGTTAACTTGGAATGCATGACTAATGACTTGATTTGCATGAAAGATAATAGGCAACTTCCTTCAGTTAATAGGGGATGACCATTCTTGCATGAATGGTGGAGAGAGATGTTTTAGTTAACAGAAAATGATTTGGACCCACTTTGGGCGCCCAAGTTGGCTTCTTGGAATTAACTCCTTTGCATGTTAAGATATTTCAAAAGGCTAAGTTAAGTGGGCCCACTCTTGGGTGCCTACATTGAGGATAAAGCCTTGAAGGTATTTATGGAATAAAGGTTGAGTTACTACTTCAGTTTGGGTTGCTCAAGTGGATGAAGATGGTGATTTGCATTGTTCTTCATGGTTAAACTCTACTTGGAAGAGATAGGCGTACCTTTTAGGAGATAGGGATTGAGCTTTGTAATTGTAACTCTTTTAGAGTTTACAAAGTTTTTTATTGCCTATATATCCACAACAACACAATAGGCAATTAGCGCCAAATTTGGTGCCGGATTTTAGTGTATTTTGAGCACATGTGTCAAACAATTTGGCTAGCATCAAACTTGATGCAAACAAGCATGGTCAGTTCAACACCCTTCTTTTGTGCTGACTTTTTCACCATTTTTAGCATTGAAATTAGCGTCAGTTTTACCGCTGAAAAATCATGGCACCTTTGTTAGTGCCTAAAATGACACCGGGAAGTAACGAAAAAAATGGTGCCGAGATTGGCGCCTAATTTGGCTTTTGGTTTTGCTTCCATGTCCACCTACTTTGCTCTAGTTTTGCTTCCATTTTGCATCCACTTTTGCTTCCACTTTGCCTCCAAGTCTATTCCACCTTTGTTTCCAATTTTTCCAAGTCTACTTCCAATTTTGCTTTGATTTTTCCTTCCGACCTTTGCTTCCAGCTATTCTAGTCTTTGTTTCCTAGTTTTTCTCCACATTTGCTTACATGGTCTTGCTTCTAGTTTTGTCTCATCTTTGATCTCTAGTTTTACTCGTGCCTTGCTTCCAAGTTTGTTTCTCTTTAGTCTTGTTCGCTTTGTTTCCAGCTTTGCTCCGTGGCCTTGCTTCACTTTGTTTCTCGGCTTTCTTCCAAGTTTCTTTGCTTCGATTCCCGGGTTTTGCTTCTAGTTTTGCTCCAGCTTTGCTCCAATTTTTCTTCCAGTTTTGCTCCTAGTTTTGCTCCCAATTTTACTTCCAGATTTGCTTCCAGATTTGCTTCCAAGTTTTCTTCTTGTTTTGCTTCCAATTGTTCTTCCAATATTGCTTCTAGTTTGCTTCTAGTTTGGCTTCCATTGTTGCTTCCTTTCTTGCTTCTAAAAATGCTTCTTGTTTTGCTTCCATTTATTAATTTAATATGTTTTATTTCAATTTAATTAGTTAAATATATTGTGCCTCTTAAATAACTCATATGATTATAGAGTAAGTAATTTAATTATTTAACTCATATGATTAAATAACAATATAATTATTGTAACATGATCATCATCTATAATTAAAACAAGTGAATCAAATATCTATAATTTAATTGAATTTGACAACATCCATCCTGAGCAATAAATTAAAATCATCATACTTAATAAACATCCATCCAAAAATCATCGACCACTTTTAATATATATAAATTGACAAGTCAATACTGATAAGATCATCATCATATATAACTAAAACAAGTGAAAGTAAAATATGCCAGTACATCAAAAACATGTCAAAATGATACATGTCCGACAATCGACATAAGTGAAAATGATACATATACAAATGATATAAATAAAATTGATAAATTATGAAACTCAAATTGATACAAGTCAAGATGATACATGTCCAAATGATATAGTGAAAATGATATATGTCAATATGATACAACTCGATAATATAGTACAATAGGCCGTGAAAATGATACATATGATAGTAATCATGAAAAGAGTCATCATAACGATACATCAACAATGATCCATGATGTAGTCTATATGATCATGAATGTTACTGATTACTATCACCAATTGTCTCATCATCATCATCACCATCCTGATCATCATCATCGTTGTCATCGTCATCGTCGTCATCATCATCATTGTCATCATCAACCCTGTTCCTCCACATCACCCTCTCTACCATGTGGATCTTATACCGTATAAACCAATATTTTGTGGATCTATATCATGTTGAGGATCATCTTGATTCTAGAAGATCCGTTTTGCAAAAACATTTAAAATGAAAATTTATTATTTATTTCATGCAATAATTTATTTTTCTGTTATATATCTAATATTACAACATATGAGATGAAACCATAATCATATTACATCATATCAAAGTGCACATATCATAATAAAAGTTCAAAATAGTTACAACTAATACTGGTAATTCAGGACAAACTTCAGCTTTCAAAAACAAAGCCAATTAGGCTGGCAGACTTGTGGATCAAGCTAGCATTTGGTGGAAGAGGAAGAAAGATGACTGGAACTCTAGAGGCCCACCATAATGGATTTTAGTATTCAACCATGAGAGCAGAAGAGAGAGTTGATATCATGTATCAAAACATTAAGCATGCATTCTTCCAGCCAGCGGAGAAGAAGATGATTACTTTGCTTCATTTTCATTTGCAAAACCATATCACGGTGTGGGAACCAAGAAGACCAAGGATGTTCAATTTTATGTGGAGGTAATGGATGTGTTCCAAACTTTAGGATGGGAAAAAAGGTCAATGTATGATCCTAATGAAATTGAGGAAGAACAACAAGCGAGGGACAAGAAAAATAAAATCAATACAAAGTTTCAAGGATTTTTCAAGTGAGTAAGAGAGCTATGGGACCAGCCTCATCTAAAATATTTTGAACTAGAGTTTGATATACCATTTAGAGAGCTTGATTTTCATGGAGTTCCTTTCAAAGCCTCTACTTTTATTGTTCCTACAGTAAACTATTTGGTAGAGTTGGTGGAATTACCTTTCTTAGTAATCACTATTGGTGAGATTGAGATTGGGAAAAAGGAATTTGATATGGCTATTGTTTTCAAAGAATTCAAGCAGGATGTACTCCGCATTGATGCCATTCCTCAATCTTCACTTGATGGCATCAAGGAATGGATGAACTTCATGGATATAAAGTATTATGAAAGCAAAATGAACTTGAACTGGCAGCCAATTTTGAAGAGTATTACTAATGATCCAGATAAATTTATTGAAGATGGTGGTTGGGAATTTTTGAATATGGAAGCTAGTGATTCTGATTATGATAATTCAGAAGAGTCAGATCAAGGATATGAACCCTCTGATGTAGAAGAGGAATCCAAATCAGATTTCATGTAGCCACCATCAAGAGTGTTACAAGCCAACGAGATGGAGGGAATTCTTAAATAAGGATAATTGTCAATGTTACAGGTATCGGCTTTAATGCCAACTACAATGGCCACATTGAAATTCCCTAGCATTATTTATGTTAAGGAAATTTCCTTTAGATGCAAGGATTCAAAGCACATCAAGCATGTGGTACAAATGATTAAATCCCAGAGACGAAATGTAGTGATGAAAGAGTCTGAAAAGGCAGAGAGAGCTACACTGGTGACTTAGGAAAAACTTTAGATTTCAAAAACAAAGCTAATTAGGCTGGCAGATGTGTGGATTAGGCCAACATTTGGTGGAAGAGGATGAAAGACGATTAGAACTCTGGAGGCCCACCATAATGGATTTCGGTATACAACCATGAGAGCAGAAGAGAGAGCTGATATCATGTATCAAAAAATTAAGCATGCATTCTTCTAGCTAGTGGAGAAGGAGATGATTACTTTGATTCATTTTCATTTACATAACCATATCATGGCATGGTAATCAAGAAGACCAAGGATGTCCAATTTTATGTGGATATAATGGATGTGATCCAAAATTTAGGAGGGGAGATCTTGATGTCTACCAAGAGGCATAAAGTCAGATGAATTAAGTTCACCTACATGTTTTCCAAAGTTTACTTCTAATTTTTATGACTATTTTTCTTGATTGTCAAAGTTTACTTACAAATTTGAAATTTCTTTCTGGTCATTTTGATGAGGATATATTCAACCAATGTGTATGCACCTTTATTTTGTATCACAAGCATCTGTGAATTGCAAGAATTCTAATTATCTATGTTCTACAACTATGCTATCTCACTTATTGGATCTTCTATTTCAATGTTTTCTATGGCCTTCTCTGTTTGAGGTAACACCTGACAATCCTACCTCCTTTCCTTAGGTGAGAAGTGGATTTGAATTTGGAAATACTGCACTTTAAAACTAGCTATGGTTTAAGGAGAGATATTCTAGCTTTGTTGTTGACACCCTCAATCTTCAACAAGGACTTAGATGCATGGACTAAATGCAACCTTTCAAACTTAGATTTGAATGTGCATAATTTGATTGATTATGGTTTTCACAAGTAGTTTTCTTTACATGACTATTATGGATTGTCAATATGTGTAATAGTGACTGCATCCTTATCAAGTTTGGCTACCCTTATTCAAAATGCCTTGGCCTTTGGACTCGATACAAAGTTGTGCATTGTTATTCCATATTTGTAACATGCAGGACATTTAAGGGGTACAACATATAGAAATTCAGTACTGTCATCCAAGGAAAACTTACATCTATGGTGTATCAAGAACAAAAAAAATGATTTTATTAGGGTTAATTCTTTCTTCCCCCACGCTGCTGATATTTTCCCCAAAACATGTTTTTATTATTATTTCAACGCATCTCAAAATTCAATGTATTAATTAACATTTGTTGCACATTTTAGTTGTTTATGCAAATGATGCATATATGTTAACTCGATCAGTGTTGTTACTTCAGCAGTTTGACTTCTATGACAACCAACCATTACACATTTCATCCACATCCTTCTACTATTTATTCATGCACATAAATGGTCATCTTGTAATCATAAGTTTTGAGCTCTATTTACTCATCCTACGCATCAATAAACAACTCAACACAAGAGATGAAAATTGACATATTAACACAACAATATCCAACTAAGTTATTGAAACTCAACAATTGACACCTCGTTCTCCATCCAAAGTACAAAATAATTCCACTTTTTGTTTTATAACATATTCTTTTCAAATTGCTTTGTATGACGGCCATATTTATCCTCCTATCAAAACATGGCACATGGACTAATTAAATTAATTAATATGCAATCATTTAATTTTTCTGAGGAAATACAAAAATATATCATTTAACATACTAAATATACTTACAAATGTATAGATCAAGGCTTGTAAACCTTTCTGGCCACTATGATGCATGGCATGAAGTTTCTCAAGCCTAGCCTTGGAGGCCTTGTCCTGAAACATATACTAATTGAATTTGACTATGCACAAATAAAATTTAAATATTGTTTAATAAATTTGATATAATCTTATGAGAAAATTGAAATACCTGCGTACTATCCTCACCGAACTTCCTCCGTGTATCAGACTTCTCATATGATTTTACAAGCTCTTTCCATACTTTCACACTTACATCAATTGGCCTTCTTTTCTGCCTTAGCTCAAGAGGAAATTTTTTTATCTTCTTTGTTTGGTTGCACCGAAATCTCTTGCAATTTTGAGACATTTGTAGCTTTATCTTCTTTACATACCAACTTATGTCAAATTCAGTCTCCATGTCATGGATAACCGCTTTTTTTAATTGCATGGGTATCTATGAGAATGGCAAATGTAGATGATCTTTGAACTGTTGAAGGCATGATTCCTTCAACCTATTCGCAAACGTTTTCCCAACATCCATCATTTGGACTTCCCTTGAAACCACCTTGTAATCTATCTTCATATTGTAGCTACCAATGCAAGATTGATAACATGGCATGGTGGAAGAAGTCTGTGTCCTAGGAGTGACTGGGACATCGGAAGTCTCTGCTCCCTGTTCCACATTCTTAGAGTTTACTGTCACTGATTTCCTCCTGGATATTTTGTTCAATCTAGGATTGGTTGGGGAATCAATTGGTTCCCTTTGACACAATTGATTTGTTTTCAATGTTTGAGGGGTGTTGCCAGATTGTTTTTCTATGTATCTAGAAAGTGTTGTCCAGTCCACATTAACCAATTTGTTCACTGCCTCTACCCCCAATATGGAAGCCAATTCCTCTTTATCTTTGTCAATCTCATGTCCCTTTATATATATATATTTTAAATTATATTTCTTCTTTTAAATTTTGAAATAAAAAACTAAAAAACTACAATTCCTCTTTATCTTTGTTAGTCTCATGTCCCTATATATATATATTTAAAAAGTTATATTTCTTCTTTTAAATTTTGAAATAAAAAAACTAAAAAATTAAAATTCAAAGAAACAATGGAAATATTTATAATATATAAATTGACAATGAATTACCTCATTGTGGCCAGAGTCTACTGACAATGCTCGCTTCCTTCTATTGCTTGACATTTTGAGGTGACCTAGGGAAAATTATTTTTGTCCAGTCTATGGAGGAAAACAAAGTACACACTGTCAGGTATGAAAGTTTTTGTCTAGTTTCTGGTATGAAAGTTTTGTTTTGTGGGAAACTATGTTCTCTGGGTTTGCTTAGTGTTGATAACCTAGGGCAAATATGTTTGCTGGGTTTGCTTAGTGTTGATAACCTAGGGAAAATATGTTCACTGGCTTTGCTTAGTGTTGATAACCTTATCATGAAAACTCTTCAATAATGAAATATTGCACAAATTTATCATGGCATTGGTGACTATGGTGCGACTAGGAAAAACTAAGCAATTTCTGCATTTATTTTCAGCAGTTGCTTAGCAGTGACATGTTCGCTAGGTTTGCTTAGTGTTGATAACTTAGAGCAAATATGTTTGTTGGGTTTGCTTAGTGTTGATAACCTTATCATGAAAACTCTTTCATAATGCAATCTTGCATGAATTTGTCATGGCATTGGTGACTATGGCACGACTGGGCAAAACCAAGTGGTTTCTACATTTATTTTCAGTAGTTGCTCAGTAGTGACCGACCCAATTCCCATATTTTCCAAACAGTTCACTATTTCCTTGATACCCAGGTTAGGGAAAGAGTACAAAGGCATCTTGGCTTTGTGCTATAATATTTTGAGCCAAAGCTCAAATGGGTAGGGTAAATTTTTTTGTTGGTTTCTCAAAGGTTTTACAATTTATAATGATGGGACAATTTAGAGGCCATGAACCAGTAAACAATCATGAATTCAAATGAAATACAAAGAGCAGTAAACAATCACTAATTCAACGAAGAAAAAAAATTGTAACCTTACCTATGGTGTCACAAACTAAATCGAATTTCTCATCAGTTGCTGGTAGCGCCCTGCTCTCTTCCTTCACGTGACATTTTCCCTTTTTGTTGTCTAATTTCTTCCTTCACACAGGAAATTTTTTAATTTTTAATTTTGATTCAGTAGTCAGTGGTTTAGTCGGTGTTAGTTAACGCCAACTTTAGTGCTGACTTTTGGCCGTTAATGTAATTTTTTGGGGCGCCTAAGGTGGTGCCAAGTGCACCTAATTGGGCGCCTATCATTGTTGTACAGTGACTATTTCCTTTGTTGTGTATCACAAGATCCATAGTATTGGAAATAATCCCAACTCTTGCCTTGTTTTTGTGACCACTGTTATCCCATGGCTCCTTCATCAGCTCGGTGTGGTAGAGCGATTTTCCCTACGGTCTCGCAAGGTGCTTCATCCTTCTCGGTGGTAGTGCAGTGAAAGCTTTTGTGGTGGCACGTGAGTCTTCCTTCTGTTCTTGGTGGTGTTGCGGCGACTCTTGCAAGTCTTCTACAATTGGCATGCGGTAGTGCGGTGACCACCACTGTCCCGCAACTCCATTAGCTTGGTGTGGTAGAGTGGTTTTTACCGTGGTCCCACAAGTTTCTTCTTCCTTCTTGGTGGCAGTGTGGTGAAAGCTTCTGTGGCAACATTTTTATTCACAGAGGAGGCCATGGAGAGAGGACATGGACGACATAGAAATACTAAATCGTTGAGAGGAAAGTGCATGGAAATAGATGAGACAACAAAATTTGCAGATACAATAGAGGTAAGAAGAGAAAGCAACCTCAACCAAAGGAGGAAGGTGTTTATGAATTCACAAATGCTACAACATAGAGGAGATATCAATATGTCAAATATATGACTAAAGTGAGTTGTGTTGGATAGCATACTCGTTGAAATGATATAATTGGTGTACTAAACATTATTTACTATGTAGTGTATTATAGGGGTGAGACAAGGCCATGGAAACAAATCGTGTCATGTCAAATGAGGACACAACAGATGAAGCGAGACATCAGGTACTCAAATTTTGACTTAACTTAGGAAAAAATGATATGATGGGATTTTGTGATATGTCCATCTTTTTTCACAGTATTATTGAAATTTATAATGTATTATCCAATCTTGACATAAATTAATGCATGTTGTTGATTATTTTAGATGGAGATTGGAGCAAATGCAGAGCCCGAGTGTTCAACTAGCAAAAGAAGAAGATACGTACATGGACGTGGACCTAAAATTGTTAAATCATGTAGACGATAGTGGGTGGAAGAGGATATGACAATGGATATTGTAGACACAACAAATGATTGCACTAAAGAAGAGGTAGGTATATATGTTCATACAATTTATATTTATATTTTTTAAGCCATATTTGATTATATTTCTTTGAAATTGATACATTTTTTATTTATCCAATTGTTTCCAAACATTAAATAATGCTTGCATTTGTTGATAGGTAGAAGATTTTGATGAAACACAGACTAATACCCAAGATCTAACTGGGTTATTAAGATTTGGACGGGATAATCCAAACCATCCTTTAAACCATACCAGGGCAACAAGAGCAAGATTGAAGAGAACACTACCACCTGAGAAATTTGAAGAGCTGATGAGAGTTGCATACACTGATGACATGCCACCTAGCCTTACTGATGATGATGATGATGATAGTGAAAATGCAGTGTATGAAGAAGGATTAAATGAAATGCTTAGAGGTTTCTTTGGGGATGGAAACAGTTATGAAAATAATGATGATATGGTTGATAGTAACGATGATAGCAGGGGTAATTACCACCAACATAATGTTGATGATAACAACATTAAAGACTCCATCAGGAGTGCAACAAAGAAACCCGTGTTAAAATCGGGTGCAAGTAGAACCTCAAAACTGGCATGCACATTAATATTATTAGAAATCAAGTCACTATTTGGTTGGTCAAACAAAGGATTCACTACCCTACTGAAGTGAGTTGAAATCTATTTCTTACTTTGCATTTTCAATTGTTGTACATAATTCATAAACATTCATCAACTTCGTTTATATTTCTTGAAGGGGATTTTAAAACCATATATTCTATATAAACAGTCCTAGTATAGATTGACATATCAAACATGTTAATCATAAGTCAAACATTCAATTGATTTAATCTATGGCAATCTTATAGGGCACTAAAAACTAAAATAATCCTTCAAGAGAATGTGTTGCCATCAACTTGTAGAGAGGCACGTCTGTTGTTGGTTGAGTTGGGGATTGAACATAAGAAAATTCATTCATGTAAAAATGATTGCATTTTATATAGAGATGACTATGAAAACAAGGTAGAATGCCCTGTATGCAAAGAGAAGAGATATCATACATATGTACAAGGTCCTACAGTTCCAAAGAAGGTTTTACATCACATGCCAATTATACCTAGACTTCAACGAATGTTTCATTGCAATTCACTAGCACAATTGATGGACTGGCATGCAAAGAACAAGAGTAAAGATGGATTCATGTGAATTTTGGCTGACTCTAAAGCAATGAAACACATAGAGGAAAAATGGCAAACAAAATTCAAAGATGAACCCCATAGTATCAGGTTTGGTCTTGCAATTGGAGTGTGCCCATTCTCTTTCCTAAGCTCAAATCATAGTGTTTGGCCAGTCAGATTGATAGTATACAATATTCCCCCATGGATGAGTGTTAGAAAGGAGCGCCTTATGCTGACTCTCATTGTTCCAGGAAAACATCAAGTTAAAAACATGAATGTTTATCTTGCACCTTTTATTGATGAGATGCAACTGCTATGGAAAGGCATAAGAATGTATGACATATCACGTCCTCCATAAAATAGTTCCTTCATGTTGTATGGTGTGCTATGTTGGACTATTTATGATTTCCCAAGAATTGGTGTTTGTTCTAGTAAGATAAAATATTTACGTATTTACATTCATAATTTATTTTCATCCCAACTTTCATACTTAGTTTTATACTTTTTTTTATGTTATTAACATTAATTATTGAAATGCATGGCTTCAAACAAAGGGGATATTTGCATGTCCAAGATGTGCAAAACAATTTCAAGGGCGGTATTCTAAAGATCTACATAAATCTATTTACACAAACAATAGGTTTTTTCTACCACTAGATCATAGGTTTAGAAATCACCTAAAGAATCAATTTGATGGAAAAGTTGAAAATAGAGGCCCTCCCATGATTATGGGTCTAGGTGATTGGCTTAAGAAGTATGAATATGTTGAATTGAAAGCTTGGGAGGATTTTTTTGATTGGGGTGATTCAATTGATGAACCATAACAAGTTCTAGTTAATATGCCAGAACGAATGAAAAGGAAATCCATATTTTATGAGCTCCCTTACTGGAAGGATCTATTAATATCTCACCTATTAGATCCTATGCACATCTTCAAAAATGTCCTAGATTCTATATTTCAACACATATCAGGCAAAGAGAAGGACACCTTGTCTTCAAGGAGAGATATTGCTCTTTTGCATTCCAAATTTGATAGAAAACATTTGTGGCCAAATAGGGAAAATGAAACATATGCAGAAGCTCCATGGATTTTGAAAAAAAAAGAGCTAGACCAACTAAAAAATGTCATCCATTCAATAAGGAAACCTACTAGCTATGGGTCATCATTGGCTAAAGATTTTATAGTTGATGGACATACCACATGATTTAAAACACATGATTTTCATAATTTAATGAAGGTATTATATATCAACATTTAACATTTACTAGTAACATTGATTAAGCACTAAATTTATTTTGATATTTTGTTGTGTGAGAAAAAATTACTAATGACCTTTTCGTAAATGTGTTTGATAGCATAACATGCCATTGGAAATTAGGGGGGATTCCTATCTTACAGTTGACTTAAGGAATGCCATAAGTCAATTGTCAACATTTACAAGGTATGTGGTTATATAAAATGTTCATGTGTGAGAGACATAGAGATATTATATTGCATTTTGATTTATGACTAAAGGTTCATACTAATTTACTATTCTTATATTAGGTGGGTGACCTCCAAGAAGATCCATGAATCTAAAGTGCCAAAGTGGAAGAAGGAAATTGCAGAAATTGTATGTGTATTTGAGAAGGAGCTCCCTATAAGTTTCATGGACCTACAAGTCCATTTACTTATACACTTAGTTGATGACATTGAATTGGCGGGTGTCGTATCAACGAGGTGGATGTTTTTCTTTGAGAGGTATATGAAAACTCTTAAAAGATATGTCCGACAAAAGGCACATCTAGAGGGTTGTATGGTTGAAGGGTATGCATTGAATGAAGCATTTTTCTTCCTGTGTGAATTCCTTGGTAAGGATTTTGAAGATGACCCACGTGTCTGGGATGAAGAACGAGCATCAAATATTATTGACGGAGAAAAACCACAATCTAATGGTGTTGAAGTACAAATTAGTAAGTAAATTCAGAATAAGTGTGGTTATTTTTCTTGCAATCATTAATTTACTCTATAATTTATTTTTCAAATTAACAACATGAAATTTGGAGTTTGAAATAAACATGTTGACATGTAATAGGTATAGATGAAAGTTCTATACTCAACAAGTTCGTTCTGTACCACATGGACTTTATGAACAAATGGATTGATTTGTATGATAAAAAGAGAGAAGAAGTGTTAGAAGCAAGGAGACAGTTTAAGAGATCGAACCCAAGGAATACTCCATTTCCCACTCATCAGCTTGGGGAATGGGGTAAATATTTCCCAATAGAATGGGTTACTAAACAAATTCAAAATCAAATAGAAGATGCAGGTACAAATTCAAACATAACAGAAGATGAAATCAACATGTCTAGAGGATGTGAAAGAAAGGTACAATTGGAATTTTACAAATGTTGTTTCCTTACAGTTTTGACAATCTTAACTATTCTAATATTCATCATTATATTTGTTTTCACTAAAATAAATGTTCTTTCACAGGCGAGGAAATATCCAACAATGTGGGAATATGGTTGACATTATCATGTAGAAAGTGTAGATGTAAAGAGACGATCCTTCGATTGTGGCATCATGGTTGACTTCGAGCAATCTAGTCAATCAAGCTCAAAAGATAAGAATATAATTGAAGGGAATCTACAATATGTTGGGAAAATACAAGAAATTATTGAGTTGGATTAATGCTCTTTTAAATGTTGTATTTTTAAGTGTTGATGGTATGAAGCATTTGAGAGGACACAAAGACATGATACTCAGTGATTTTTTTCTATAGATTCCTCATCGTTCCTACCAGAAGATAAGGAGACTTATGTTCTACCAATTCATTGTGAGAAAGTATTTCTTTAACTCAAACAAGAAGCGATAGTGATCATTAATCTATTAATTCATAGCTTATTATGAATATATACATGTGTTTATTAATCAATAAAATTGTTATAACATACATCTAATATATGCATGTCGTTCATGTGCAGGCATTTTTCTATGAAGATATTTTGTACCCGAAATGGATATTTGTCATACATTATGATCCAAGATTAAGGCATGTATTTGAAGATGCATTAGTGGATACTGAGCAAAACAATGATGGCCAACAAAATGAGAGAGGGATTACAGAACATCAAAGGAATTGACATCCATGATGATGTTGAAGATGGTTATGTTCAGGCACAAGAAGACAACAATCCAGAGTTATATGATGTTATGGAAGACAACAATATGGATGGTATAGAAAATGATGATCCAAATACATTTGGTAACAATATAGATGGTCTATAGTCAAATTTCAATGTTGATGAAGATGATGCAGGTCAATATGAGGATGATGATAATATTAAATACTTGAAAGAACATATGAACATTGACAATGATACACTAGATGACATTGTAGCAGACAATAATGTTAATGACCAAGACTTCTAAATTTTTCAGAATTATTTGCAATCCATGTTTAAAAAAGGATGATTCTTATGGCCTAAACTTTGAAATGCTTCAGTAATATTATGTTGTACTTGGACAATTGAAAACCTATTTTATTCTCGTAGCAAGTTTTTTTATTTTCCATTATAGTTCTAGACCAAAAAAAAATTGTGGGGATGGCCTTTTACACCAATTTGAATTTGTATGAAGTTCATGAACTTGTTGTCAAGCAGTAAATTCCTTTCATAGACAACAAATGTAAAGGATCCATTTAAGAAAAGATAATTAGTCTCTTTCTAAGGGTAATCCACATGCAAAAAGTAAAAATCACATAAAAAAATTGTACTGTAGAAAATCATATTCAATCAGTTATGTCTTATTTCGCTTGCACACTTATCTTAAAGATATTTCCCTTGACAAAGAAAACATGTGCTTTCCATTATTTTTACTGTATATCTCAGAAGTGAAATTGTTGTTACATAATGATGCACTGAGAAAATAATATATACAAAAAAATGCAAAGAAAATGTTTGAAATTTAACATGTAACTTATTGTGTTGTGCTGAAAGGAATCAAGATTAACTGGGACAAGAAATAAAAATAAAATTTTGATGATTGTACTTAAAAGTGAACATGATATGAAAAGTGTGGACAATGATGGTGCTGAAATTGAAAACCCTGATTTTGATGACATTGCTATTTTATGTCATTAAAGATAAAGAGCACATACAATTTTATATACATAGCAAACAAAGATTTGAAACTAGTAAACTGAAAATGTAAACACTGTAAGATTTTTCCTTAAAAAATAATTCACATACTCACTTATGAAAAAGGGTGAAGCATTTTTTATTCGAACTTTGTTTTCTTTAATAGACAAAACAGTAAAAGAATATTTACAAGTACAAGAATATATACACTGTTTCATAGAAAATAAGGAATGTTTCATAGATTATACAAGTACAAGAATGTATACACTGTTTCATAGAATATATACACTGTTTCATAGAATTCTAAATTTTTTAGAGTTATTTGCAATTTGTTGGGTCTCAAAAATGCAGGTTTTTAGACCATAGGAGGGTGCCAATCTCTAAGAGGAATTTAATCCTTAATACAAACCAATTAAAGTAAATTATTTGAAAGGACTTTAATTCACACCTAACTAGAAACCAATCAAAGCATCTACACAATAACAAAAAATGTGCCCTGATAAATCTTGCAGATTTAAACAACTTGAAAAGACCACTTTGGAGGCAGAAAAGCAATAAATAAGCATGAATATCGACACAACAATTGAACACTAAAAATGGATTACGAGTTATAATGTATCTGCTCCATTATATTACTCAAATATACACATACATAACATGAGTTCTTTTGATATGAATAAGTGGATGAGATGGTCTAGTATCTATTCTAATGGATTAAAATGATGATGATATGATGATCAAAATCGGACCTTGGTTTCCCTATTTGTAAGGGAAATAACAAGCTTCAGGTTTGTTCACAAAATTTACATCGTTTCTTAACCAAAGCATAATTAACATAACATAGAAACTTAAAAAGAGTTTATTGTTGGATGCACCATAGTCTATTAATCATCAACAAGCACTCGTGACCACCTAAGATCTGTTCAAGGCTCAAGCACCATGTTAATGCATCCACACCAACCAAACTCTGACTACCTCCTCATACATCTCGTGCAAGGAACAAATTAACCTTTGACACGTGATCAATGTATTTCTTCTGGGCATAAGTGTTTGCATTCTATAGAGTGTTTGTCATTGCATTCTCCAATCCAACAATCCTCTTGAGATGCTTATGCATTTTCCTGAGTACCTCATCCTCATCATTGATGTCATCAAGGATGCCTGGAAAATATTTTGATATCTCATTTTTCCAACTTTCCTGATCCTTCAAATTTGTTTCTTCAAAGAAATCTAGCATGGCCATACATAGTGGCTAGTTGAAGTCATTCAATTCCTATGCCAAGATATTCTGGAAGTTTTCATGTGTATTCATGAGGCTCTGACATTCTTGGAGCAAAGAATTATTATCTCCATCTTTTTCCTTGATATGGAATTCCATTTCCTTCATCATATCAAGCATACTTCCATGCTCCACGAGAGCCTTGTATGTTCCACTGTGAGCATGCCAAACACCATCTACATGTTGGAACATATCTTTGAATTTCATACAAATTATCCTTGATGCTACTTCAAAAGTAGTATCCTTCAATTTTCTTTTTAGTTCTTCATGTTCCTTTTGAGCCTTTTAAAATTTATGCTTCCATTGAGCAGTCTTAGACATGGCCTCTAACAATTTTCTTTCATGTTCAATTAAAGGAGAGTAAAGCCTTGGAGCAGCAGGCAACCTATCTTTGTAGTTGGTTAATTCTTGTTTCAACCTATCATTTTCCTCTATCAGCCACTGGTTATCTCTTACTAGCTTTTGGATCTAGGCTTTGGTGAATTTGGCTACATTCACATTCAAGTCAGCAGTCTCCAAGGGATTTTTCTCCCCTACTCTTTGCACCAGGAGATGTCCAAAAATATGATCATGGTCAATGAGAGAAGGCTTCTTTCCTGGGGGGTAAAGAGCCCAAATTTGCAAAGTGGTATTATCAGGTTTGTACCCTAACCCTGTATAGACCTTGTCACCTGCTTCATTTGTTATTTGCAAAGTTTTACTCTTTCTCTTCAAAAAGTTTTCAAACTCAATGGTTGAACTAATATCCCACCCAGGAAGGAGAATAATGCCAACTTCTTGCAATAATGCTCTTCCTCTCTCAGTAGTCATGTTTCTCATTTCCCTATCAACTTCATGTTGCAACTCTTTCAAGGCATAAGCCTCTTTCTCAGGGTCAATTTCCTTTAACCTTTCTCTTATTAGTCTTCCTTTATACTCATATATAAAGGACTTAAATTCAGGGGTCTGCAAAAAAGTATCATCTACAACAAATTCCTGACTTGCACGATGCCTCACATCATCTGATAGCTCATCAGAGGCTTCAAAGGTGATCACACTTCTTTATAATGGAATCTCATATTGGGGTATAACAAGAGCATTAAACTATGAGACTTCTTCTTCCTCCTCAGTGTTATCTTCTTCCATGGACAGGGAACCAACTGAAAAGATCACTTTAGTGGTAGGTTGAGGTGATAAGTGATCTAGTGGTGTGATATTTTGTACTTGCCTCCTAGGACTGATGTCCCTTCCTCTTTCAAATGCCACAAGTGGCACATCTCTTATCAGTTCTTCTTCATGGAGGATTAATTGTTCAATTCTTTCTATGGGATCTTGCACCTTAGGGAAAGCCCCTACGTAGCTTGGGTTATTTTTCACCTTCCAAGCCTCAACCATTATAACCCTACTGTAGGCATTAATTCTCAACATGTTTTGTTTTTCTTCAGAAATTTTGATGAAATCTTCTAAAAGGAAACTATGCTCATACCCTTTCAATTTCTGAGAAATTTTGGCATCACAAATGAAGTGTTTAGGATCAAAATTTTCCCTTTTGTTTCCAACCGGAAAGCCATAATGATCCATTTTTCCACTAACCAAGTCATAGCCTGAATCAGAGATAATAGTGAAATCACCAAAGCATAAAGTGGAAGGCATGAAATTCTGCCTCCCATAGCTCTTTAAATGCATGAAAGCTAAAAATGACAATTGCCTTATGATCTCTAAATAAGCAACTCTATCTGGCACAATCTTAGGAAGCAAATAAGGTGCAACTTCAAATCCATAAACCCTAATAACAGTACAATCCGGGTGAAGCCACAATAGTGGTTTACAATTGAAGTGAGGAAGGAAAACTCACAGAAAATGAATTCATGGCAAAAATATTGATTTTAGGGGTTCGTACAAACATACTGGTTTGATTGAACCTATTAGGGGTTCGCTAGAACCTGGGTTCAAGCGAACCCTTTTAATGCTTTCCACCAAAAATGCTAACAAAAACCCTTATAAAAGGGGGGTTCGAATGAACCCTGGTTCGAGCGAACCCCTAGGGGTTCATTCAAACCCCCCTTATTCCTCATCCCTCCTCTAAGACACAAAAAACCCCTGAATTTTGGCACTTCAGAGCTCAAAGTTGATGATGAAAAATGGAGGAATCTTCACAAACCCAACTGAATCAGGTAGTCCTCTAACAAGCTATCCAAACTAATATAATCTTAATATGTTTTGGTTTTATTATGTATTTGTTTTTTAGTTTTATTAAACATAGGTTTTTCATCGAAAATGAAGGTCTTTGTTCGCACATGTGGAAAAATAGCAGATTATCAAAAAAATTTGAAAAACATAAGTGCACTAGATATTGAAGTCCTTGATCCAACAAAAAAAATAAAATTGAATTTTAATATATACAAAAAAAGTTATGCATTATACGACTATGTCGAATTGTAATTGGTTTGACTTTGAAACTTGATTAAAGAAAAAAAATTCAATACAAAAATTGTCTAACCAAATGGAAGCACTAGATATCGAGTTATTTAATCTAAATTTGAAAGAATTAGAATTTTATCCTTCATGGAAAAAAAGTTATGCATTATATGGTCTGCATCACTTTTTAAAAATGTTGTTTTTTGAAAAAAAACCAGTTTTCATGGGAGATGGAAAAAGAAGTGTAAACTGATTCCAAAAATTTTGAAAAAAATATTTTTAGAATCTATAGAAAAAATGTGATGAGACTCTAGTTTGCATTATCTTCAAATTCTTCATGGTTTAGCCGCTATAGCTTCCCGAATGTGAAGATTTAGTTAAAAATAATAATTTCAGTGTCTAGTTTGGCCAAAAATTGTAAACCACTATTGTGGGATCACCCATCCCCAAACATGTACCAATCCCCCCAATTGTGATTTATCCCTGCTTCATGATGCATATCTTTTGGTCAGAGAAATCTTAAGATCTCTGGGGAGAGGTTGTCACATTTGTGGCCTAGGATCTTGTATAGTGGTTTAACAAAATATTCCTCAAAATATAGGTAGTGCGACCTCCCACACCTGTTGTCCCACATAGATGTCCACATTTGTACAGGCCTTGAATTTCCATCATTATCTAAGTATTTTATTCTTAATTCCTCACCCCATATCCCCATCACCTGCCCTTCGTATGATATCATGTGCATGAAAAGATAATAGTGCTTGAAATTAATGGCTTCACTGTCATTCTTGATGATATCGAGGGAATTATTGATGGCCTCCGATAAATACTCTGCATAAACATAGGGTCGGGAATTATGGCTCTAGTTGTCAGTGGCTAAAACCATGGGAGCAATTGTCATGTTCTTAGGAACATCAATTCCCAGTACTTGACCAATTGAGTAATAAGTGTATTGAAAGTATTCTTCAAACAAAGCCACAGAGAATGGGGGCTTATCTTCACTAGAGAACCTCATAGTTTGGTTACCCACACCTTTAACCCTATGTAGAGGAAAATTTCCACCTCTTGTAACTTGTGTCCATGGTGTGGTATTCCTCCAACAATTCTCTAATTCATAATTTTTGTTTTCAGAGAAGTGTCTAGCTGAAAAATTATGGAAATATAATCTAGCTTTATGAGCATGAACTGTGACCCATCAGGCAAATGAATTTATCTTGTCTTTGGATTGTAATTATTTTCCAACACCTTTATTAACTCTATGTTCACAAAGATGTTGGGTACTACAAGTTTACCCAAATTTAGATTCCATGGGTTTGACACTGGGCTATGCCAAAATTTCTTCCTATAATGATAAATAGAGAGGTCGTAACCCCTACACAGAGCCCATACATCTCCCAATTTTTTTTGTTTATCTACTAATGTCACACACGATGGGTTAAGTTGTGCTATTATTTTGGATTTTGGCCCAGACCTAGGACACTGATTGATTAAGTCTTGATTTAATTGCCTAGCTTCAGTTTTCTGTCTTTTTGCTTTTTGTTTGCCTGGTGTTTTTTCCATCTCAACCCTAGATGCAATGCTTTCATCTACTTACTGATAAATTACTTTGAGCTGATTCTAGACCACTTACTTGGATAAATGTTGCAAATTTACAGCTACCTACCACCGTCCAACTTGGTTCTCCAAATCATTCAATTACAATTCACAGTGATTTCATCTTCTTTGAGGCCATATTTATCAAATTTCAGGATAGTTCATCCATCCCTGGTTCATAAATGGTGCTCGCGCCACCTTTATTATCAAGTTCTTCATTAATAGTGGTAGTCTCATCGATATTTTTTTTTAGTCGCATTAGTCAAACTAATCATGATTTCATAACTGTCGAAGAGAATTTTAATTAAAATGCCCGTTGTTTCTTCGATATGCAGGTATGGCGGTGTTTTTCCCTTCCCTTCTATTGTTTACCTCACTACCACCTTGCTCAAAGCTTCTTGTTGTGGGGTTGCAGTGTATACCACTCTACTGCATATGTTGCTCACCTTCCTGATGTTATAGCAGTGTATGCTTTTGATCATTACTTGAAGAGTGTGGATGAGACAATCTTATTTGTCTTATCGATATCTCAATGTCTCATCAACATTAGATCTTATGTTCCTCCAATGTTGGTTGCCGATGTCGATGAGAAAAGTTAATGTCTCTTGTTGATATGCCACTATCTCATCGGCAATTACTTCATTATATCCAAGAGTTGTGTTTCGTCGAGCACTTGTAGCTATACATTGTCGATGTGACATAAGTGATTCTCTCCTCGATATGCCTGTATCTTGTTGAGATTCACTATTTCACATCATCAATGAGACATATAAATAAGTCTCTTCGACATAGGGGTGTCTCATCCACATTTTTGATCTGTGATTTGTGCTAATGTCAGGGAGACTTTGGAGGGACTCTCATCGACATGGTGTTGTCTTGGCGATGTGCTATGAGAAATCATAGGAGTATTTCAAAGGAGGAATACTTTGATGTTGTGATCAAGGGTTTTATTTGGAAGCTCACATGAGGGATTTTATTAAATTTAAGTTATTATGATAGGAATTCTATGCATATGGTGGATGTAAGAGATGAGTGAAAATGGAAGTATGCAAAAATAATTAGGATGAAATTTTGGCTACAACACAATCCATGTTTGAAAAAGGATGATTCTTATGGCCTAAACTTTGAAATGCTTTAGTAATATTATTTGTGTCGATACAAATTACCTATTGCAATATCCTTAAATTGTTCAATCTTTGGTATGAATTGTTGGCAAAAAAATTTAGGATTACTTGGATGCTTCTTCCATTCATTTTGTATCAAGATATGTTCATGAAGACACAAAATCAAGTAGAGATTTTGTGATTTTCAAATGAAGAGTAAGGTACATTTTTATTTATGCTACATTACATTCATGTGCATAAACAAAATCAGAAGATTACATTACTAGATTGCACTTATACATATGCATATAATATAGGAAAGATTGCACATTCCTTTCAAAAATGTAATCTTTATTGATAATGCAAATGTATGTTGTTCCACACAAGTCGTGGAACTGATTATTTGAATGCATATAATAGAAAAACTATACATTTATAGATACAAAAGAGAAAAATGCACATAAAGAGAAAGGGGACAATGACGAATCCCGGTTGCTTTGTTCTGCATCATCTTCAGTCTTCCCACTTGTCTAAGCCTCCAAGTTGATGTCTTCTTTGTTGCTGCTAGGTTTCCTACATTTGAGTGAGAAGAGTGTTGTTAGAGAAATGAAGGATCACCAATCAAAATATGTGCATACATCTATAAACATATAATTTGATCATCATGTTCATTCAAATAACTTGCATACCATAGATATCCAAGAAAACAATAAAGTTATCAAACATATCTATCATATGCTCGATTTTATCTAACATGTTTTCTCATTGTGCGGGTATAGATAAAATTAGATTGTTTTGTTTATTTGGTTACAACGTATGGGGTGAAATGTGGCTCCCACAAGGGCTGAGCCCAGCCTGCTGCCCTATTGTTTCATTTGAGAAGGATAATCACAAGTAAACCATCCATGAAGCATTAAAGAACAATCTTTGTAAGGATAGTAGAGTATGTTGGTAAGGGGTAATATCCTTATTGATAAATATTTATCCTTAATAATAAGAACATTGCACTATCAACATAGCCATGATTATGACAAAACTGATTATCAAGGATTCCAAGATAGTTTTCATTAATAGGCTGGTTAAAATTAAGCAGCCCCAAGCATCATAATAGTCACAAGAATTGAACATGAGGGGCAGTCATGTAGATTAAAATCTTACACAATAGTCATCACTTGCAAAGATAGACTAGACAACATGTTTCCACATAACAAATTAAATCAAATGCATGAAAGGTAGAATGATAAAGTTCATAATCGTGAATGTTGCTTAAGAGGGATTGAAGGACAACATTTTGTATCAAGGAGAAAAAGGTAACCTCAAACTCTGTTGTACCTGAGTATGACAGTACCTGAGCTTTTGGTGTTTCTAGATGGAACCTATAGTGGAAAAGTGTAGTCTCCATCTGAAGGAACCATCTTCGGAGCTCTTCCTTGAAATGAAGGTTGAAAAATTTAGAAGAAAAGAAATACCATAATTCTAAAGTAACAATTTGTATCAAGGCAAATGTCAGAAAGTATAATTAAAAAGACAAATCCTTACAATTGGACCTCGAAACAAATTTATGATTTTATCTTTAGAATGTAGGAACTTTCTCTGTCGAAGCTTCAGAACCTGAAATTGGATCTCCAATTGGACCAATAAAATTTATGATTGTATCTTTAGAATATAGGAATTTCTCTATTTGATATTCAAGACCTCAAATTAGATCAGAAGTTGGATAAGCATATTTATGATTTTATCTTTAGAATGTACAAACTTTCTCTATCGGATATTAAAGATGTAAGGTTGGATCAAAACTAGATAAGCAGATTTATGATTTTATCTTTAGAATGTAGGAACTTCCTTTGTCGGATATTTGGAAATTCCTACACACAAGTTCTGCTTCTGAGTGAAAAAAACCCAAAAGTGTTTCACACCAACTCAAGGTACAATCCAACCTGGTTATGACACCGATAGCAATCCAATTTTTCCTGAACCGTCCATAACCGAACATTGCATCACAATCTATTCTTCTTGCACATAAAAATGCCACATATTAACCCCTTCTAAATAAAACTCAAAATTCCATGAAACGATGAGTTGCCTATATTAGTAAGTAGGCAGTCTATAGGGCATAGTTTGATTTTATACAAGGATTCTCATGAAAGGAATCTTCAAGTGATTGTGAGTGAGTTGTTTGAGATTGTAGTTAATGGTGCAATATCCAGTCTTAAAGGCAGTTAGCAAAGCAATAAATGTGCAAGAAAATCAAATTGTACACAACAAACAATTCACAATGTTATCTTGCATAATACCTTAATTTTGAAGACAAAAATCTCATTGTATCTTGATGAAAGTATTGACCTTAATGGTCAATCACTGGCAACCATGATTTTAAAACATGCTATTGTGCTTATGGAGGCAACATTTTAAGCAAGGCGATGAGTGGTGATTTGGAACAATGGCAGGTATGAAGGACTTGCTTTATATGCATGACATTATCTAATCACAAGATAATACATCATTTATTTATTTTTTTAAATCAAAAGAAATTATTTTAAACCCTATATAGGACACATTGATGCTTCAAAAGCATCTGATTTATTTTTTTAGATTAAAAGAAGTCATTCTAAACCCTATATAGGATACATTAATACTCCAAAAGCATCTAAAGGAATTTGAGATTATGCAAACATATGTCAATTAAATACCTAGATTACAAACAATAGCGCGAACATTGTAACCCTTGTTTATCAAAGCAGGAATGAGATAAACAACAATGAATCCTATGCCTTCTTACCATTCTCTGTCATTCTTTACTGAAACACTTCTCCATTTTGGTGGGCTACGCTTGAAAATAAGGTTTCAACAAAGGTTTTATTGTATGATTATTAAAATGAAACCTCCATTTTGGAGGGCTATGCCAGAAAATAAGATTTCGAAAAAAATTTTAGAGTATGTTTATTAGAGCTTTAGAGTATTTGGCAGGCTATATTCTTGATTCCTTAAATGATTTATTCAAATGGATTGTGACTAATGTGATTTGTTGCATTTAGTTCTGTAAATTGTAATGATACCATGATTATCATACTACCATTGTCTCTTATTATACCCATTGTGGTATGGCGGGGTTTTTTCCTTGCCTTCTATTGTTTACCACACTACCGCCTTTCTCAAGGCTTCTTGTTGTGGGGTTGCGGTGTATACCTCTCTACTGTATATGTTGCTCACCTTCCCAACAGTATAGCGATGTATGCCTTTGATCATTACTTGAAGAGTGTCAATGAGACAATCTTATTTGTCTTACTGATATCTCAATGTCTCATCGACACTACTTCATTATATCCAAGAGTTGTGTTTCATCGAGCACTTGTAGATATACCTTGTTGATGTGACGTAAGTGATTCTCTCCTTGATATGCCTGTATCTTGTTGACATTTCACTGTTTTACATCATCAATGAGACATATAAATAAGTCTTTTCGACATAGGGGTGTCTAAACTGGTGCTAAACCCAAAGCTAAACTCAAAGCTAAAGTGGGAGCTAAAAGTGGCATTAAACTCGAAGCTAAACTCAGAGCCAAAGGTGGTGCTAACTGTGGTGCCACACTCGGAGCTAATATCGGTGCTAAAGATGACACTAATTTCATCGCCAATGAGCACCTTAATTAGTACCGACTTTTCTTGATCAACACAAATAAATTCCAAAAATAGCGCCATCCGGATAAGTGGTGTCGATGTTTTAAAAAAATTGGCAAAAAATACATTAAAACAGTGGTGGAAGCAAAAAATAGAGCAAAAAATGGATCAAATCACAGGGATTTGTTGTAGCGATTTCAAGCAAGTTGGAGAGAGTTTTGTATCAGTTTTTACTACAGGTTGTGAAGAATATTTGTTGAAGGCAAAAGAAGCATCTCAAGGAAGAATTGGAATTATTGTAATCTACTTCAGAGATTAAATAATACATTGATTCTTCGTGGAGTTTTTTTCGGAAAAATTTTCTCCATGGCATATGTTGTGTATCTTCTATTATCTTGTCTAATTCTTCTACAACTTTTGTCTTCATTCTACAAATGATAAAATGAATTAATCAAATAATCACCCACAAAGAATCTATAACAAAGAATACATATTTAGATCAACAAGTATAATAGTTGTACAAAGTATTAAGCTACATAAACACCTCAATTTTCAACATTTGGTATCAGAGCTGAGGTTGGGTAGAGTATTGGGATGCCTTTCTCTTAAAAGATTGGAGATTTTTTGGCTGTTGTGGGAGCTTTTACTATTTTTGTTATTGCTGATTTTGGAAAATAAGTTTGTTACAAGAGGTATATATTCTTGCTTTAGAGGATGTTTATTATGTGTCATTGAGATCTTGGATTCATAGATTCGGTGTGAGCTTATGACAGAAATGTGGTTTTGATTATGTGCATCATGATGCTGTGGGATTTCTTAGTATCACGGTTCAATGGGAGTATTTGGAAATGAAGTGGATTCTAGGTTGTAGGATTTTTTTGTTATTATGTCATAGTATACTCTTGCTTAGTGGTTTAGAGTTGTGGCATGGTACATGTTATGATAATTTTGATCATGAGGAAATGTTTGAAATTCCATATTCTTTTGACAGTGATAGTTTGATGTTTATCTTGTTGCCATGTATAGCTCGGTATCATAGTTCAGTGGGAGCTTTGGTAGGATATAGTCATCTTCATGAAGAGGATGGTAGTCACAATGCCATGTGTGACTCGGTACCATGATTTAGTGGGAGTTGTTAGTAGTGACGTGGATGCATCATTGGTAAGGTTATCTTCAGGTGATTGGGGATATGTTTTCTTGGTTTAGAGTGGTTGCTATTATGCCATGGTTTACTCTTGTTGCATTTAGAGTTTGGCATGGTTCTCTTGATACTAGGATGTTTAAGTATGTTATGGTGCATGTGATCTCCTAGGAGGAGATGGTTGGATCATGGATGTCATGTTTATGTTCAAGATTGGAGCTTTGACATTGATCTTGTGTAGTTCTCTTAAGTATTGGGTACTTTAATCATTTGCTTGATTACTTCATGATAGTGCTATGTTGCATTTGGAGTTTGGCATGGATTGGTTGTTTATAGGTCCTCGTGGATACTTGGAGAAATAGGTGAGGCTTGAGTTCTCTTATGGTAAGAGATATATGTTGGAATAGTTACTAGTAAGAAAAGCTATTCTCAATAGAAAAAACTGAGGAGCCTACACCTTGGTTGAATGTGAGTTCAATACACTCAGCGGTTTCACATGCCTCCAAAGAGGCAGTTTGGATACATAGACTTGGGAAAGGTATTGGTTTTAATTTCAAGTAAGTTAAATTTGAATGTGATAGTTAGAGTGTTATGTGTTTAGCCAAAAATCCTACGTATCATGCTCGTACTAAGCATGTTGATGTTAAGTATCACTTTGTGCGAGAAATGGTTGAGTGGGAATGTATTAATTGAAAAAGTTGACACTTTAATTAATGTTACAAATTATCTTATGAAACCAGTTCCTTCAGATAAGTTCTCTTGGTTTTAATCATTTTCTTGGAGCTACATGATTATGCAGGTTGCATTTGAAGTTGGCAAGGATTGATTACTTAGTGTAGGAAGGCCATCGGCCTTAAGTTTTGTACTTGATTTATAATTATTCCTTGTTTAGAATAATTGTAATGTATAATGTCAAGTGGGAGAATGTTGGAAATAGGATGCCATTTAATTGCAATCTTAAACATTATTTATTTCATGTGTCTCCTAAGTCCTTGTAAAGTGTTCTCAAACACTAGGATTAGAGAGAGATTAATTTTGGATGAAATAATCATGTTAATTGGAATTTGTAATTAATTCTAAATGATAAGAGCATGTGAGGGCATCCAAGATGAGTTCCTAAATAATAAGAGCACATGGGGCACCCACATGGAAGGTGGCACTCACCTTGAGTTTAGTTAACTATTTGGAGTAAGAGATAACACTTCTATAATGCATGTGAAGATCCTAGGAGTTAGAGTTTGATGTTTACATGCATGAAGTTTAGTTTAGTTCAGTTTAGATCAATTTAGTTTAGTTCAAAATCAGTTTAGTTTAGTTTAGTTTAGTTCAATTATGGTTCAATTATCTTAAGTTAGTTTTAGTTGAATGCTAGTTGACTTCACTTAACTTGGAATGCATGACTAATGACTTGAGTTGCATGACAGATAATAGGTAACTTCCTTGAGTTAACAGGTGATGACCATTCTTGCATGAATGGTGGACAGAGATGTTTCAGTTAACAGAAAATGACTTGGACCCACTTTGGGTGCCCAAGTTGGCTTCTTGGAATTAATTCCTTTGCATGCTAAGATATTTCAAAAGGCTAAGTTAAGTGGGCCCACTCTTGGGTGCCTACTTTGAGGATAAAGCCTTGAAGATATTTACGGAATAAAGGTTGAGTTACTACTTCAGTTTGGGATGCCCAAATGGATGAAGATGATGATTTGGCATTGTTCTTCATGATTAAAATCTACTTGGAAGAGATAGTCGTACCTTTTAAGAGATAGGGATTGAGATTTGTAATTGTAACTCTTTTGGAGTTTATAAAGTTGTTTATTTCCTATATATCTCAAGCAAGTTGAAGAGAGTTTTGTATCAATTTTTATTGCAAGTTGTGAAGAATATTTTTTGAAGATAGAAGAAGCATCTCAAGGAAGAATTAGAATTATTGTAATCTACTTCAAAGATTAAATAATACATTGATTCTTGGTGGATTTTTTTCCTAAAAGGGTTTCTCCATGGTATATGTTGTGTATCTTCTATTAGCCTATCTAATTCTTCTACAACTTCTATCTTAATTCTACAAATGATAAAATGAATTAATGAAATAATTACCCACAAAGAATTTGTAACAAAGAATACATATTTAGATCAACAAGTATAATAATTTTACAAAGTATTAAGCTACATAAACACCTTAATTTTCAACACATTCCAATGCACTCTCTCCCAGAGACCTTGCATTTTTGAATGATGAATTTCTTATCTATTCTAATGCACTCTCCTCTAGAGATGATGCATTAGTGAACGATAAGTCTCCTTCCACATTTGATCCTATTTGGATTGATGTTGAGAATATGTCTTCAAATAAGTATTCCACTAGTTGTGATGATTTTGTAAATGTAATATGTCTTTTTTGCCCCTCATCGATCTATTGATGGTGTTCCATTGGATAAATATTCTCCTAATCTTACTATGGCTCCCTCTTATAGAGCGGTAGACCATGCTTATGAAAATAGAATGAATAAACAACCAATCCTTCCTCAAGAACCTAAACCTACAACTAAAGCACCTGGTGATTGTGATCTTTTCGAGCAACCTTGGGTTACTACGAATAAGATCTCATTGTGGGACTTGCTTCAATTTGCTTCGATTTATCAAGGTATGCTTCAAGAATCCTTGCAAAATATCCTCTTGTCTTCTTTTGCTAGGATGACAGATGTTGATGCATTGATAACTTATATTCGTGTGGATTCACCGAATATCATGTTCTATCCACAAGAACTTACGCCTCTGGAAGTATAGAAGCAAGTGGACCCTTTAATGACCATAGTTAACATTAATAAAATTGGCATTAGACGTACTCTCATTGATGCTAGTTTGGCACTCAATGTATGTAGCATTGATCTATTTCCTAAAATTAATATTGACTCATCTTCTCTTAATACTTCTATTGTCATTCATGGGTTCGATAATGTCAGTCGACAAGCCCTAGGCATGATAGTCTTTCCTTTGAGGTTGGGACTCATTACTATACCTACCCTAGTATATGTTATGTTAGAAAAATTACCATATAACCTTCTTCTCGGTAGACCGTGGATTCATGCTATGGGTGCAGTCCGGTCTACCTTGCATAAATCTCTTAAGTTCATTTGCAATAATCGAGTAGTCATAGTCAAGGCTGACCTTGATGCTATGCACTTATGTGAAATGGCAATTGTTGGTCAGGTCTCAGTTGTGCCTACTCTTATTCCTCCAGTGTCTTCTAAGGTGTCAATTTTTACTCCAACAGTACCTACTACAAAGGATACTCTCAAGATAAATGTCCCTGATGAAGATTCCCTTGAAGCAAAGAGTAGTAAGTCTTCTCCTTCTACCTCTTCTCAAAGAAATGTGTGTCTTGGTGATGATTAGGGTTCTTTAAACTTTATTGATTCCTTCGTTCAGGAATATAAAGTTTACCCAATCCACTTAGACTTTCCGATGGTATCATTCACACCCACTATCGAAGATGGTTACTCTTATGTGTCGCAGGGTAAGGTGAATGCAAATTGTAATGTTCTTAGTGTTGACCCTCCTTCTAAGGAAGAGGATCACACTTCTATTATAGAGGATAATGTTGATAGTCTTGTTAAAAAGGTTGATGGTGATCCCGCAAAAGAGTATGATCCCCCTTGTTGGAATAAATCTCTCTATGGAGATCCTCCTCCTTTGTCTTCTATCTTCGTATCTTTTTCTTGTGAGCAGTCAAACCTTTCTCCACAAGAGAAAGGGTTGCTTCCTACTCCTCATTCTCTATTTGAGCAAGAGTGTATTTTGTTGTGCCTTCTAAAATCCTGCTTAATCACTCTTCCTTATCCTACACACAAGAAATTTCATAAGCATGAACAAGAAAAACATCCTTTTTATGTGTACCATCGAGTGCCTAGCCATTACACTAGTGAATGTAAGCCCTTGAAGGATAAAATACAACAACTTCTTGATTCAGGTGCCACCAAACTCCCGTTTGATTGATGAACCTACCTTTACTTTGCATGACAAGTGATATTGAGGTCTACCTCTATCCTGCATGTTCTAAGTACCTTTCATGGTTCTCCTCCCCTATATGTTGGGGGCAGTGATAACTTATTCAAGACATGTGCATCCTTCTAAGGACCCCTATCTTCTCTCTATCTTTCAATTGAAGTGTCCCTTGATTGAACCCCTTTTCTTTTCAATGGGTCCCGAGGGACCCCCCTTCAAAATATTTTCTCTCAAATGAATTCATTGGCATCTAGCTTGGGGGTAGCCTGACTAGACCTTTCTTTTCAAACAACACATTCCTTGAGTGGACCCCTCTTCTTTTGAAGGGTTCCTAAGGGAACCCTTTGAAAGCTTTCCAATCTATTAATAGTTTGCATGATTGTCCTCTTACTTGCTTGTGTGGTTGCTTTTGCTTTGCGAGTGCACCTATGAAGCCACTTTTTGACTTTGCGAAGTCCCCTTCCTTTTGGTTTCCTCCATGCAAGAGATCTTTGGGGACACCTCCCTATAGATCTATGGGTTTTTAAGGTGCTTCCTTTGAGCTTCCTCCATGTGAGATATCTTGGGGGTCGCTCCCCTACAATTTTGTAGGTCTATAGGGAACTTTCTTTAGGTTTCCTTCATGTGAGAGATCTTGAAGGACACCTTCCCTATAGGTCTGCAAGTTTATAGGGCACTTTCTTGACTTCCTCCATGTGAGAGATCTTGGGGGACACTTCCTTGTAGGTCTACGGATTTGTAAGGTGCTCTTTTGGGTTTCCTTCATGTGAGAGATCTTGAAGGACACCTTCCTTATAGGTATGTGGGTCTATAGGGCGCTTTCTCAGTTTCCTCCATGTGAGAGATCTTAGGGGATACCTCCCTATAGGTTTGTAGGTTTGTAGGGAACTTTCCTGGGTTTTCTTCATGTGAGAGATCTTAAAGGACACCTTCCCTACAAGTCTGTAGGGTGCTTTCTCGGCTTCCTCCATGTGAGAGATCTTGGGGGACACTTCCCTATATGTTTTCTAGTATGTAGGGAACTTTCTCAACTTCCTCCATGTGAGAGATCTTGGGGGATGCTTCCTTGCAAGTTTGTGGGCCCTGCGAGGCACTTTTCTTGATTTCCTTCATGTGAGAGATCTTGGAGGACACCTTCCTTTCAGTATACGAGCCTATGAGGCAATTACATTCTTAAATTCTCTCTTCTCTTCTCTCTTGTATATATCGGATCAAAGATCTACATCTTCATCCTATGTATATACCCTTCCTCTCTTCATTTTAGAATTCTTCTACATGTTAGTGTTTTTAATTTGGGGATGACACATAGTACTGAGACAACCTACATCGAGATCTTTTTACTTTTCTGACTCGAATCCTTTAGCTTTATACATTCTAACATTGTTGCCTGGTGCAGGTTTTTCTTGTCGAATGCATTTGTTTTGAAGGTCTTTAGCCTATAGGCATGCTTTTGTGGATCAAAGAGTTATTTGCTTCCTCTACAGTATCCTTTTGGCATATGATGTTATTTATGTTTAATAGATTTCCTTTAGCATGCATATTAATGTAGATTCATATGCCCGCTAAAGTGGAGGAAAAATGTATAGTCATAAAATTGCACCCCTTGCAATTTCACATACATCTTTGCATCCGCTTTAGTGTCCACTCCCTTAGCACTTGTGTAGGCTCATTTTAGCCCCTGTATTAGCCTTTTCCCCTTCTCAGGATGTTATGCAGTCCTTTTTAGTAGCTACCCTTACATGTTATCTTTTCATTTTACCTTGCACTTTTCTCGTTCTCATTGTTTTGTAGTGTGATATGTCCAAACACTAGTGCATCGCACAGATGTCTGCACACTGCACTAGTGTCCTAAAATGTTTCAATGCTCAAATAGCTATCTTTGATCATGCTTGCCACTTGTCCTCACCTTTTGTTGGTGGTAATGGCCCAAAACACCTTGTAACGGTTGTAGAAACTTCCTTTCCCTCATTAAAAGCTATCCTTTCAGTTTATTTGGCTCTCTAACTTCTTCCTTTGCTCTAACTCTCTTCTACTTCTAGCTTCTTGGCTTCTCCCTCTCTCCTCTCTTGCTTGCGCAACTCCATTTCTTGCTACAAAACCATTCTATTTCATTCTAATAGCACCCTCTACAACACTCTTGGCTCTTGCATCCCTCTTTGTTTCCCTCCTTGGATTTCTAATCTTTTCTTGCACCTTTGAGCATCTTGGGTTTTCACACATCCCCTATCTACTGCATCTCTACTTCGTGATATGGGTTCTCCTCCTTGAGCGGGGATTGATTTTATCACCTCTTTTGTGATACAAGTTCTCCTCCTCGAGCAGGGATTGCTTTTATCACTCACACTTGTTGGTGTGGGTTCTACTCCTAAGCAGGTTTTGATTTCACCACACACTTTGTCTATTTCTCTCTATCTATCTATCTAGTTTTTTGTGGAGGTGGGAACACCAAAACGATACTAGTTGGAGGCTTCATTACTTGGATTGTTGTGAGTATCTTCTTCCTTTCTTCTCCTTATCTTTATAATCTATTTTACTTCATTTCCATTCTATTACATTTTGTTACTTTATCGCATTTTACAAGCTCTTAATGATTGAAGTAGAAGTAGTCATTCTATTGTTTTCCTATGATAAATTTGTCCTCTGGTCCATACGAGACACCAGTGCACATCTGGGATGCTAGTGCGTTGCATTGTCATCCATATTATGTGATGTCGTCCTTTGGCCGAGAGCTTGATAGTTTGTCTAGAAAACCTTTGTGACTTGCTCTTTCGGATTCTAAAACTTTCACATTGTTCCTTGAGGTAGTTTAGGGAAATTTTCCTGTGTGGCTCTCTGAATGAAGATAACTCATGAGTAGTGAATCCCCCCTCTCTACATCAGTAAAACTAAAAAAAGTCATAATAAAACTAATATATATTAAAATTAGAGTTGTTGGAAATATCGTTTTGAGGACTACAACCTGTAACTTGGTTTGTCAAGTTGATTCCATTTGGTCCTTCAACCTGAGCTTTGAAAGCTAAAAGCTACAAAAATTTGGAAGGTGAAGATTTAGGGTCTTCATTCAAAGACCCCTTCAAACAAAGGCAACTTCAAATGAAGGAGGGGCCCTTCATTCAAAGGAACCTTCATTCGAAGGGGTCTTCGAATGAAGACCCTAATATGGCACACACAACATGACCAATGACCACCTTTGAATGAAGGTTTCCAAATTAAAAAAATATTAAGTTTTTTAATGGTCGATCTTTGTTCAAAGGTCTAGCCAATCCTTTTTTTAAAATTTTAATTTATTTCGTGATGCATATAAATAGGAAGTTATTTTTTATTATTTGACAACATCAAGTTTCCACAGTCTATGATAATCAATTGCTAAATTTTTGGATTAAAACTGTGTGAATTTTTAAATCATTAATTTTAATCCCAAAATTTAGCAACTATTTATTTTTTAAAATCAATATAGCAAGATAAATTCATATTTTTGTTCTACAAGGTAGACTTTGGAGGAGAAAATGTTTGAGAGAGGAACTATCAAGCCATCTTTTACAAAGAATGAGATGGGAAATAGAAGGACAAGACAAAATAAGAGTGCACAAAAGCATTCAACATAAAAGGCACAAAGTTTATGTGAAGAAAGCTTGCAAAGATGTTATAGACGAAACAAGGTATACATCTTTTCTTTTTTATATTTTAATATTGTTCAAAAAATATAAATTTTTAGTGGAAAAAATTATCATTTAATCTAGGTCATTTGATTTATGCTTAAATATATACCAAATCACACCCATTTCTTTCCCACCATGAACCAACTTGACCTACACATTTTGCATGATTTATTATTACATCCTTGTATTAAAGAGCATTTAATTGCATTCATTTATTAGCATCCTAGCACTTCAAGGGCCATTCATTATAGGAATATTTCAATTTGGGAGAACTAAAACAAATCTAGGTTTACATCATCAGATATGACAGATCTAGCATATGCATGTCTAAAGATTCATGTCTTTGATCATTTTTACAACAATAAAACTAATCCTTCTAGGGGATGACCTAGGAGAATTTGATCCTAGTGATTCAATGACCTTTCCAAGGTATATTTTAATACTATATATCATTAATGATTAAAGAGAAAGATAAAGAATACAATGAAATGAAAGATAAGAAGGTGCATTATACCAAATTAAATTCACAATCCACAAATCATATCTATGCATGTAGAAATTACCTTATTTGAAATTGGTCCACAATAGAGTTGATAGACTATTAATGAGGCATTATAGTTATTTTAAGTTGTGTGAAATCTATTTTTCTAGAACTAATTACATTTTTAACATCACAATTATTTCCTAAATTAATAATATTAATGATTTATCTAGTTTAAAAATTAAGAATAATTAATCTCAGATATCTAGATCTCTATCTCTATATCTCTCTTAATATATCTCTCTCCATCTATCTAGATCTCCACCTCTCATAGATCATCTCTCTTAATATGTCGAGATCTCCCTCTATCTAGATCTCTATCTCTCTTTAGAAGAGCTTCTGTCGCCCTCCCTCGAGATGGAATTTTAAAATATTCACGTGTTTACTAAGGATTTGTAATTGTGATCTCTTAATTATTTTGTTCACAATCATAAGTTAAGTGACACTTGTTTGAACATGGCCTCATGACTTGGTGTACCTTGGCTAGTAAAAATATATTAGCCCATTAACTTACAATAATCTAAAAATGGGGTACAAATGTTAATTAAATACATGTATACAATCAAATGATATAACGTGGAGCTCAACAAATTTCCTTTAGCCATATTGATCATTTTATCTTGCCCCCTTGTAATGAATCATAGATGTTGCCTCATGTTTATAATCATAAGACTTGTGGGTGATATCTAAATGAATAATTTCTTATACACATTTGTATAATATAGATCCATAGTATTTTCTTTATTCATTCCTTAAGGAAAAATACCATGTTAAGATTAAATGGTAGAAGGAGATTGTCTATAACTTTAGTTAAGTTCATTAAACTTACAGGGCCATAAATCTTGTTATGCTTTTGTTGAACTATTATCTTGTCTTATTTCAGTAGTCTAGGTTCTAGATAAAAAAAATTTAGTCTATATAGCCCAAGTTTTCACTATATTATTTTCCCAAGGTATTGACATGTGAAATCATGTGAAATGATATTGTAAGAGAATATATAAAATTATGCTACATGTGCATTGATGATATAAATGGGGTGTACAAATTCAATTTTTTTCATGCTTGAGCATTTTAATTACCATGAATTACATTTAACAACTATGTGTCAAATTATTATGATCCCTTACCTATCAATTGATCTATTAATTTAGGAACTTTAATTCCCTACCATTTTTCTAACTTGGCCATGGATTCTCTTATGAATGAGGAAAGAAAATGAAAAATATTTGGCACAATATCAGTAGGACCAACCCATCTTAATCATGGGTATTCTCCATAGGATTATCATAGTGATTAACAAATGAGGTCCTTGTCTAGGTCCTCTAGGTCCCTCCCTCTCACCCTATCTCTATCCCATACCTTTCACACACTCCCTCCCTCCTTCCCTAGATCCATGTTTTTTTCTCACCTCTAGGTCTATCCCTCTCTATATTCCTATATAGTGAACTTGAATATTACATCCTATGTGCATTTATTAATTAAATTATGTATGTACATTATTTTTAGTAATTTGTTATGGAGGCTCCTAAAAATATACTAACAAGTAGTTAAATATTCTAAATTCATCTCTTCCATATATATGACTTTGTGTGTAGCTTGGGCTCAACATATAAAAAATAAGTAGAAGTTGAGCCAAATTTAGATACTAGAGCTGAAGAACACATAGTTGATGTTAGGGAGGAGGCCCAAGTGCAAGCAATGGATGTTGGAGAGGGGTCAAAATCACTTCCTTCTGCCATCATGGATGAGCTTATGAACCTAGCTAAAGAAGTGAAGAGAGAATTTTCTTCTAGAAATTTAGATCATTTACTTGAAATGGGTAATATGGAGAAATTAAAATTTTATGTTGAAAAACCTCAACATACGAAGTTAAGAGGTTAATAAATAAAACTACAAAGGAAATACTTGCTCATTTTAATAATCTTGATACACTTAATCATGCCCAACTATTATCAATTGTACTTCTTAGTAATGAGCTAAAAGAGCCATTACAAATTTTTGGTGTAAATTTGAGTATGAAAAAGAGAAAAGGTTCACACCTAGAAAAAGGTATTATTGAAAATGTTAAAAAAGGTTTGGCTTCCATTGGGAAACAATATTGATCTGCGGATAAGACCATTTCAAAAAGAGTGATGTCGGACATCTATTTTAAGTGAAAAAGGGCCAAAAAAAGACAAATCTCTTCACACTAACACAATATGTGAAAAGGAGAAAGGTTTTGGATGATGGTGCCTCAAAAGGAAATTGGGCAATTATATGTAGAGCTCCTCAATTTAACAAGATTGAAGATGTTTTTAGGAACTTGATGTCGAATTTTTGGAACGGCCATACTTGTCCATCAAATAGTAGAAATGTTATAAAACACGAGATTGGGCCCAATAGTAATGAACTATATACAAAACATTGGTTAGACATAGCACAACATGAGATGTATGTGATGTTTTGTAATTCAAATCCTCATATAAAGATTGGACAAACAATGTTTGAAAAGTTAAGGCCATATTATGTGAAGATACACAAGGTTTTTGAAAATGATGGTTTTCAAAATGCACCTCCTAAACAGGAAAGCCATTTCATAACATCCACCTTATGTGATAAATCAGATGATGATAATGCAACCAATCAAATAAACTGCATAAAAGGACTTTGTGAAACATGTGGAAATTTGGCTAAAATGCCTTTGAAAAACAAAGATACCAACTCGATGAATTCAGTAAATTGCAAGAGTTACAAGTACATAAATTTTTAAACCAAAATTGGGAAAGAATCAAAAAGGTTAGATTATGTAGAAGAGGAGATACCCATTGGAAAATTTATGGAAAATTTCCATAAATTGATACAACCATACATACATCATGCATTTTTTCTACGTGGCAAACACAAATAACTTTAAATATTAAGAGATACTTTCCCACTTGGAACAGTTTTATTAGTCAACTTTGTAGAAAATTACCCTTTTGTGCATTAAAAAGAGATTCAATCACAATATTACTTTTTAGAGCAGCTCACTATTATGGTGCATGTGTGTTATCGACATACACAAATGGATTTGGATGGCATTGACAGTACATTTGAAGCACGATTCATTAAGAAATAAGATCACTTTTAAAATATTGATGATTATGATTGTCTTCTCATATTCATTGTCCTCCTATTCACTATCCTTCTATTTGCATAGTCCATTCATTCTATTTCCTTAGGAATTTTTTTCATGCTTTCCTCTAATTACCATTATGGATTTTCTCACAGACTATCATACTATTATGCTTTCATTGACTGCCCCACTGCTAACACCATTTCATTGTAACTTCATCTTTATCTTTTTTTCTTCACTCTCACCTTTTGGAGTGAGTGTCACTTTCCATGGTACTGTCCCATGTCATGAAACTATCCTCTTGAGTCATGGACTGCATGATCCTCTTTACTGTCATATTTTACACTGAAGGCTCCACACCATGACCATGATCTTGAAACCACTGTTCACCAAGATCATTAACTATTCTCCTCACATGAAGGCTCTATCACATTGTTGTCTCTTTTTCCCTCTCTAGCTTTAAAATAGTTTCAGTCATTATCAGCCATTGTTAATGACTTTGTCAGAGGCACAATCACTTCTCCAAACTCCATAATCCAAGCACTTTTCCAACATTCACTAACCTATCCTTCACTGCGTACCTGATTGCTACTGTACATTCAATATTGTCCTATGAATGAATCATCTTCTTATCTCTTGAAATCATGACCTATTGTCTTTTTTATATTCAACAGTCATACCTTGAAATCATTTCCTTATTGCAACTTTGCTCTCAGAGCTATCAACAATGTTATGTTTTTATTGAAGGTTGTCATCTTCTAATGCTTTTCACACAATCCTATGTATTGTCTTAATTGTCCCTTGTATTGGTAGCTGTTATGATTTGACCATTGACTATAATTGTAAATGGTTTCAATAGTAAATGATCCTCCAATGTACTCAAACTGTCATGATATGACAAAATCCTATGCATTTCTATTGAGGTCTGCTCTTTAGTTAGATGGATTGCGCCTCTCTTTTCCCACCATACCATGTTCATTAACCAGCAACAGTCTCATACACTTTGTCTATTTTCTCTTTTCACTACCCTTCACATGCGTTTATCATCTTCAAGCACTATCCACTAGACTGTCATAATTTTATTTGAAGACTATTTCCATTCTAATTATCATTCTCCCTTTTAGTGTGTAATATTGCAAAATATCCTCGTAAGGACTACAGTGACTCCATTTAGTAACCTTAAACGAGATTACTCAATCATACCTTTTGTCAAACCTCACTGTCATCTTGAAACTATTCTTGGGTATGGTCACTGTCCTACATAATAGAGCACAAGTGGCAAAAATCTTGGTTCAAATCTCACAGTGACAATGACTTGCAATAGTCACGATTTTGAATTTTCACGGTTCTTTGATTTCTTGACTCACCATGACTTGTCATAAGTCTCAGTACGTATTTCCTTGATTTCATGACTCTGCTCATTTGGTTGATTTGTCTTTTGGATGCCTATCAAAGATACCACCTTGCATGGTTATGATAGTCATGCCCCTTATTCATAGCTATCCCTCATACTACACTTTGCATTTGTATTAAAAAAACTACTACATTTAGATCTACCCCACAGTCTTTATGATCTATGCGCAATAACCTTAAGACTGTCTTCCAGTATTTGCATGATCACTTGTGTCTATGAATGTCACTCAGTTCAGTCTCAAAATAGCCACTATCTTTGTAATGTCTTACGCATTAAATTTGGGTAATGAAGGTAGAGATATTTCAAAATTATCCTGCCTTGTCATGGAACTTAAAACTTCTTGCACATCTGAACACTCTTGATAGTAGTCTATGCTTTTTGAAAGTTTGAATGGGTTTAGACAATAATCAAAGAAATTAACAAGGAAAATAATGATCCTCATAATAGCACTATCATCCTTGGTGGTTTCATTTCATTCTTTGTCTAGGTATGAAAATAGCCTCTCTATTATCCATGTTTTCATGAACCCACGTAGCAACTTTTTAACAAATCATAAATAGTTGTATCTATGATAGCCTCTACGAATATCTAATAGGTGTTTAAATGACTCAATAGGTGTTAAAATCTCAACAAAATTTCCTTTCAAGATGGCAACACGAGCACTAGTAGGGTATAAAATACATACCATGTATGGACTGAGTAATGTAGACCTAGAAACGTGCAAATTAAAGCATGAACAAGCTCCTGAAATCTCTACAATGTGGTGGTAAACTTGTCTTTGCATCCTTATCTTCTAGTACTCCTCCAAATCCATCTCCTTGAAACCCTCAAACTTTTCCATCCTACACGGGGGGTAACAAACTAAAAAACATCCTTTTTCACTTTTCTCTACTTTTTTTTGCCTTCTTAATCTTTTAGCGCCTGAATGACTCTGTCAAACCTTTTACTTCTCATTTTGCTTCTAATTCCTTGTTTTAACAAAAAAAAAACCCCTTTTACAATATTTAAGCTTAATTCCAAGGATAAAAATAAGCTAACAGTTCTATCTCAAGTCAAGTCCACAAGTTAGGTTCATGTTTACATATGGATCTATCCTATGTGCATGAATTTGATACTACTTCGCGCATACCTCTATTCTATGATTCACTTCATTGGTATTTGTCTACTTTGCTCCTTTTGCTATATGTTCACCTAGGCCAACCCCCAAGAATATGGATAAAAGATTGAAAAACAAGAAGCAAGTTCCCTAGAATGATGTATGTCTATTTGTTACTCATTTTAATGCTCCAAGCTAAAGTGTTTCACTATCACCTTCCTTGAATGCTTCGAGGATGTGTGAGGATGATTGAATGTGAGAGGCAGTTCTTCATATAATATTTGTCTATTAAGTCAGTTTTTAAATTTAATAAACATAAAAGTAATATGGTTATACAAATTCCTCCATTTCATTACTTTACATGTCATATAGTGTTTGTTTGTTTGTCATTATAGAATAAAACATAAATAAAAGAGAACAAAAAAAGTTAATCAAATTATTAAATTAATTTTGTTATTTGAAAATTGTTGCATGTTGTGTGCACCTACAAGAATAATAATAATTTGTACAATAGAAAAATTAAAAAGGAATGAAAAATTGACCATTTGTTCCACTTTTTAGTTGAAAGAAACGATCACTAAACTAACAAAGTTAACAGTAATATAGTTGAATTATTTGAAAGATTCTAAATTTAAATGCATAAACATTTTTCCTTCTACATCCCAAATCATACTCTATGATCTATATTCAATAATATAGATTGTGGAAATTTAATGTCTTTAAAAGAATATAGTTGACATGAATTTTTCACAATTCATGAAGTATATGTATGATAGCTTTTGGTTTTAACTCTATATGTAAAGTCTTCAATCGTACTGTATGATCCATATTCAATAATATAGACTATGAGAATTTAATGTCTCTAAAAGAATATAGTTGGCATGAGTTTTTCACAATTAATAAAGTAGATGTATGATAGCTTTGATTTTAACTCAATCATACTGTATGATCCATATTCGATAATATAGACTATGGAAGTTTAATGTCTTTAAAATAATATAGTTGACATGCATTTTTCACAATTCATGAAGTAGATGTATGATAGCTTTTGATTTTAACTCTATGTGTATATTTTTCAATCATACTCTATAATCCATATTCGATAATAGAGACTATAAAAATTTAACGTCTTTCAAAAATATAATTGACATGAAATTTCATAATCCAAAATTATAACTTTAAATTTTAATTGTATATATTTTTTAATCAACATTCAAATTTTACTGTCAATATAATTATTAAGCTTGTATAGCTTGAGCTTGAACGCTTGCTCCTGCAATGCAATTCCCAACCAGCCAACCACAGTCGTTTTCTTTGACCGAAAACATTGATCTAGAAATAATAAATTGTAACATTTTCAGAAAAAAATTAAACTTGAACGATTTTCAAGAAATTCAAGAAGATTTTCAAATCTTTTTGGGTGAGATGGGAAATGGGAAATGACTATATAAGTCTTATCAACCCTCCAATGAGTACAATTATTATAATTTCCAATGAGTTTCTTAACAAAATCCGAGAGACCAAAAAAGTTGCTCTAGCACTATAGAGACTTTTGGTCCATTCCCAGACGAGCCATAGCATGAGCAACATGATTGCCCTCATGATAAGTATGTTTGATCTCAATTTTTTCCAGACCAAGGAGTTTATGAATATATTTTATAATATCTTCAAGCACCTAGCCTGGTTGAGCAGTACCTTTCATCACATCAATTATAAGTTTAGAGCCCCTACACTTCATGTTGTGTGCACCTACAAGAATAATAATCATTTGTACAATAGAAAAAATAAAAGGGAATGAAAAATTGATCATTTGTTCCATTTTTTAGTTGAAGAAAATGATCACTAAACTAACGAAGTTAACAAGAATATAGTTGAATTCCTTGAAAGATTCTAGATTTAAACATATATAAACATTTTTCCATCTACATTCCAAATCATACTCTATGATCTATATTCGATAATATAAACTGTGGAAATTTAATGTCTTTAAAAGAATATAGTTGACATGAGTTTTTCACAATTTATGAAGTATATGTATGATAGCTTTTGATTTTAACTCTATATGTAAAGTTTTCAATTGTTCTAAATGATCCATATTCAATAATATCAACTATGGAAATTTAATGTCTTTAAAAGAATATAGTTGGCATGAGTTTTTCACAATTCATAAAATAGATGTATGATAGCTTTTGATTTTAACTCAATCGTACTCTATGATCCATATTCGATAATATAGACTATGGAAATTTAATATCTTTAAAACAATATAGTTGACATGAGATTTTCATAATTCATGAAGTAGATGTATGATAGCTTTAAATTTTAACTATATATATTTTTCAATCAACATTTCAGAATCTACCATCAATATAATTATTAAGCTTTGAGCTTGAAGGCTTCCTATGATGCAATTCCCAACCAACCAACCATAGTCATCCGCTTTCAGTGAAAACATCGATCTACAAATAACGAATTGTAACATTTTAAGAAAAACTTGAACGATTTTCAAGAAATTCAAGAAGATTGTAGAAGCACAAAGCAACAGGTGGCTTTAATGGTTATTTGAAAATCAATAACATGGCATATAAAAACAAAGCCCCATAGTTATGGAAAGAAAGACGATATGAAAAATTGCTTGAATACCAATCGAATTTCAAAGCTAAAACAATAAAAATGCTATAAATATCTTCAGTTATCTATTCATACAAATTATTGTTTGTACAACTTGTACAAATTCTGCACACTACCGTATAAACCAATTAAAAACAAAACAAACATAGACTCATATGAAAGCATAGGTAAATCCATAGCAATTTGTGTTGCAAATTTTCTTTGCTTTCTAAATTGCTTCTCTCACAATAGTTACCCTAATAAATTGCAACTTTCTCTAAATAAATTTTATCACAAAACCCCTGGACAGTGAAGATTGGATGTGACAGTCGGAGTGTCATATGTTTAACCAAAATTCCTATGTATCATGCTTGTTCTAAGAATGTTTATGTTTAGTATCACTTTGTGTGAGAAATGTTAGAGAATGGTAAGGTTTTGATTGAGAAGGTTGACACTTTGGATAATGTTGCAGATTCTCCCACAAAGCCAGTCACCACGGATAAGTTCTCTTGGTGCGGGAAGGCCACGGGCCTTGATCATTGTACTTGATCATATATTTTATTTGTATCTCATGGATGTAATTGCAATGTATAATGTCAAATGGGAGAATGTTAGGACAAGTGACATTAAAATTGTAATCCTAAGTTATTTATGTGTCTCCATGTTCTTTGGAAAGTGTTCTAGGGGACATGAGGGATAAAATATTTATTGATTATTTTCCTATGAAAAATTGTAATTGCATTCAAAGAGGTGGACCCATTATGGTGGCAGTTACTAAGCATCCAAGGAGAATATTCCTCTTGGGCATCGAACTTTTTGGTTTGGGACCACTTGAGTGTGCATGCCTTTGCATGTTATTTGCATGTTTTGTATGCTCTTGCATGGTTGGGTGCCCAAGTGTATGGTGGTGCATGAGCTTTTATGTAGCCATCAAAGTTGTCAAAGAGTTATGAAGCCTCAGGTTTGACTAATTCTTATTGTTTTTGGGTTAGGTGCCCATGTGAAGGCCATGTGATAGTTTAATATTTTATTCCATGTTTATGGGTTGTCCACTAAGGTGGTTGTGGGTTTTTCTAGGTAGTTTTTTTTGTTGTTTTGGCATACCATTTGGGTATTCTCTCCCATAAACTTCTATATATTGGAGTCTTTGGATAGTGGTTAGTATGAGTTCTTTACAAGTTGTCAAGACGATGAAGTGTTGTCGGATTACAGAGAGGATTGTTGTATTGATGTAATTCCTTGAAGATTAATACAAACATTGGGTCTCTTTGGGTGTGGAGTTTTTTCCCACAAGGGTTTCTCCATGTATATCTTGTGTCACTTTTGTTGATGACTTGTGGTATTACAAATTTTTATTTCATTGTTGCAATTGTCAATCACTTAATCATTTTATGGTAATCTTGTAAACATAATTTTAGATTTGCAACCACATATCTAATTTCTTATTGTTGCAAGTTACATCTTCATTTCCAACATTTGGTATCAGAGCTAACATTTCTATGAAGAGAGGGACACACTTCTTTTGAGTGTTGAAGGTTTTTTGGTTGAAGTGGGAGCTTGTGCATTGTGGGTTTTGCTGATTTGTGAAGAAGATTGAAAACAATGGCATCTACCTCTCACTTGTATATTGAGAAATTCAAGGGAACTAGCTACAAGATGTGGAAGTTGAAGATGGAGGATCTCCTTGAAGGGAGAGATTAGTGGTTGGAATTTTCAAAGCAAATGAAAATAGATAATGTCTAACGAATATTGGAAGAAAATGGATAAGAAGGCATAAGGAACCATTTGGTTGTGTCTTGCATATTTCATCCTCTTGAATGTTTCAAATTAAACCACCACATACAATTTGTGGAAGAGGATAGGTGATATCTATCAAACTAAAAGCTTAACTAATAATTTGTATCACAAAAAATGTTTGTATTCTTTGAAAATGAAGGATGGTGATTCTATTGCAAAACATTTAAATGCTTTTAATATTATTTTAAGTCAGCTTGCATCAGTAGATGTTAAGTTAGAAGAAGAAGATAAATGTATTTTGTTTCTTTTCTCTTTACCCGAATCTTATGAAAATTTAATTGTTGCCATAAGTGGTGGTGGTACAAAATTGAAGATGGATAGTCTCATTGCAATACTTCTTTCTGAAGAGATGAGGAGAAAGTCCATGATTATGGGCTCCCAAAATGCCTTGCATGTGCGAGGAAGGTCCAAAGAAAAAGGAGGGCCTAAAGGGCACAAGAAGAGAGACAAGTCCAAATGACATTGTAAAACCCCCGAGAAGAGCATAGTAAAGTGTTGGAATTGTGGTAAAAGAGGGCATGTGAAAAAGAGTGTAGGAACAAGAAAAAGAGTTTGGATGCTTCCACATAAAAGTCCTCTGAAGATGGTGATTTTGATGTTTTGTTTATTTTTGCTAACACTATTAGTAATAATTCTTGGCTTATTTGTTTAGGTTGCTCCTACCATATGACTCCTCACAAGGAGTGGTTTACTTCATATTCAACTTATGATGGGGGAAATGTTTTCCTTGGTGATGATAACATGAAGAAGATTGTTGGTAAGGGAAAGGTGAAGTTGTGTTTTAGTGATGGGAGGGTTAAAACTCTTGATCATGTTTTACATATTTCAAGACTTGCGAGAAAGTTAATTTCAGTATCCAAGCCGAATGGTTTTGGAATGCATGTGACATTTGACAAGTCTGGTTGCAGGTTGGTAAGAGGGAGTTTGGTGATTGAAAGGATCTTGGATAGGGACTTTATTTAGGCTTAATACCTCCACTTTTTGTAATTTTATCAATGTAACTGACACTAAAAATGCACGTATGTTGTGGCACCATAGATTGGGTCATATAAGTGAAAAAGGTTTTAAGACTATTTGAATAAAAGTTGGTTGTCTATCTTTCTGATTATTTTGTTGGTAAAAATGATTTTTGTGAGTATTGTGTGTTTGGTAAATAGAATAGATCATCATTTACTAATGGGTCTAATAAAGCTAAGAGATTATTAGAGATCATTCATTAGGATGTGTTTGGACTAGAGGATGTTGACTCTTTTGGAAAATCTCATTATTATGTTACTTTCATTGATGATGTGTCAAAATATACTTGGATTTATTTTATGTATGCAAAATATAAAGTTTTCACTAAGTTTAAGGAATTTAAAACCTTAGTTGAGAAGCAAACGGATTATAAGATAAGGGTGTTGAGATCTTACAATGGGGGTGAATATTGTTCTAGGGAATTTGATGGTTTATGTAAGCATTTTAGGTATTGTTCGACAAAAGACTACACCTTATACACCTCAACAAAATGGGGTAGAAAAAAGAATGAACTAAATCTTAATGGAAAGAGCTAGGAGCATGTTGAGTGGTGCTAAGCTTGATAGATGCTTTTGGGTAGAAGTTGTAAGTATTGCATGTTATTTGGTTAATAGATCTCCTTGTTCAACTCTTGTTGATAAAACTCCTTATGAAGTGTGGATAGGTAGAAAACTTTTTGCTTCACATTTAAGGGTCTTTGGTTGTGAGGCTTTTGTTCATGTGCCTCAAGAGAAGCATTCTAAGTTAGATCCAAAAGCACAAAAATGCATCTTTGTTGGTTACGGTGAAAATGTAAAAGGCTATAAGCTTTGGAATCCACTAATTCATAAAATGGTTTTCTCTAGAGATGTGATTTTCAAAGTTTAGAGCTTACTTAGGTGAAGAACAACCAAAGGAGAAAGATAAGACAAAAACAATGCACTTTGAGATAGATTGAGAAGCAGGAAGATGCACATGTGGAAGAACAACTAGATGGATTTGAGGATGGAGAAGAAGAAAAGGGTTCAGAGATCTCAGAAAGTTCAAATGACGTCCAGGATGAGCATGAAGAAGAAGAAGAGCAGTAAGAGCCCCTTACTCCTACCTTGAGAAGATCCACAAGGCAATGTAATCTAGTTGATAGGTATAGCGCACCTAGTTTCCATTGTGTATTTTCTTTGTTGAGTACTGACAATGAACCTAGATCCTACGGGGAGGCTCTTTCTTTAGAAGAAAGTGAGTCATGGATGCAAGCCATGCAGAAGGAGATGATGGCTCTAAATAGTTGTGATACTTGGGATCTTGTGAGTTTTCCAAAAGGAAGGAAGCCCATTGGTTGCAAGTGGGTGTTTAAAAATAAATTTGGAGCAGATGGTCAGTTAGAGCGATACAAGGCCAGATTAGTGGCCAAGGGCTACTCCCAGAGAGAGGGAGTTGATTTTGGTGAAATTTTCTCTCTTGTTGCTAAGTTTACTTCTATTAGATTTTTATTATCTATTCTACTGTTTATGATTTTGAAATAGAGAAAATGGATGTTAAAACTACTTTCTTGCATGGGGATCTTGAGGAAGAAATTTAAATGCGACAGCTTGATAGTTTTGTTGTGAAAGGAAAAGAACACTTGGTTTGTAGGTTAAAGAAATCTCTGTATGGTCTAAAGCAGTCAGTCACCTAGGATGTGGTATCAAAAGTTTGATTCCTTTGCATTGAAGTTGGGTTTTCTTAAAAGTGAGGAGGATTATTGTGTTTATATTAAAGTTATTGATGATCAAATTCTAACCATTGTCTTGTATGTTGATGACATGTTGTGTATGGGTAATAGCAAGATGATGATTAAGGAGCTTAAGACTCGGCTTTCTAACACATTTGATATCAAGGATTTGGGGGTTGTAAAATATATTCTTGGGATGGAGATCAGTAGAGATCAGGGTCATAGAAAGCTTTGAATAAGTCAGAGTAAGTATGTTGATACCATTTTGCAGAGGTTTAATATGCATGATTGTAAACTAGTAAATATTTTATTTCTAGTTGGTACTAAGTTGAGTTTAGACATGTGTCCTAATTTTGATGATGATTTTGAAGAGATGTCTAATGTTCCTTATGCTAGTGTCATTGGTAGTTTAATGTATCCAATGGTTTGCACTAGACCAGATATAGCCCAAGCAATGGAATTTTTGAGCAGGTTTATGTCTAACCCTAGTAAAGAGCATTGAACTTTTGTTAAGAGGGTGTTTAGATATTTGTGTGGTACTTCAAATTACTGTTTGGTTTATCATAGAACTAAGTATGTGGATAAGTCATTGGACATATAGGGTTTTGTTGATGTGGATTGGGCAGGTGACTTGGATAATCGAAGGTCCACTAGTGGCTATGTTTTTACATTGTTTGGAGGTGCAGTGAGTTGGATGAGTAAGAGATAGCCTATAGTTGCATTATCCACCACTAAACCAAAGTATATGGCAACTACACATACTTCTAAGGAGGCGGTTTGGTTACAAAGACTTGGTAATGGCATTGATTTTGATTGTAGGACAGTGAGGATTGGATGTGATAGTCAGAGTGCCATATGTTTAGCCAAAAATCCTATGTATCATACTCATACTAAGCATGTCCCCGTTCAATATCACTTTGTGCAAGAAATGATAGAGAATGGTAAGGTTTTGGTTGAGAAGGTTGACATTTTGGATAATGTTACATATTCTCTCACAAAGCCAATGACCACAAATAAGCTCTCTTGGTGCAAGAAGGCGATGGGCCTTGATCATTGTACTTGATTATATATTTTATTTATATCTCATGGATGCAATTGCAATGTATAATGTCAAGTGGGAGAATGTTAGGACAGGTGACATTAAAATTGCTATCCTAAGTTGATTTATGTGTCTTAACATTCTTTGGAAAGTGTTCTAGGGGACATGAGGGACAATTCCCAACCAGCCAACCAGACAACCACGGTCGTCCGCTTCCAGCACAAACATCGATTTAGAAATAACGAATTGTGACATTTTAAGAAAAACTTAAAACTTGAACTATTTTCAAGAAATTCAAGTAGATTGCAGAAGCACAAAGCAACAGGTAGCTTTAATGGTTATTTGAAAATCAATAACAGGGCGAATAAAAACAAAGCCCCAAAATAGTTATGGAAAGAAAGTCGATATGAAAAATTGAATACCAATCGTATTTCAAAGCTAAAACAATAAAAATGCTATAAATATCTTCAGTTATCTGTTCATACAAATTATTGTCTGTACAACTTGTACAAATTCTGCACACTACCGTATAAACCGGTTAAAAAACAAAAAAAAGAGCAGACTCATACGAAAGCATCGCTAAATCCAGAGACAGCATTTTGTGCTGCAAATTTTCTCTGCTTTCTAAATCGCTTCTCTCACAGTAGTTACCATAATAAAACGCAACTTTCTCTAAACAAATTGTATCACGAAACCCCCAGATTCAAAGACCCTTAGGCATAACCACGGCTAGAGCCGCTCTGATCCCCACGGCGGGACGAAACCGATCCATCAGCACGGTCTTTACCTCTCCCGGTAAGCCAATTGAACGTCGTCTTCAAATAAGCCCTGCGATCCTGCTGAGGAACCGCGGGCGGCCGAGGCACCCGAGACGCCGGGCGCTCAGAAAACGACCTCAAGATCGCTGCCGGATTCATACTGGCGATTCCACCCCAACGCTCAGACCTCGTCCGCGGTTCCTGCATGCTACTCCCTGCATCGCGCACAGAGCCGCCGCCCTTAAGGCAAGCGGCGGCATCCACCTTTGAGCTTGACGAAGCCCCCTGCGAGCGCGAGTGATGCATGGCCACAAAACTGCAGCTACGGTACAAACCAGGGGTTAATCCGCGGGGCGTGGCGATGTACCATTCCGTCGGTTGCTCCAGCTCCTTGCGGACCCGTACCAAAGAGTGCCCCGTCGAATGCGATCGGCGGACCTTTTCCCCGTCGCTCGGCCCCTCGATCGCCGACCCGTTGCCCGCCTCTGGTGTCGTCGCAACGGTCGCCGGTTCGACAACTATGACGACTTCGGCTTCGGGCTCCCCCTGCGGCTCCACGGTTTCGAACTCTGGTCCCGAGGGGTTGGGAGAGTCGTCTGCTGGCAGAAGATCCATCCTGCAGACCGGACACGTGGTGTGCGAGCAGAGCCACATATCAATGCACTCTGGATGAAACGCATGGCTGCATTTCGGAAGCAGGCGGAGCATTTCGTCGTCTTCGAAGTCGCTGAGACAGACAGCGCACTCGGAGCCTTTGGCTTGGGCTTTTAACCCCTTTACCAGACTATAGCTAAAAACCGGGAAGCTCTCAATAATGGCCTTGTCCAGACCACGGGTCGCCTCCCTCTGTAAACCCTCGACATTATTTCCCCCTCCGCCCAGCCGCACTCCCCCCGCCCGTCTGGACTCCCCGCTTCCGCCCTCCCCTACGCAGCGACGGATGTAGATCGAGAAAAACCCCATGAAAAAGAACGCGCTGAGCAGCACCACGATTATGATCGCCATGGAGGGGTTGAAGCGCGTGTTGAAATTGTACTGCGCACCGAAGTCACTGGTGTCATTTTCATCCAAACGCCTGGCAAAGAAAAAGCCCCCCTCTGCAACTATATGTCCCACTGTAATTCCTCTAGTCTCCATTGCTGTTACGCCCAATTTCTCGAATTCTGCCTACAGGAAACAATCGCATTGGATTTCCATTACCAATGCTTGCAGCTAGTAAATCAATGAAATTCTCTGGCCTAGTTATACGGTTGTTGAGACTCAACAGGTAGAAAAAATCTAATATTATAATCGGCAACACTAGGATTGATTTATCAGCTAGTCTGCCCCGCATGCGTTTGACTTCCTTGTCCATGCTGGAACGAAACTTCCACATGTCTCGATACCTTCTAGATGGTTTACCGCCTCTAGCCGGTCTCCTTAGGTGAAATACCGTTTAGGCCAGCGGGCTGGCGGAGACTGACCTAGGCCTTGTTCAAATTCGTAAACAACGTGATTGAATCAAACTTTGCTTGCTGTTTGCAGGCCAAACGATAGAAATGGGAATATTGGTTATCTTTATTGACGTCCACGTGGCACGACAAGGACTGGTTCGTCCCGTTAACGCAATTAAATAAAAATAAAAATAACAACAATAGTTAATTTATTTTTCTTGACGTGGAATTAGACGACTTGCAGGGCACTGGAGTTTCTGGAAGACTTTGGAATCACGTTGTCTAGCAGATATATTTTACCAAATAGAAGGAAGAATGGCCGCCTGGTGACTCGAACGGATGACTTCTCTCGCATGTTAGGCGGACACCTGGATTTGGTCTAGATGTAGAACACGACTAATGACCTAACTTTGACTTTAACACGTGGGACAAATAAATAGATAAGAGATGGCAGTATGTCGAAAGCTTATATAAACCAACTTTCACAACAGATTTTCCTTCCACTTATGGGTGAATTGTTGCTATCCAACTAGATCTTAGAATCAATTATTGTGAGGAGCCCATATTCCCTTTTTTAAGTAAAACCTAGGATTTTTAATGGTCCTTTAATAAGATTTATGGATCTTATTGAAGTGTTGTGATTTAATTAGTTGAACATAATTGGTGAAGATGATAGAAAGTGAGGCCATATCCTTAAAGTCTAAGTGAGACCCAAGTCTAAAACAAAAGATAAGAAAAGTCTAAGTGAGGCGAAGGTCAAACATCAAAAAACAACAAGGTCGTTAGGTAGCAAGATCATTACTATTAGGAGGGGGATTATGATCATCTAGTTTACCCCATTTATCAATAAGGATGGAAGTATCATCATTATATTCTCAACCAATGAGAGCACCATCTTCCAATTGGTCTTCATCTACAACTTGTTGAGCACAAAAAAGAAAAATAACTTAGAGGGCAAAGCGAGGAAACTTGCGAGAATCTAACCAACTAGAGACACTATGCCCATGACAATAGGTGAATGGTGGTCAAAAGGATTGAGACCTATTATTATTAGCATGATCTTTGGTTCTTTTAGGGTAAGATTCATGTGACTAGGAGCCATGATCCCTAGTTCTTGTAGGACCAATCTCCTAAGCATAACCATATGCCATGAAGAGGATTTGGGCCTAAAAGGCTTGAAGAAATCATGAGTCCAAGCCTAGGGCTCTAGTGCATAACCAAAAAAGGTGCTTCAGAGTCTCAAGTTGTCCACAAAATGGACAACAAAGATTAAGAACTCCTAAATGAGATAGGCAAGAGCCAAGCTTAAGAGTTTGATAAAGAAAGCACTAAGAAAAATGGGCCAACTTGGGCTCAAGAATAACTAACCAAACAATCTAAAATATGTGGTGTCAAGTGCTTAGAAAAGATTGGAGATGCCAATAATGGTTTAATTGAGCCACAATAGATAGATGAGATGTAAACCACTAATATTCCTTGTGGGGTCTATAATTGCAAAATGGTGTATTTTAGAGTACCATTTCTAATCTTTCCACTAAGGATTGAAAGTCCCAACCTAATTTTTTTGAACCATGTGGGGATGAATGGCATCAATAATTTATTTGGTAGGTCTCACAATCTTGGTTAATTAACCAGAATTTCAACTTAGCCTCAAGCCAAGATAAGAAATTCTTGGTATTGAAAAGATATGACAATTTTTTTACTCCTATTTAGTAAAAATTTTAGGCATGTTTTATATTATCCTCTTCTTCAATTAAAGTTGGAAATGAATCGTTTAAGTAACCATTAACAAAGTGGCTAGATAAATTAGGAAAAGTAATGTTAACAAGATTTTGGGAGACTAAATAGGTCAAAATATATCCAAAGCCTTCAATAGTAAGTGCTAGGGAAAAGGGGAAACCCTAGAAGATAGACTAAAATAGCCCAAAAGAGTTATATTTTTGGTCACTAATGGTAATGAAATCAAAGACATATGGAAAATAATCTTAAAAGTACATAAAATGAGGCCCAAAACCCAACACTTGAAGCATGTAAAGAATAAAAAGCCATTCAATATGGTCATAAGCCTTAACAAATCAATTTTGAGAAAAAAATATAAGTTACTAGGAGCATTGATCCCATCCCATCCCTTCTTAGACAACAATAATATTGTTTAGTATGTATTATGACTTAATGAAATCAATTCACTTGCGACAAGTCGGAGAAGAAAAGCCCTCAACTTGAGAGCATAGGCTTTAGCAATGATCTTGTAGGAGACATATATCAAGGTAATAGGCTACCAATTGTATATATCCTCCAAGTTACAATGTTTACATATGAACTTAATATTACCTTTACCAATTATGTTCCCTAGAGAATTTTCAAGAAAATCTTCTAAATAAAATTTATGCAAGTCCTCACTCGCAATATCCCAAAAATCCTTACAGAACTCACATAGAAATACATCCAAGACAAAAGTTTTGGCATTCACCATGGAGAACACAACCTCACACAACTCCTCCTTTATGAGAAATTTCATCCCAAAAATGCATTGAGATGTTGAAAATTGATAAGGAACCATATATAGGCATTGTTATCGAGTAATGTCCCAAGTAGGAGTCTAATATTCCAAGTTTGTAAAAACTTACTCATAATATCAAACAAAAGCCTAGAGAATGTTTGGAAGCCTTATTATAAGTTGTTGACTATCCTTAGTTTTTTGAATGACTTGAGATTTATGATGAGCTCATACAACTTGGAAGAATTCCTTAGAGATTTGGTCTTTGATCTTAAGCCAATGAAGCCAGGTTGAGCCCCATGAGCAACATGGGCATTAAAAGCCTCCTAAATTGGTGGTAGAACTTGCAAACATCCAACTAAGACTTCAAATCAAAAGATTGTGCTTCCAAAATGGTTGTGTCTTGTAGAGCTTTAGGATGGTAGTCTTATATGAGGGGTGAAAAAATTATCAAACTTGTAGGCACCTACAATTGATCCACATTTGGTCAATTTACCCTTAATTTGACCAATTTCCTATCCTCCATATTAATTAAATAATACCCTATTATCTAATTAATATTCAATTATCTCAACCTTCATCCTACTTTATTTCTTCTATTATCCCTAAATCCTAGGCTAAAGTAAATAATTACCTTTAATTATTTACCCCCATCCCTTATCCCTAAATTCCCCTATTTCCTCTCATGTCACATCCTCCAACTCTCCCACTTGCCATCTAATTCTAATCATAACCACTTAACTAATCTACCCCCTAATCATGTGCACACACTTAATCCTTGATTAGGTGTGGTCAAATCTTCTCTCAACCACCGTGTCCTCTCTCTCCTCTTTTGTAAAAGGCCCCATGTCCTTGGGCACATGGGTCTTTCTTCCAAAAGAATCTAAAAAGAATTTTTTAATTCCTTTGTTTTTTTCACCCCCCTCACTTTGGAGTGTAAGGACAAGATTTGGCTTTATGGAAAATCTTGCAAAGTACCTCCAAGGTACCATCTTCTTCACATCACACCTCATGGTGCCACTTGACACCATCCCATGAGATGAAATGTCTCAACCACCCTCCACTCTTGATCTCCATCTTGCAATCTTGACCCTCCATCCAAAATCTCAAAACCTATAAAATCCAACACTTAGCCATTTTATCTCTCTCGTGCTCAAACTCACTCATTTTATCACACTTTGGAATGCAATATTATGTTGTAAAATTGAAGAGCACACATCAAATTGATCAAAGGGCACAATTGTTTTCATGCAACTAGGTGATCTAATATGAATTGTGTAATTTCTTTCATGTTTTTTGGATTTTCAAACACCTAATCTGAGTGTTTATTTGTTTGTTGTGTTTGCTCAATTTAGGTGTTTGAATTGACCAACTTGCATATTTCATGCACACAAAGATAACACCCATAAATATAGAGGAACAAGAAGTGTGTTTGATAGCATCATGCCATCAAGTTATTGAACTTCTCTCATACATGGGGTATGTCTTTACATTCCAAATATATTGAATATGATTTGACATGGCTTTGTGAGAACATAATGTCATGTTTTAAAAAATGAGCCTCCAAGCATTAGGTTTGGCAAGTTTCCATTCATACAAAACTATATCAAATAGTAGTATAAGAAGAAAACATATAAAAAATGATCAACTAGAAAGGAAAAATAGTTGGCAAAGGAGAAAAAAGACTAAGTTGACAACATTCCTTGATCAATTCACTTAAGGACCCTATTAGGGCCCACTTTAAGGTTGCTCCATGTGTATCACATTATATTATCATGGGGTAAAAGCACAAACTTGTGTCACACTTTATAAAGGAATCGACCAACAACAAAATAATTTTTGAACTTTGACGACACGAAAGTGGTATTTATGTTTTGAGTTTCAAAATGATGTAAACTAATGAAATTTAGAAATCTTGATGAAGTTTATTTCCGTAATTTAGAAAGAAAAAAATTGATTATTTTTTTTATCAATCTAAGAGCACATTTTGGAATGCTGAAAATTTCAAGAAAAAGTGGCATTCACTTGATGTCAAGAAACAAATAGAAAAAAGATTCATTTCCCCTTAAATTTTTTTCTCCAAATAGGTAGCTTCAATATCTAGTGAATGGAATTTTATTTTTGAAATTTTGACATGTATATTTTTCTTGTAATAACATTTTAAAGTCAAACTTTTGATAGTTTTCATTTGACGTCAACTATTGTCTACTTTTAAAAAAAAATCAAAAAACAAATTATACCCTTTTGAAGAGGATTCTCTCCTCTAGTGCACCATACATTTTTCAAAAAATTTAATATGTTTTACTATTTTTAAAAATTTCTAATCAACCTTTTTTTTAACTTTAACAACCTACTTGCATTGTTTTTATATATATATATTAAAACTAATCAAAATATATAAAAAATTATATATTTGGATTCACCACTTTGATCTCTACAAAAGAGTATCTTTCTTTTTTTTCAAAAAGAAACATTTTGACTAAAGAAATACTTAGTTGAAGTTGAAAGTTTTAGAAAATTCTAAAAAAGTTGAGTTCGCTGCCAACTAAGATGCCACATAGACAATTTCGATAGAAAGGGTTTCGATCGAAACCCTTTCTATCAAAACTTTGCACATAAAATGAGCCACATTTCAAAGCGACAAAGGGACAATGAACCTTGTACTAATGATTTCTCCTTGATTTTATTGTATTATCCCTGCCTCTAAAATAATGGTATATTGAATGTTTAAATTCAAAAATATAACATACAAATGTGTACCAAGTCATCTTATAATAGCTCATAGAAAGGGTTGTGAAATTTAGAATTTGAATTTAACATTTAATCCCACCCATCACAAGATCAATCTTGGGAAATGTTAAAAAAATAGGAGGTAAGAGTGATAATCTTAAGGTATGAATGAATATGTGGAAGAGTGTGCAAATGAGGGATTTAAAAATAATGGATATATGGTAAATATTTGAATAATTTTGAATAGGGGTAAACAGGAATGGATAAAGATAGAGATATTTAACCAAAAAATAGCACAAGAGTTATCACTTGTTGATGTATAATTACACTAAGATGTTCCCATAAAAGTGAGCCCAAAACTAAATGGGAAATAACATAGGTATGTGAATTCCATCATTGCATTTTCCCCCTAATTTAAGTTGTCTATGAATCTAGCATGACTATGCAACTAAAAGTATATGAACATTCTTAGCCAACATAAAAGTACATATTTAGACACTCAAAAAGGATATCAAATCTATATAAAGTAACAAATTATTTGTGTATTCTTATTGGATGCTCCTTGTTGTGAGTGTCCCATAAGAAATAGAAAAAGATGTGTAATGTGTAGCTTCTATCACACAATTAAAATAAGCACAAGCTACTAGTCAATTCAGTTGTCTATAAATTGAGTAGATAAAGATAGAGAGAAGTGTTTGAGATTCTACATATACAAAAAGTGACATTCTAATACTCTACTTAATGTGGCAATGCGATATCACACATTCTATATGAACATGTGATAAGGCTCCATCCAATGAAAATGTGATATAGTCATGTAATGTGACTCTACTTTATGTGGTAGAGTGATCTTATCTAGATGGAAAAATTCAATATAATTTTTTTTCAATGTGGAAATGTAATGAGATCAAGATCCATTTAGGTATGGTGGTGAGTTTATATAACATAAGTCACTACCTTGACAATCTCATCCATAGAAGTTTTAGTGATAATACATTCCCTTCTAGTTGGTTGTGTACTTGGTTCTAGTAGAGGGATTTGAGGATAATTTTATTCTTATTTTATATTCTTTGAAAACATAGTATTTACAAGTGACTATTTAGGTTGGGAAGCAATTTAGTTTAAAATCAAAATAATAAAAATTAAAAATATAAAATATAATTTTTTTTGAATAAATGTATAAAAAAAGAAACCATACTTTTATTTGTCATGACATAGCTTTGAAGCAATTGAGATCACCAAAAATAAGTGCAAGATGTTTTGAAGAAGGATTACAAGGAAAGTGAAAGTATGAAATAGCATAAATAAGAACATTGATAGGAACACATGAGAATAAATGAGTCACTTGTGAATTTTTAGGTCATAGAGGTAACACCTATGTGAATGTGGGTTATACATGCATTACCCACTTTTCTCCTTTTTATGAGATACAATGACAACTTCTTTTTACCATCAAAGTATTTGCTTTCACCCATATGAAATCCTTCTTCATATTATTGATCCAAGCAGATTTGGGAAATTCATCACCTATAGAACATGTGCTAATGATATAGTCCACATCTTGTCCAATCTTGTTGCATGCATATAATGGTGTTTAGGTTGGCATACTTTGTTCAATACTTGAAAATTTTTATAGTGCCAAACCTAGGTGACAACACTATATAAGAATCTCATTAATGAAACCAACATTAATTAGATTTACTAACAATCTTGTAACTACTCAACCACTTCTTCATTGCCATGTATGATATTGTATACTATAATTCACTATGCAATGTAAGAGCTAGAGTTAAAAGAGGAGTTCAGAAAAGGATGATAGCTTAGGCATTCAATACACTTGAACTCTATGATCATATAAAGAGCTAGTACATAATAAAAACTTAAATTACAATTCTAATTAAAGAATCAACTTGTTTTATTATTTATCTTTCCCTAGGTTATGTAGACCCTAAATCTGCATTTTGCTCAAAAACAAACAAGCATGAGTATTAGTTAAATCAAGCAAATCAGATATAGAATCCATATGAAATATTGAATCATGCTTCATAATGCAATCCAAACAACAAAATATCAACTAAACTAAGTGAAAGCACAAAGAAGCAAGAATCCAACTCTATCTCATATTGGATTGGTGTCACATGTGCTAGTGACCCTTTCCCAATCCTTGATCAATAGCTAAAATGATGAAATGCAAATGGAGATGATGAGCAAGATGAGCTCTCAAATTAAGAGAGTAACCTTGCATAAAAGTTGTGGAGGATTTGCTCAAAGATGAAGTTTATTTAAAGATTTTCAAAATGCGAGTGTTGAAGAGGGACCAATGTGGGACAAAGATCAAGCCAATAAGATAAGGACACTTGTCAATCATGATAGGCCAATGGTTGTGCAAGATTTGGGAAGAGTGCCCATGAGAGGGAAAATTTGAATTCAAATTTTCCAATAAATGCTGAGTTTGACTTTGGAAGGGGACATGTAAGAGGCATGTAAGGCCTCATAAATGCTCTGTTGGGTGTACATGTCCACTTGGGGGGAAATTCAAACTTGGAGAATATTCTTCCTTTATGCCAAGTTGAAAATAAGTAATTTTGATAAATCAATTAAATGCAATTTCATGTGCAAGTGGCCAAATCTAGAGAATGCAAGTGGGTGAGTATTTAATCAGGGTTAGATTAAATAGATGATGATTATGCCGATTTAATGTGATTAGATGATTTGACCTTTAAGGGGAGATTCAAACTTGGAGAATATTCTTCCTTTATGCCAAGTTGAAAATAAAGAATTTTGATAAATCAATTAAATGTAATTTCATGTGCAAGTGGCCAAATCTAGAGAATGCAAGTGGGTGAGTATTTAATCAGGGTTAGATTAAATAGATGATGATTATGCTGATTTAATGCTGATTAGATGATTTGACTTTCAAGACTTTGATAATTGATTTATTTAAATCAGAAAATGATGGAATATGATTTAGGATTTGATTTAAATGGCTTTTTGATTTATTATTAAAAGATTGATGATAATGCTCATTTGATTTTAAATAAATAACCTTAGGCAATGAGATTATTTAAATGAATGGATGAAGGTGATGAATGGATCTAATGCAACATCCAGTTTAGTTGATGAATGAACCTGATCAAATGCATAGTGTTAATTTTGCATGTCTATAGGTTATAACACTCTTATATAGTTCTCAACTTCTATCATTTATACATTTACCCTTTCACCATAGAACATTTGGTTTTCCAAAATTATGTCTATCTAGTAGGTAACATCTTGGGTCCAAAATAAGAGGAATTGGAGCTAAGCAATTTTTATCACATCCAATCCAATATTGAGGTCTACATTTGTATTACGTCTCAATTTGTATGCCCATCCATATGAGGTTACACTATAAAAATTTAGGGATCAAAACTTGTAACCCTTCTACATACCTTTAATCTCAAGTGACCTAACATAGTAGACAAATATTCAAAGATAATGACTAAGGATAGACTCGAGAGGATTATATAATCTAGGTGTTATTTAATGGTAGTGAGAAGATTTGGAACTACAATAAACATCTGATAGATAAAACTTCATCAATCACTTCTCCCAACTTCTTCAGTTCTTGCAACATCATCCAAATAGCTCTGCCCCCTCCAAATCCTTCAATAATTTGCATCATATAAGATACAAGTCAATATATATTTCCCTATCTTTGAAGGAATAATAAATGAAAATGTTGTAGATAAATAGCTTAGTCTCATTTGTTATAATCCCTCCTTGTTGTTCTCAACCATGGCTCACCATTTTTGAATTAGTCCATCCAAGGGTTTGATTGAGGAAACATGTGGCAAAAATTCATAAATTCAAATTCAAATGTTTAGGATTCAAATCCATGACTATAGAAATAATTTTACATTTACAAATTTCTAAACATAAGTGATGAATAGGTAGATATGGAAATAAAATCTAATTCATGTGGATGAGTAATATTTAGATAAACTAAGATAAAATTGTTTACCATGTTCCACACTAAATATATTATTTTAGATACTAGTTATCTCAAGGACATTCTATAGTGACAACAAGGAGTCTCATGTCATGATTGTGTATAGAAAAATCCACTAACTTAAATTTAACAATCATTTATATGTCAAATATTTTTTATTTTTTATTTTTATCAATAAGATACTACCAAGGGGGTAGTGCCCTTTTTATTGAAAGTGAAAATTTTGAATCACATCATTTTCCTTTTTTGGAATGCTATATTCTAAAGATATTTTCCAAGTTGTAGGTTTGTGATGGATGAGAATATGAAGACTGTTACCCACATCAACAACTTGTTCCACTTTTGTTGGGGACAAAAGAGAGGGGTGGTGGCCAATGAATAAGTTGAAAGTTTCCAAGTTATTCTTAAATATTCCCTCTCAAAATAGAGTATTTTCTTGCTTCAATTTTTAACTTCTTTTGCAGTTTTTATATCAAAGACATCCTCAAATTGGTCTTTCATTGACCTTAGAGATTGCCTTTAAAGCCAACTCTAGTAATGACTCTTTGACATAAGCAGTAGCAACCAATTTTCCCTACTTCCTTTTGAGAACTAAGATGTGATTCATTGAAACATCTCCACAATACAATTCTTTTGTACATGATTGTTTTTGAAGGCTTGACCACCTAACTAATTATTGCTTTGATTTCCTCTATTTTGATAATTAGTGCCCTTCTCAATTGGGTTGCAAGCTTGTCGTTGAGGCATGGGTAGTTGTAGCTTGGAAACTATATTTTTCTCAATGTGGTAAACATTAAATGTCATAGGTCATTTAAATAAAAAGGGAGTCCACCAAATCTTACAAATATAGATTTTTTGAAGTTTTTTGGTCTGGACCATGCATGAGCAATCCACCTAGGAAGAAGCGTGAAGACACTCATAAAGAGAGAAGCATGAATTGTAGGATATATTAGAGTGACAAGTTATCATGCACCTATTTTTGTTTAAATTGAAAATGACCATTTCCTCCAATTATTTGAATGCTTGGTTTGCAAGATAGTTTGTCATATGATTTTCCTCATGCTAACAAAGTTTGGTCAAATAGTTATCTAGGCTATCCAATAGTGTCCAGATATATTTTTCTATGTTTTGTAGTTTCCAATAGATTACTCATCAATTGCATATTGTATTTATGTAGATTTAGAAATCACCTTCAATATCTATATGTTAGATATTCCTTCCTTTTTACAAATTTGTAAACTTGTTAGGAATGCTTGGAATCCAACCTCGTTGTTGGTGCCAATTTGTAATTTATTAGATGCAACAACTACCAATTCTTCATGCTCATTTCATATTACAATTATTACTCTAAAAATATTAGGATTTTCGTGTCCAACACCATCAAAATAGAGTTTTAATCATCCAAACAATGGAGGGCACCACTTAACTTTGATTATTTTTTCCCTATTTTGGTGATTGTTGGTGTTAAATCTTAAGGGGATTTTGAGGCACTCCCATTCCTTCATTGTCAACCTGTCCCAACTTGTGAATGACCTTGGGCCAAAAGTTGTTATATTTGCCATGATTACTTCACTTATTCCATTATTTATTTTCTTGATAATGTCTTGCATGCTAGATTTTTTTCCATTGAAAATTATATTATGTGTTTCTTCCATACTTTCCATATTAACATTGATGCACTTGCAAGCCATAAGCCTTCCATGGTTGAGTTTTTTATTCTCAACCAATGCTTGAAGAGGTTTAGAAAATCCTTTGGTAGCGCATGACTCCAACACAACCTATCCCATACCCAATCCTAACATGAGCTTGCAACAAGGCAATTGAGGAGAATGTGATTTGTTGTTTCCTTTGTCGATTCACAGATGACACATCAAGAGGGGCTAGGGATACCAATGGTTTGTAGATGATCATTGATGAGTATTCTTTTGTGAAGAGCCATCCAAGCAAAAGCCCCCAACTTTGGGGAGATTCCACTTATTCCAATATAGCTTTGTCGCCCAATCAACACTTTCTTCTAATATGTTATGTAATTTGCATCTAATTTAGACCTAGTCCAAATTAATTTGTCCTTTCAAATTTTTGAAAAAATATGTCAAAGAATTGATATTAATAAAAACACAAGTTTTAAAAAAATTATATATAATATTTACTACACTCTTCAAAATAACAATAAAATAAAAGAATTAGGAAAATAATAAATGATATTTTTTTAGAAAAACTAAAATTAATATAGTAACTCAATATAATAAAATAAGATAATTCTTAAATAAAAAACAAAATTTATATACTTATATGATAAATAAAATAATTTTAAGATAAAATAAAATAGTTAAATCTCTTCACGTGCAAACTCAAAATATTAAAAACAAACATAAATATACAATTTTTTAATTATAAAGTATACAATTAAATAACACAAAAGGCGAACCATTTATTTTGAACTATTCGGAAAATAACAATATTTTATTATAAATTAATTAAACTTAGTTGCCATTTTAGCCGTAAATTTAGGATTTTTTACTCTTAGGGGATTTACATTGACTGCTCAAGCCCGGGAATTAATTTTTGTAATTTCATCATATTTTAATATTAATTTAATATAAACCCACGCTAAGATTTCCTCGTGTTTGACTTTTTCTCATTATATTTTGCTAATTTAATTTAAAAATGTGTGATAAGTTAGTGTATGTCATAAATTCTTTAATGGTAACCTTCTTAATTGGACCTTTTAAATTTTAATAATAAATATAAGTATATAAAAATGATCATTTTATTATTAAAAAAATATAATATCAATTTATTAATTTATTATTTAAATAATAAATATGTATAAACTTATAAAATTAAAGTTGGTATATTATAGCAATTTAATTATTGGTTTGATGTTTTAACATTTATTTTTTCATTAATTAATATTGTCAATTGATTTGTTAAGAAGAGTGTGAGAAGTCGTAGTCACAAGTCTACCACAAAAAAATCTCTTATTTTCATAACCATAAATTTATATCCTTCATCCAACCCATCACTCTTACTCCATTAACAAACCCTAACACTGTGCAAACTCAAGCGAAAATTGTCTTGAGGCAATAGTCCACCACAATGTCTTTCTGCATCCAATCCTTTCCCATGTTAGAACTCCTTTGATTGACCATAATAATGACTACAATCAAAATAAAACTCCTTACAAGTAGAATTGGTAGGCATTCTAACTTTCAACGTCACTACGTTTTCAACACCATCATCTACAAACTCATCTCAACAAAAATACATTTAACACACATGGACATAAAACATGCTAACTTCCCGTGAATAATCATATAACACACATGACCATAAAACATCCTACCTTCCCATAAATAATCATATAACAATGTACCCACTATGACTACCAACAAAACAATGAATTTACTTTGTCCACATAATCTTAGTTATTTGAAATGTGCACAATCACTTAATCAATAAAATAATAAATGATCTTCATTGATGGGGAGGAATCATCAAAATGAATTCCTTAAACATATTAAGGTAGCATAAAATTCAAGTGATGCTTCAAACCCTCCTAGGTAGTCAATAAATGTCTATAAAATGTAGTAATGGAAGCTTGATCCACTCCATAATTTCCCAAAAAAATATCATTGTCAATGCACATCTATGATGTTGATGGAAAATCTTCTCAAAATTTTCTTCAATCTTTTCTACATCTTCTACATAATAATTTAATCTTCAATCTTGACACATTCCCTTTTGCAAGACATTAATCACCACAATAGAATCCCCTTCTATATCAAGTTTCCCTTTTCAAGAAGTTCACAATGTCAATCTTACAACTAAAGTTTGTTACTCTACTTCATTATTCATTATGATTTTGATAAAAAGATCCACCATACACAAACTTAGCTTTTACATCTCTTAGAGCAAAACCCCCACTACATTCCTCAAATTTCCCCTAACTCACCATCAAAATTCAACTTAATATAATGATCAAAAGGAACCCACTTTATTAATTAGATCTTTGGTCATCATCTTTTTCTTCCAATCTAGTTTGATATTAACCTTTGAATGGAATATATTACATGACATTTTTCCAACTATAAGAGAATTTTAAGTTTGTCAAACTTTTAATTTTATTTAAAATTTTGAAATTACAAAAATATAAATTAAAATCTTATATATAAATTAGTGGATCATTCTCTATTACATTTAATTTTAATTTTTATATAATAATTTATTTTTTATTTTTATTTTTTAAATTTATGTTCCCCTACATTATAGTTAATACATACAAAATGATCATGTCCTTATAGAGTATAGGTGAATTTAACTTTTATATTTAAGTGAAAAGGGAAAAAAGGTGAATTTAACTTTTGTATTTAAGTGAAAAGGGAAAAAAGGTGAGGACAAGGGATAGTAGGAGCTGAATTTTCTATTCCCCTATTACCATATGTCTTTTATCTATTAAATTGTGTTTATTGGTTTTCTTTTAATTAAATAAATGTATTTTTTAGAAAAAATCCAAGGACCATTCCAATTAATCTTATGATCTTTTTTGTTATTATCAAGATCATCTTCATTCCCTATGTTAAAATAAGAGCATTTGATTGTCAAGTAACTTGTTCAATTGAACCAAAACTTCTCCAAATTGAACAATGAACATATGCATCTAATATATATGAAACAATCTCAATATTAGAAGAAGCATTTGAAAAACCTTGATTATGAATTAACTTTTGAATACTTGACAACTATATCTATAAAATAATTATTGATCAATAAATAAGGTGAATAGTAACATTAAAATTATTTATAGATTTTTAAAATTAATATCCAAAATAATGATATGTTCTTTTAAAATATCAAAGGAGTTCTTTTTACCTCTATTTGTATCATTTAATTTTAGGTTGTCTTACAAAATTTATTAGAGATTATACTTCCATCAAATTCGACAAACAAGGCTCGACAAAATGGTCATGCTTGTAACATAAGTGTCATTGAATGAGAATCTACTTGTCATCCAAAAGGTATTCTCATTGACAAGAATCCTTGTGAATTCATATTTCCTTAATAAAGTTTAATCAAGATCAATTTAAAACATTGTAAGCAAGAAAAGAAAGAGCACCACTTGTTATGGGTGTTTAGAAATCGATATGAATTCTCCTATTGTATCTATTTTTGCTAAAATTCCAAAGATAAAGCTACATAAGTGCATGCCATTTTTATTAGATCATTATCAACAAAATCACTAATTAGAAGTAAGCATGACCTACTATTGATTATAGACCATCATGAACCTAGCACTCATAAATTACTAGACATTAAAATTTACAAACTTAATATCATTGACAAAAAACTACAACATACCAACTATTAAAATATTTGAATATTATGATTAAAACTAATAAATACCATGAAAATCATTAAACAAAAAATACACTAGAATTCACCATCGACAATTTACAGTTGGAAAATTCACCACCAACAATTCACCGCCACGCGTGGTGAATTGTTGGTGGTGAATTTTCTCATGATGAATTGCTGACCTGAATTTTCTTAGAACCAATATTTAATATTCCAAAATAGAATTAAAAAGTTCTATTTTATTTCTTTTCAATGTTTTGTTCTTCATAATTTTTCATCAGCTAACAAGAACAAAATTGGATTAACTTTATCTTGAGAATTCATTCCTTTTGTAATTTGCTTATTAAAACAAGCAACAAAGAATTTCTTTAAAAAATAATTTAAAGAAAACTAAATAAATAAAAAACTAAAGCCATGAATATATGGACCTTGACCATCACATAAATGTCCAAAATGGCTTCCCATGCAGACTTAAGAAAATTTTCTGGAAAGTTCCAGAGGTTCATGGGTGTTTAATCAAGATGGGCAGCTATCAAATATAAAACAAAATGGCATATTTAAAATAATATAGTCCATTGTTACAAGAAATAGAAAGCTCCACATTTCATCTCAGAATTTTGTCTGGTTATGGTGTTGTCACAATCTCATGACCAATGACATTAGCAATAAATGTAAAAATTACTGTTGAAAGATTTCAGTGTAGCTGCTATTATGTCTGCTCACAACAATCAATGAAATTTACAGGTGGGTAGGAAATAGGCTTAAATATTCACACACAGTCTGTAAACTGTAACCTCACATCACACAGTAATGCTATGGTTGTAGGGAGGGAATTTTCTAGAAGAAATCAGTAAGAAAATTTAGGAGTTTTTAACAATTGAAAATTCAGAACCTACTGAGACAATTGATATTAAGAGGTGGGCTCCATTTCTTTCTAGAATTCCCAATTTCCCAATCTTGCAACTAATGGAAAGGACACTTTGCAGCAGAATTCAGCAAACTGGTTTTGGTTGAGGTGTAATCATGGTAGTAAAACTTCACACTTTTTGCAGTAGTTCACATGGTATATAATAATGGGCATTTAGAGCATCTGCAACATTAATTGGCCAACAGTAAGATCATATCTATGGAGCAATTACCAGTTGGTGGATTGGATGAATACCTAGTAGCAATCAGAATCTTTGGGCATTAATATTCACCATAATGTTCTACTCTACCTCTTTCTTCTTTCTTTTTCTTTTTTTTTGTTCTTTATTTGTATGTTTCTTATTTTAAAAGTTATTAGAAATCATATTTGTGAAATTGTTATTTATGATTTAAATGTAGATTTTTATTCAAAATTTATTTATTCATTTCTTATGGGTAGTGGTTCACATAACCCATCTTTTATGAAAGCGAATGGTTCACTTAGAATTCATTGCATCTAAGTGATGTTCATAGGGGTAAAGCATTAGGACTTCCCCAAGGTCACCCATTCCAATACCAATCCAACTCAACCATAGATACTATGGAGTTTCCCCCAAGATCAAGCCCAAAACTATTTCATGTTTGAGTTGGAAAGATACTAGGACGAGTGACTGCCCAAAAAGTCTTAATACTTCACTTCTATGAGAATCGCCTAGATATAATGAATTCCAAATGGACCATTCACTATCACAAGAGATGGATTTATGTGAACCACTATTCATGAAATATGAATTAATGAGTTTTACTAAACTCTTCCATCACGAATTAACACCTAAAGATATTTTTTAGTCGCACATATGCAATCCTTCCCATAAATCCTTCCCATAAATGCCACCTGACGCCCTTGAACTTTCAAACTAAAGGTGGTAGGTCCATATTTGTGAATGCCCATGTCTCCTCCTGATCACCTAATGAATAGAGCTCAAGTATTAATTCACACTCCTGCAAGACCACCTCCATTGCCAATGCTTAATTATAAATTATATCGATCATATGCAATCCAACCCGCTTCGTCCCTCGCCACATTTAAGACCTCTCTCCTTTCATCCTTCTCCACACTCCAACTCGAGCCAGATGTCCTCCAGCCATAATCCCCATGCTTCCACGTTCCTTTCAATCGCCCAGTTTGCTAGGCAATCCGCTAGACTATTTCCCTCTTCGTACACATGCGAAATTTTGAAATCTTTGAATTCCTCCAGGGGGTACTAGATTGGTTTAATGAATTTATTAAGCTTGTAACTGGGGGTGTTCTTCCTCCCTATGGCATTTACAGTTATAAGCAAGTCTCATTCTAAATGAATTTTCCTGAGTTAGATTTTGACATGTTTTCAAAGCCAACCAGGCTGCTTGAAATTCAACCTCGTTATTCGTCTCTTTCTTCAATTTCTTCGTCACCACCGTCATGATATTATCTTTTTAATCTCTCACAATGCATCCCATCCTCACACATTTGGGTTCTCTCTTGCTGCCCCATTGAAATTTACTTTAATCCGCCCTTCATCTCGGGGGTTTCAAATATGGTCTCCTCTTCTCTTTGTGAATGAATTAACCTGTCCAACCCCATGAACAAGGGATAAAACTACATAGTTGAATCCTTATAGCAATATCATAATTTGACACCTTATACAATATATCGTTTACTTATCAACAACATTTCTATCTAAAGACAAAACTTTCTTTAAGGACTTTATGTTAAAACTAGATCATTTTTGTTGTTTGATAGGGGAGTACAAACCTAAGCAAATATATCTTTCATTGAGAGTCAAGGAGTGAAAGGTGTCCATTTTGTCAGTTGCTTGGGGCACTCCCTTACAATTGCACCTTTGAAGATTTGAACCTTAGTGGATGGTGTAATAAAAGAGCATATTGTCACCTTCATCAATTTTTCTCAGCCAAATAAACTACAACCCTTGGTATCAAACTCAATTTTGAAAAATAATGCTCGACTAAATGGCATTGCTTATAAGTATTAGTTTTTAGGATCAGATTTGCAATAAACAGAAATTAAACAATGAACACAATAACATAGCAAGATACCCTGGGAAAACCCTCCTTCTCGAGGGAGAAAAACCCAACCACAAATATATCTCTTATATATTGATGGAAGAACAAAAGTTTGCTTTACAACATGGCCAAACACTAGGCCAACCTGATGCAATGAATATAGCATCTCTCCTAGATGCAAGATATACACAATATAGATGAGTTCTTCTTTATATGTATTTTATCTCAGCAATAACATAATCTGTTGTAGATATCTTCGATATCAATATGTATTAGACAACAATATAATTTGCTACAAATAATCGAACTCCTCCTTGAGTGCAAACTTGACTTTAGAAAATAATAAAGATGATATTCTCTTATATCGATCTCCTAGAAACAAATGGTCAATTTGTTGTATGTGTGAATTCCTCTTGAATAATAAACACAATCTCCTTGAAGAATAACTTCTATCTGCAATATAGAACTCTTGTTGTAGGAATTCACACCTTGCTTGAATGAATAGAATTGTATGTATGAAAGAATAACCATCGCCTCCTTAAATACAATTTGAAAGGGATATCTTCTAAACAACGTGTCCTTTCAATATGCAAAGGTCGGCCACCAATGAAAGGATGTGTCTCACACTATAGTTGACCTCCTTTGAAATATAAATATTATTTACAAACAAATGAAATCGCCTCCAATAAATAAATGGCCGCTAGCTATATTTAATTTATTGCTTTGTCTTCGCTGGAAGTATGAAGCCCGCAGCTATACATCAACAATAAGTGTCATTGAAAGGGAATCTAATTGCCATCCAAAGGCTTTCACATTGACAAGAATCCTTTTAGAATGTTTTTTTCTTAGTAAAGGTTGATTAATATTAAAAGCACAAACAAAGGAAGTATACTTTTTTAATTGAATAAATCATATTAAAAAAAGTACTTAGAAAGGTTGTGGAATTAAAGCTCAAAGAAAAATACAATAATGTAATAATTATAATAATACAATTATAATAATATAGTTAAATAAATACAACAATAGGAGATGATAATCATAGCCAACAAAATTATAGATGCAATAATTACAATAATAGGATACCATAACTATTGCAAGATGCTTTGTAAGCATGGTAAACAACAATATTGAGTACATAATCAATCACCATAGCAAGGACACAAACTTCATTACAACTATAGAACTAGAACAACACCAACAACAATTGAAGACACCATCAACAACTAGGAAGGTTATAGTAGCAACTACAAATGAAGTAGCTTAACATGAATATACAAGATTTGAAATTGCTTCTACAATTATTTTATAATTCTTTATTAAAAATGTATTGGTTGATTTGTTTAAATTAGTAGGAAATTCCCTTAGGAAGTGCATTTCTTGTTATAAGTATTTTAAAAATTGATACAAATTCTCTCATTATATTTATTTCTCCTTTAAGATCTTTCTACAAAAATTTCAATGATAAAAACATAATGCAAACTTTTAAATGTCCAAGTCAAGTCCTAGAGTGTAACTTTAATTTTTTAAATATCTTAGTCAAGTCCTAGAGTCCACTAACAAAGGTAAAGGCCTAGACATGTTTTTTTTATTAAAATAGAAGTATTTTTTTTAAAAATGTATGCCATCTAAAATGATTTTGAGTGTATTTATTTAATTGTGATAATTTAATTGAAGGAATTTTTTTTATATAGATGTGCACTTCCTCAACATGTTATAATCAATTATTTAAGGGAAAAGATTTTTATATTTATATAACTTCATCATATCTATAAAAAAAATCTTTCAAATTTCATGCTTGAAGACCCAACAAAGCCAATTATCAATTCAAACTTGTGTTAAATTTTTGAGTTCTTAGAATCTACACTATTTTTTTTCTTCCCAAAATTCCATTTAATTTATTAATAATCAACTAGAATTGTGTTATGTCCACAATAGCCAATATTGCATACCATATGATAGATGAACTTAAGAATGTGTATGATAAGCCTAAAGGAAGATGTGAGTTGAAATATTAATGAGAAAATTTTGGCACAAATTTAAATGTAAGGGCAATAGGTTCAGCATGAACCACCATGGAGGACAGTTCACATGAGACTGTTAGAAGTTTGGTGAGACTATTGAAATTTGTCATTGATGATAATGTTTGGCAACATGAGCATGAATGGTTCATAACAATGTGATATAGTGTTCTCATTGATGTCAACATTGTTGCAAATCATTTTGAATATTCCTAGCAGGTTTTAGAGTTGCTATGGAAGACATTTGGGCAAGTTGATTTGGTCCAAAAAGTTCAGTTGCATAGAAATTTGACTAAGTGTCAAATCTGCTAGTTCAGTGTAACAGTGTGTCAGTTTTTGGGTTTGCACCACTCCACAAATGAAGATATCACTTTGTGCTTCTAACATCATTTTTTAGGAAGTTAGATACACCTAAATCTGAGATTTCATCTTGTTTAGACAAGTAGTTTGAGAGATATGTGTAAAAGAGTTCGACCTAGCATTTCACAATTATCTTTCTGTATAGTGTGCTTGTGTGGAAGAATTTGCACTTCTCTGCAGATGAGTTTTTGGCCTTTTGGTGTTGAAGATAAGTTTCCAGATGTCAGTTGAGCATGAATTCTAGATGGTATCGAGTTTTCAGGTCCACATGTCAAGATATGGATACATAGATGAAGGTTTTTGCTTTCAAGTCTTCTATGGAGCCAACCTAACACGTTTGATGTTATGTGAAGGATAAATAAGTGTTGCTATGTTATGTGAGATCTATTAGAGGTTTGTGCCAACCTATCTTAAGGTGTTTTGATTTTTGAATTATGGTGCATTATATGGGTGAAGAGTTTTGGAGCCGACAAGTTTTATTTTGGGTATTACATCTAATTAGGTTGACCTAATTGATGTTATACTTGATGTAGATATATATGCTAGATTGTATTCGGTGTTTTTGATGTATGTATGTGAAATGCATTGTGTGTGATGCAAATTTGAGAAGATCAAAGCAAATTTAAGTTGTGAATGTTAAGTTAAAGATCAAAATTGTGCGAATGAAGAGTGAGGTAGAGTGTTGAACCAAAATCTGATAAACTTTGTTATTGTGTTTCAATGGAACTATAATTCATGCATACATAAGATGCAATTATAACAGTTTAAAAATAGGCTATGAGCCACCATCTCTCTTCTATCTTTTTCTTTGTAGACAGTGAGTCCACCTACAGTGAGCATTTTTGTAATATACTATAACCGGTTATAATATTTTGTGAGCTAACCCTTACCGTGGTTTTTCCCATTTTGGGTTTTCCACATAAAAATCCTAATGTTCATGTGTTATGTGATGTTGTGGATTTTTTCATGCTTTCTTTCCTTACTGTAGTTGAATATGCATTAGTGGTTAGATGTTTAATGTGTTTGAATGGTTTAAGAGAATATTGATTCACCCCCCTCTTAGTATTTTGGGTGTTCAACAATTGGTATCAGAGATTGGTCCTTGGAAGGAGCTTAACTGCTTTGGGAAGGTCTTGGAGATTGAACACATGGATGATAGAAGGTTTCCTATTCCTCTAAAAGAGATCCTTGATTTTGGATACATAGAAGAAGATTGCATGCTCGACAAAGATGGAGAACTTAAAGCTACTCTTGAAGATCTGGAAAGAACTGAAGGTGAAAATAAAGATTTAAAGGAAAATGTCAAAGAAGCAAATGAATTTGTCAAAAAATCGAGAGAGAAAATCAAGAATTTCAGAGAAATGCATAAGGAAGTCAATGAATAGTTGAAACAAGAAAATGAAATCATCACTGGACTAAAAGTGCAAGTTGAGGAAAAAAAAGAATTGAAGATTGCTTGAATGCAATGGTGAAAATAAAATTTGAGGAATGCATAAGGCTTCAGCAAGAAGTGGTAAATCTAAGATCAGATCTAGAAAAAGAAAGAATTCATCAAGACAAATTCAAAATGAGTGCTACAAAGCTTGATGAGATGATTGCATGACAAAAAGTTTCTAAAAGTAAAGATGGCTTAGGATTTGAAAAATGTGAAATCTCAAAAGAAAATCAAGCACCCAATTTACAAGAGAAGATCAATTAACCAAAGAAGACTGAAGACAAGAAGAACAATGAAAAGATTTGGAATCAAAGAAATGAACCTAGAAGACCTCTGGTCATACAACCAAATGTTCAAAGATTTGGTTATAGAGCAAGTGAATGTAGAAGTCAAATGATGAATGCGTATAACAATGGTAGAATGATTCAAACTTTCAGTGGTTTCTATTATACATGCTATGGATTTGGACACAAATCTAATCAATGTAGATCTAGAATGAACGGAAGGAATACTGCTCAAAAGAATGTTGTATGTCACAATTACAGTAGACCAAGACATATTGCTAAATTTTGTAGAAGCAGAAATACAAGAAAGGATAATCCAATAAAAAAGAATATATAGGCACTTTAAAATGTTTTGAATGCTACTACACACTTGAATTTGATCACTAACATCGTTTCATCCTAAAATTCATCCTCTTTTCGCCTGTTTAATTAAATAAGCCTAGTTATTTAATTAAATGTATCATTTTCATCTATTAATCTAATTGACTTAATTAGATTAATTCGCCCCCTTTCACCTTCACCTCTCATCCTATTTAATTGATTAAATCAAATTATTTAATTTAAACCCCCCAAGTCCTCTCATTTAATTAAATAACCCTAAATTATTTAATTAAATGTCATTTGCATCCCCTTCTCATTAAATAAATTAATTATTTAATGGACATCCTCACATTCCTCATCTTGCACATTAAAATTTAGTTTTAATTACTAAATTGCTAATTTCCTCACCCATCCACTTGCATAGGGAATATTCCAAAGGAATATTCTCTTATTTGGCTCCAAAAATGGAATATTCTTTCTTAACAAACTTTCAAAGTTGTTACAAGCTGTGTTTGTTTGAATCATTCTCATCCATTGATGCTTTCTTTGATCCATGTGATCTTTGATTCTCATCCATTGATGAAAATCCTTGATCCATTCCTTCACCCTGGATTCAATATTGACCATTGATTGATCAAATTAATCTAAACCATTGATTCCTCACTTGCTCTCCTATAAATACTTCACCATTTGGAGAGAAATGAATCCACCTTTTCTAAGAAAAGTTATGTTGTTGAAATTTATACTCACTTGCATCCATATTTAGCATTTGTTAGGATTTTAAGATTAATCTTCATCCATATTAGTTCAAGCATCCATTAATGGCTTCCATTTTAGTTTAGTTTACATCCATTTTAGCATAAGTTTGCATCCATGGCTTGCATCTTTGAACTTTGTTTCCATTTAGCATAGCTTGCGTCCATCTCTATCAAAAATTTTAGCATTTAGCACTCATTTCCATCATGTTAAACTAGTTTTGTATACATGTTTCATTCATATTTCATTAATATCGTTAGTTTTCATCAATAAAATCGATTGGAACATCTCATATTATCCAAGGGATTGGGAAAGGGTTGCCATTCCACATCAATGCGACACCACTCCCCAAATGGGATAAAGTTTGAAGTATTAGAATAGTTTTATTTTGAGCTTTCATGTTTCTATCATGTTTAGTTTAATGGTTTCTTAGTTTCAAAGCTTTTGAATATCTCATTGGGATAATGGCTTAGGAGATTAAATATAGTTTAAATTCATTTGGATCTAGTATATTTAGTTCATACTATGACTATGACCACATTTTGGCACTAGAAGGAGGGCTATACTAATTGAATCTAATGAATTTCTCTTTAGATTCCCGTGTTCTTGAGTTTCAAGATACAATTTGACACTTTTGAAGGCTACAATGTTGCCATTGTAATGTGTAGCCATATAATGATGTCTTTGAAAGAATTACAGTGATGCATATTAAATTCAACGACATATTTAAATACAACGAAACATTTTATTTTTTGGATTTATCATGAATTTAGTTATGGCAACGCTATTGACGTCACTGTTTTACTGCAGAGCAATGCACTTCAATTTCACCAGAGCGACATACTTCAATTATAATGACAACTTTGTCAATTTCAACAACGCTTTTTTTTGGTAGAGAAAATAGAGAGCTAATTTTCACATGTGCTTTAGATTTTTAACTTCATATGCTCTCTAACATTCTACTAACATTTGGTTTTTGTTTTTGAGGTTAACTGGTTTTGTAGATTTGAAAATAAAACTTAAACTAAAGAAGCATACTATCATTTGACCATGCATTGTAAAAGTGTTTTACACTTATGGGACAATTATAATCCATCATATGATACTTTGCTTTATGTTTTAGGACCACTAAATTTCCATTGGGCTTAAAATTTATTTTCAAACTTGGTTAAAATTGGACCCAAACAACCTCATTTTGTAATATTGGCTAAAAAATTTAGACAAAACAAACAAAAACTTCCATTGGTGCTTAAAATTAAATCATTTTTCTTTATGGGGTTAAAATGAATGAGTGATTTATTTGCTTGTATACACTTTTAGTTTGTATCCACTCCCCTTGCACTTCATGTGATCTTGGGTGAAGAGAAACACTCAAGTGTACTTTACTTGTATACACTTGTAGTAGGTATCCACTGCCCTTGCACTTCGTGCAACCATGGGTGAAGAGAAATACTCAAATGTACTTTCTTGCTTTGAGTCACCCTTAAAGAGAGGGTTTGCTATGAGATACATCCCACAATGGAGAACTCATAACCAAGTCTTTGAAGCACGTTTACTAGTGTGCTATATTAAAGGTTGCAAAATCGTGAGAAAGTAGCTTCTATCCTGGGTGACAACATAATGCACCTAATCCCACGCCTTAAGTGGAACGAGAATGGTTAAAGAGCCTTAAGTGGCTAGCAGACGGTAGTGTAACAATGGGTGTTCTTGGTTTATTGTCATTAAAAAACATTTTGTGTAGTATCCAACCAAGTCCATGTCTGAAACGTATTTTAAAGTAGTGCATTAGAATAGCATTGTTCTAAGGATTTATGGAAAATTTTGTTGGAAAGAAGATAAGAGGCAATAAAATAACATGAAAGGATAAAAGATGAAGCCTTGGAAAGAGTTTGTGCTCCACTTTCTAAAGAGGATAGGGCCACATTGGCTACCATATACAATAAGGATCTAAAAACAAAACAAAGGGTTACAACCCTTATGGGAAAAGACAAAGGTGATCTAGAAAGGATCTGGAAAGAGAGCAATGATAAAGTAGAAGAAATTGTACAAAAGCTAGGACTGACTCCAATGGTTGAGGAAGAAGTGAATGATGATACCACTTCTTTGGAACCTAATAGAGAGAAAGATGTGTAGATAGATGATGCTCAACATGAGTAGGATACAAATGAGGAAGTTGCACAGGATAACACTCTTTCGGAAGTGGAGGACATGAAAAAATAAGATGACAAGGATGCAATGATCAGAGAAGACATTGTAAAGGAAAATGTCACCACTTCTCCTCTTGTACAAAAAGATGAAGTCACTCCTCCAAAAAACACTAAAAACACCATAGAGGAAGAGAACGTAAATAATGATGACAATGAAGAAGAAAATATTGATGAGGAAAAGGAAGAAGAGCATGAGGAAGATGAAGACAAGGATAATGATGCATTCAAAGATGCAGAAAAAGTCAAACCAGTTACTAAGGCTTCTAGTGAATCTTCTGACTCCTCTGGAGATTCTCTAAAGAATTTACTAAGTATAGCCTAGCTTTCAACCAGTTGTGTCCTTATAATTGTTGCAATTTCCAATGCATTAAGGGAATGTTGATATGGAGAACCACAACCTTCAACTAGTAGACATGTTCTATGCATCCGCCAGAAAGGAAATAATTGAACACACCAAAAAAGTGGAGAAATTGTGGAAGAAGTAGTTTAGGTACTACAAGAGACCATACCTGGATCAAACGTTGACACCACAGTCTCCAGTATGAAAAATTTCAAACTGCTAATTGATTCTTTCAAAACTTATGCATTCGATCTAAAGGAAGAAGTTGAGAAAGAAGTGGAGAAAAGGTTATGTGATAAGAAGATGTTGGAGATAACAAAGAAATGTGAAATTGCACATAAAAAGTTCTCTAAATTGTTGAAGGATGCAAAAGTGTGTGTTGATGATGCTAAGGTACTATACTAGTACAACATGAAGTGGCCCAAAGCCACACAAAGCATAAGAAAGGAGATAGACTCCTTTGAATCCTGAAACATAGAAAAATAGGATAGTGGAGTTTCCCAAAATGGAAAAGTGGATCCAAAGAGGGAAAAGGGGTCCTAGATCTCTAATTTCATTAGGAAATGAGATCCACACAATGAAATGACTATCAACCTCAAGGTGAATCAAGTCAAAGTGTGAATCTACAAATTTTTCTTTTATGCAAGGATGGGGGTCTAGGTCAAACAACACTTTGGGGAGAAAGATTAAAAATAGAAAATCAACTCCAAATTGTAGTCTATAAAGTGGATTAAGAAGATTTAGCATATTACTAATGGAACCTACAAAGATTCTAGACAATTTGGAAGGGATAAATCTTGTGTACCTCTCATGAAAAGGTGTTTTTAGAAGCTAATTGAGGACTCATTTTCCCTATGGTGAATGGGTCCTGGATAGGGCTCTGTAAAAATGGTTTCTGGGTTCTCTTAGATCATGTGTCTACACTCCTAAATCCCCAATTTTCATAGTCAAACAGCTAGAAATAAATCATGTAGGTGATTTTTCGTGAATTTGCAACAATGATGACAACAAATGCAACTTTGACAACTTTGCAATTTTTCTCTTCAAGAGATCTTCCACCTAAAATTTGTAAACACACATCAAGAGGGAAAAATGTTGTGTTTTTGGTGAATAGGGGTTTGCCTTGGTCAAACCCCATTTTGGTAATTAAACCTTGAAATGAAATGAAATAGCGTGAAGGAATGATGAATGAACAAGCCTATATCACAACTCACCAAACCCTTGTTTGAACCTTGGAATATGGATCTACAACTTGCATGAAATGGATTCAATGGATGTGGATCTTGATCATGAAACTTGACTTGAAACAATTCCTTTGAATGCTTGAATGGATCTTGAACACTACATCAACATATTAGCTCAAGTAACATGCACATGATGCAATAAGACTTTGTCATGATAATGGATCTTGATTGCTGCAATAATCTTCAATAAATATGCCTTTTGAATGCCTTGAAAATGCTCTTGAACTCTTATATTTCTTAGATCACACTTCCTCATAAAATTTCTCAAATGAAACTTAGTGAAATAGCCTTATATTTATACATATGTTAACATTAATTCCCTAAATTCAAATAACACAAGGTAACATGTGAATATACATTTGAAATCATTGAAATAATGCCAAAAACATAATGCAAATATAGGTCCTAGGTCTAAGTGAGGAGGCGAATGGGTCCTAGGTCACTCACCAAGGACACACATTCTCCAATGTTAAGTGTTATGTTATGGAATTGATGAAGGACAAGTTTCCTCTTCAAAAATTGTAATTAATTAGGCTTGGATTTGAACTAAAGGTGCCAATTAAGGTAAATTAACCTCAATTAATTAATAAATCCCTAGATTAGTGTGAAAGTGTAAAGGTGTACCTTACAACACCATAAATAAGGCACAATTAAGTCCATTTAATTTAATAAGGCCCTAAAACTAATGTGAATATGTAAAACATATTACAACACTAAATTAAGGCATGATTTAGTCCATTTATTTAATATTTATTCCTAAATTAAGTGTGAAAAGTGATACATTTTCCTACGGTACAAGTCCCAAATCAATGCTACCTCTAGTGCATATGATCAAATTGTTGACATCACCAGAGAGACGAGGAACACAATGAAGACATGCACAAGAAGTTCTTCCAATTGCAAAATCAGAAAGAACATATCATCTTATAGTTTGGAGAGGTAAAGGATCTAGTCAATCCCAAACTTGTAAGTTTATTTCAATAGCTCTTCTCAGTTCAGAAAAATCTAAGAAGATGAATTTGGTACTTGCCACTCCGAAAGTGGGAGACAAATTATTGTTTGAGCTTGAAATGCAAAATAGGTTGCTTGTAGAGGCTAAGAGAGAATGGGAACTTGGTAGGAAAAGCTTGGGAAGATCATCTAGAGAAGTTACAAGCATCAACCACCTCTGGTTGAATCATTCTTTATCTTTTTATGCATTTATGTTTAGATTCTTTGTATATATGTGGATAATATAAAGAAATTTTTCAATACCTTTTTGGTTTTTTCTCTAGTACATGACTTAGGGAGAGTCAATTCATTATTTTTCCAACTGTATATATGACTACATCATTTAGGGGGAGTTCTGGTAAGAGTCGAAACAATTTATATAAGGACACTTTGCCCTTGATGTCAAAGGGGGAGAGTATTTTTGGAGTTTTTTTGGCATGTTTCCATCAATGAAAAAGGGGGGGAATTGTTAGAAGTTTTGGGATATTGTTGAAGTTTGTCATTGATGATGATGTTTGGCGACATGAGCATGGATGGTTCATAACAACGTGATACAGTGTTTTCATTGATGTCCACATTGTTGTGGATTGTTTTGAATATTCCTAATAGGATTTCGAGTTGCTATGGAAGACATTTGGGCAAGTTGATTTGGTCTACAAAGTTTAGTTGCATAGAAATTTGACTAAGTGTCAAATCTGCCAGTTCAATGTAACAGTGCATTGGTTTTTGGGTCCACACCACTCCACAAATTAAGATATCACTCTGCACTTCTAACATCATTTTTCAGGATGTTAGATACACCTAAATCCAAGATTTCATCTTGTTTGGACAAGTAGTTTGAGAGATATGTGTAATAGAGTTCGGCTTGGCATTTCACACTTATCTTTTTGTACAGTGTGTTTGTGTGGGAGAATCTGCAGTTCTCTACAGATGATTTTTTGGCCTTGCGGTATTGAAGATAAGTTGCTAGATGTCGTTTGAGAATGAATTCCATATGGTATCAAGTTTTGAGGTCCATGTGTCGAGATATGGATACACAAATGAAGGTTTTTTCTTTCAGGTCTTATATGGAGCCGACCTAACATGTTTGATGTTATGCGAAGGATAAATAAGTGTTGCTATTTCATGTGGGATCTATTATAGGTATTTTCTAACCTATCATAAGGTGTTTTGAGTTTTGAATTATAGCGTGTTATGTGGGTGAAGACTTTTGGAGCTAACAAGTTGTATTTTGGGTATTACATCTAATTAGGCCAACCTAATTGATGTTATACTTGATGCGAATACATATGCTAGATTGTATTTGGTGTTTTTGATGTATGTATTTGAAACGCATTGTGTGTTACATGAATTTGAGTAGAGAAGAAAGAAGTTACATTGTGAATGTTAAGTTAAAGATCAGAATTGTGCGAATGAAGAGTGAGGCAGAGTGTTGAACCAAAATCAAATAAAGTCTGTTATTGTGCTTCAATTGAACTGTTATTCATGCATACATAAGATGCAATTGTAATAGTTCAAAAATAGGTTGTGAGCCACCATCTCTCTTCTATATTTTTCTTTGTGGATAGTGAGTTCACATACAATGAGCATTTATATAATATACTATAACCGTTTATAATATATTGTGAGCTAACCCTCATTGTGGTTTTTCCCATTTTGGGTTTTCCACATAAAAATCTTGTTGCTCATGTGTTATGCGATGTTGAGGATGTTTTCATGCCTTTTTTCCTTATTGTAGTTGAATATGCATTAGTGATTGGATGCTTAATGTTTGAATGGTTTAAGAGAATACTAATTCACCCTCTCCCCTCTCAGTATTCTGGGTGTTCAACAAAGACCTCTTGCTTTCAAATGGTAGCAAAGGAGTAGGGATAATGCCAATCTTGGATGAGTTTCATAATATAGGATTTTAATATTGTTTTTGTTTAGGAAAGAGAGCCATTGTGAAAGGAAAAGAGGAATCTATGTCTTAGAAAAATGATACTCTAGCTTTTCATTATAAGATGAGGCAAGAAACCCATCAATATAATGTAGCAAGTGTAGCTAGAAATATTTCTAAAATTAATGGAACCAAATGAAGTAAATAAAAAATAGTTCCCTTTGTTGCTCAAGAAATAATAGGGAAGTGCAAGGGAAAATGAATTTCAAGAGAGGAGGTTTTGGAATGGGTGCACATAGAATGATAGTCAAGTGCAACTTTTTATTTTCTTCCAAAAGGTCACTTTTTCCTTCCAATCAAGGAAATTCAACTTCAATTTCTTGTAAGGTAAGTATGGGTCTACAAATTTTGGTATATTCAAGTTGCTCCATAGTGTTAGGCCCAAAAATAAAATTTAGAAAATATTACCAAATGAAATGGACAAGAATTAGACTATTCAATGAAAAGATTATTTTTTTTAGTCAAAATTTACATATTTATCAATATAAAAATGGCTAATACAATCCATCTTCTATATGATTGTTTGGCTTCTAGTGTATCTAGAAAATACATAATATGAAGTATTAGTCTACTAAACCTAGGATGTATTACATCCCCCCTTAATTTATAGGGGTAGTGGAAAAATCACTATTTGCATTGTGTATTGGGCAACTTGTTTATGACACCTCATTTGTTTAGTATGAAGCTTAAGTATTCTACACAAATTTTGTTGAATGATAGCTTGTTCACTTTTGTAATTTTATAACTTTCAAGAACCAAGTTATTGACTTGGTAAATACTTGAGTTTGTTATTTCTATTTAAGTCAGGTATACACAACGTTATATCCCATTTTAATTTCATATCACACCTATTTTCTATGAAAACCTTCACCAATATTTTCTATGTTGATTGAAAATTCAACATTACTTATAAGTGATAAAATTTACAAAAGGTTGTTCAACTTCTATCTCTACCACTTTCCTAAGTGAAAACTAGATAACCTAGGATGATTGTGCCTTGAGTAGTCCAAAAATGTGCCAACTACATGGTGTGATCTAAAAATTGGATAATCCAAGTTGATTGCACCCATGCATAACCTAAAAGCATGTTGAAGTATGCACTTAATGCCCTAACTTTTTGTCAAGATAAAAAATGTGAGCCACTTGATGTCCACATTGTTCTAGAATGAAAACATGTTGAAACATGAAAAAATATTCCTATGGTAGAAAATTACATTGAAAATGAAGGCATATTATAATATCTCTATGCACAACCATCAAAAATCAAAATGAAGTGTGTAATTTCATGTTTTTAGGGAATGGATCTTCAACATTACTTGTTGATATGTTGTAGTAATAAGCAAAAATATGTTGCAATAAAAAATCATCAATGAACAATGTGAGAAGTCTCCAAGTACCATGCTCAAATAATTTAAAATTTGAATCTTGATGTTTTCCTGTATAAGATGAGAGTGGTTCGAGTTGTTGTAAATATCTATAAAAATAAAAAAATACATATGGACCTATGTATAGTGATGTAAAAATCAATGATGTGCTCTTAGGTTCTCATCACAAGTATCCATTAAGCTACCCTTTTGGTTTTTCAACTTACAACTCAAGCACAAAAGTATAATCAACAAGACCCAATATCCATAGCCTCAAACAAATAGTATAGAGCTACATATATATTAGTATTAGTATGATCATTTTCATTATCCCAATAAAAATGAGAAAATATAGATATGAAAATTCACTAATCTCATCAACACCATAGAGATTGAGTGAACAATTATCCTCTATGGGAACTAAGTGCAACTCTACAATTCTCCTAGTAGGTTGTCACTTAATAATACAAGTATGAATATATGCAACATATTAAACTCATCATAAAATAGATTTATAGAAACATCTACATCATCATTAGACAAAATCAATAAGCTTTCACACCAATTCTCAATAATATTTATAATTTTGAGCTCATTGTCAATTTGATAGGTAGAAAAGTTTATATTAGGAGTAGATGATATATAATCTAAAATGGTGGATTGGACTCCTATAATATTTTGACAGTAGCAAAGCCTTATTTTGTTATTTGGAATGATATGTCCATTAAAAATGTGTATGCATCATTGATTTGATAGGTAGATCTTTGACATAACATTGTTTTATACAAAATTTATGTGTTGAGCACTTGATAGACAAGGATGTAGATCAAAAAATCACTAGAGGTATGTCATTGACATCCACAATGACAACATGTTTAGACTTGATTGATTTAGTGCAAGTTGAATTTGACTGATCTCACAACTTGTCAATCTCACATTGTTGACCAACAAGAGAAGGTTTAAATTGTTTATTGTTTAGAATACCTTCAAACTTAAAATTTGTAGGCTTAGAATATTTTTGTATATAAAAATTCACAATAGATCTATATCCTAGACAAATATGATGTTTGTTAGGTATTATTGTTTCCCATACTCAAAAAATAGGTGGAGAATCAATAATAGGAGGAATAATAAGTATTGTATCCATTATAGTTTTTGAAAAAACTTTTATTTAAACACAACATTATTTTATGACATAGGAGGGGGCTTAACAATTTTCTTCAAGGTCTCTTTGTCTTTTTCAACATTTTCAGTTGAACTACTTGAAGAAGAAACACCATTGTTGATGACATTTTTCTTCTTTGTTTCTCAATAATTGGGTGTCTAATCTTTTAATTGATCTTGCAACTTATTGATTACTTGTAGTCAAATCTTGTATTAATTATAAAACTACATAAATAAATGATTGCATTGATTTCGATATTCATTTTCATGAGATATGGGTTTGTGTAAACCACAACTCATGAAATGTGGCTCAATGAGTTTCACTGAAAAACTATGTAGTTGAATCTTGTTAGAAATATGATAATTTCACACATTGCAAAAAATATCTCCAAATTATCATTTAATTTGCAAGGATAACATGTCATTGGTGTATAATGTGGAAATGATTAATTGATTTGGTTTTTGGATTATTCAAAATTATAGAAGTGTCTCCTCTTAGGGAGATAAATGGATTTTTTATAAACCCCAATATTATTAAATTTTAAATATTTTAGTGGTCATATTTAAGGAATATTAGGGCACTAAGGTGAAGGACTATTAGAAGGAAAATAGGGAATAGTTTGAATTTTCTAAAATATGAAAATTTATTCATTAGTCTCTTGCAATTCCTATGAAAGATAAAATTCATCTAAAAATTCTTCTCCAAAATCTCAAAAGCCTATTTGGAGTAGGGATGAAGATCTCTTTGGTTGGAATCAAGAAGGGACAAATATCTACTGTATTAAAGAAGGATGTAGTTTGCTTCTTCCTTCTCTGGTTCTTCACCATTCTATTGGGATAAGATTTGGCATTCTAGAGCTTGGACCAAAGCTATTTTCTTCCTATGACTAACCTATGACTCTTGGATTTTCACTTGGAATCAATTCCAAAGGAAAGATATTTCTGGTACCAATAGGCACACTATTTGTTTATCCCAAGATGAAGATTGTTCTCATCTTCTTCATTGTGATTTTTTGAAAGGTATTTGGAATAGGTTTCTAAACATATTCAATATTAACTAGATGTTGCAAAGTTCTTTCAATCATATTTTGGAAGCTTGAAAGTGTTTGTGATCTCTTTAAATTATTCAAGAGTTATGGGATGTGGCTTCAATTTTTATTGCTTCAAAGGTGTGGTTGAACAGGAACAATATAATTTTCAATGTTAATGAAAAAAAAAAATCTAGAAGATATTGGAGACTTGCTCTCCTAGTATTACTATGATAAATATCTCAAAATCCAAAGAGGTTAATCCTAATGAGGTATATATTTTGAGAAACTAGATAGATATCAAGAAAAAGGATGGAATTTCTCTTCCTAAGGCTTGGAAAAAGAATGAAACATAAAACATTAGTATCCTCCACTAGTTGATTGAATCAAATTACACTTTGATGGTGTCTCAAAAAATTATTTAAGGTTGTGTAGGGAAGGAACCCTTACTAGGAATCACAATGGTAATTTTATTGACATGGGAGCTCACTTTACTTGGATGAACTCAAATAATATAGAAAAAATTAAAAGGCCTCACTTTGGGTCTCAACTTGGGAATTCAAGTTTGGGTTTATAGATTAATTATTGAAGGTGAAGTTAATATTATCAATAGTCTACAAAATGGAAATTTCAACCAATAGAAAATTGAGAGGAATACAAGGTGCTTATTAGTTGATTTGAATGTATCACTTCAAACATGTGAGGACAAAGCATAATAAAGCAACAAATACATTGACAAATCTAAGCCTCTAAGATCAATTTCACTCCTATATGCATGTTGGAAATGATTTTGCTAAAGGTAGAAGTTGTTTTACTTGAGTATTCTTGATGAGCACAAATAGAATAGAAAATTCATTTAATGTAGTTCATTTCTTTGAAGACAATTGTTTAATAGAGTCCATAAGAGTTACTAGAAAATACCTTCCTTTCTCATGCATGTATAGCTTTTTCATGTGTGTGTTGCTTTGTAGGTGCATGCTTGCTTTTATGTTAATTGCCTTATTTTCTACTTGTAGGCCCCTTGTTTTAGATAGTTAATTTAGAAGACAGGTACCTTCCTATCCACATATTTGGTTTTTGTCACGTGTCTATTATTGTAAGGTTGAGACTTGTTCCATTTTTTCAAAAATAAAACCTTTAATTTTATTAAAAAAATGCATTGTCAAATTTCAAATAGAAGAAAAATATTAAAATAAATCTCTACCTCTTGTACCATATCAAAAATTGACATATAAATTAACTCTTTCTACTATTAAATCAAATCTCTCTAACCGAATTTTTAAACCAATAATTAATTAATATCTAATTAAACATTATAATGTAAATTAACTAATTAAATACTCAAATCTATAGAATTAATTCCCAAATTCATCTAATAGAAAAATTGAACATAATATATTACTAATTATTGACCACCTATAAACCAACAACTCATATAAATTACTAGTCAACAAAGTTTACAAACATATTATTATCATTATAATAAAAGTATGATACACCAAACATAAATGTCAAAAATGGAGCTTGACCATCACATAAACTGCCAAAAATGGGTTGCCATAAAGACTTAAGACAATCTTCTTCAGAGGCCTAATCATCATCTTTGCTGAATAAACCTCATATTTTCTTTTTAGTCTTTGTCAACATGGGCAACTGTCAAATATAATATATCTCAAATCAGAGGTGGGACACACAGCACCATCAGTAGAGACAGAAACCGGTCTAGTAGTATTCTCAATATGATTTATTATGGTAGCTTCCCCAGCGGAGGAAGGAGAAACCCCAGCAGACGAAACCCCAGCATCCTGTGAATCAAAAGCCCCAGCAGCAAGTGAATCAAAAACCCCAGCAGCCTGTGAGTCAGAAGCTTCAGCAGCATGTGAATCAGAAGCCACCACCTCAGAGAAGCTCCGAAGCGGACCAGACTTCTTCTCCACCGTGTAATGTTGTTGTGAAGCGCCATTCCACCAAGTAGTTGTCTTAGACTTCTTCTCAAATCCACATTGAGCAGCAGCATGTCCTGTTTTGAAACATCTTCTACAGCGGAAAGGGACCCCCTCGTAATCCAACGATTGGATCCAAGACCCTCTAGAAGATTTTAAGAGAACCTCAGCAGGCAGTCCTTTTGAGACATCAATTTCAACAAGTATTCGGGCAAAGGTAGAGTGATAAAGATTATAAAATTCGTTGTCCACCTTTAAAAAATCACCTAGGGCATCCCCAACCTCCTCCAAGAGAGAATCACTCCAAAGGTGAAGAGGGAGATTAGGCAACCGGACCCAAATCGGGAATTTATTAAAGGTTTCAGCAGCTGGGTTAAAGTTCGGGTGCCAAGATTTAACCATCAGATGGTATTTGTCCTCCCAGCTAAAGAAATTTTCATACAAGATTTTGTCTCTATCTAAAGTGTTTTCGAACTTAGCAACAAAAAAACCTTTAGCCATAGGGAAGATTTGAACTTTACCAGTGAGGATGGGCTCCCATTTAATGGGAAGATTTTTGTCTCTATCTATAGTTATGGGTATGATAATTATAGAATTCAAAGTGTTAAGTTGTAAAAGTAAATGTAAAGAAGGTTTATGATGTTTAATTTTACGTTCGAAGATATATAATTTTGATAAAGATTCTAGAATTCAGGTGTTTTAAAAGTGAGCAGATCTTCTTTGTCTATATCTCATCTTGAATTTTATATAAGATATTTATCTTATTATGGGTCAATTTGTGCTTTTTTTATCTAATGAGGATATGATCTTGTTGGTTGTGCACCTTTGAATGTTTGATTCACCAAATTTCTCGATACTTGCTCTACTATGAAGAAAGATAAACAACTTTCTTCCATGATGTCACATCTATAAAAACCTTAAAAACATGCTCCCTCTTTATCTATTTGTCAAGATCTCCTTAATTTCCTGCTTCTTACATGACAATCGCCTCTCATTATTTTCTCACTCAAATCCTCTCCTAAACTACTTTTGATATGATATTAGAACAACATTTAATAACAATACGACTTTTACTTAATTGTATTGTGTTCTATTAAACCTCTTAACACAAATATTCTAAAATATTACTTTTATAATATATGAACTTTAATAAAATTATGTTTTACTTCATTCTCCAAAACATTATCACCTTAGGGGTGGGGGCCCTAGCTCAGTTGGCTAAATCTTTCCTGTTGTAGGAGGTTGGTCACGAGGTCTAGTCTCTCCCACTCCCGTGCTACCAAATGGCGTGTCGCGCCAGCGCCACCGGTCACGTTAAAAAGTTTACCAATAGGGAATCATGCTACCAGATTCCTGCAGTTTAAAAAAAAACATTATCACCTTTAATAAAATATTTATTCACTATTTATTTTGATGTTTACCATAATTTTTTTACTCTTATTTATGATTAAAAAATCATTACTTTTATGCCATCCAAAAACAACTTTTAGGTACTCGATACAAATTCTTTTAACATAAATCTATGTTTTAGTTTGCAGAGCACCATTTTTCTTGTGTGTGCCATGCTTTGATAGCTATATTTGATCTGCTATTATTGTGGGCTACGCTATGAATTTTGAAGGGATGCTGATGTTTTCATTCTTATATCCCATGCCGCCTTGCTTTGAATTTGTGGCTGATAAATTTTCCTTACAATGTGGTGAACTTGATTAAGGCTGCTACTTTTAAATCATACGCCATATCTTCTTGCTGATTTGGAATGATGGGCATGCTTTGACTTATGCTTGTTTTGGCTTGTGCTCCATTCTTTGTATCTGCCCAATGTTTCCTTTATGACTATTGATACTGATTTCAATGACTTGCGCCATTGCTTCTCTAATATATAGAGATTTTATAACTTTGACAAGCCATTAATAAAAGCCTTTTAAAACTTTCAGTTGGGGCCACCACCTGCCATATCGTTATCTTGTTTGGCCAATGATGCAAAAGATACCAATAATGCACTCCAAAGCATATAAGAAAAAGATGTGTATGTTTCAACTATGGACAAAGCAGATGCTCCACTTTTGAGAGGCTTAATACCAAACAAGCATGCTCCCACACATATACATGTCACTCCTCTTAGATAGTGGATAAAAAGTTTAAAATCAGAGTGCATGAAAATGCACAACAAATATTTTTAGATGGTCCTAACATGTTTCTCTAAGTTAATGTCAAAAAAATATTTGTTAGTGATTAAAAGAGGATGTGAAATGGGTACAATTGAATGTTTCTAAATATAGATATATAGCAATAAATTATATAAATGTGTGTTTAGTTGGCTTATAATGGCTAATTAAAGAGGTAAGAGTTGATCAAAATTTGAGTTTAAATTTAGAAATTTTACAGTCAAATCCACAAACACAGGAATGATGCGAAATGAATGTCTTTCAATACAAATACATAAAAATAAATCACACATACGTGTGTTTATTCAGCTCACAACGACTAGAACTAAAACAAGTTAGAATCAACCAAAAATTGAATTTGAATTTTCAAAACCTAATGGTTAGGTCTGCAAACAAAGAATCAATTTTGCACCATTGAGAATGACCCAAGATGTTAGAATAGTAAGATCTCTACATGGAATGAATGGTTCATCATGGACAAACATACTAGAAAATTTATTTAATGTGGTTCATTTCTCTAAAGGCAACTTGTTTAATAGAGTCAATAAGAGTTACTAAAAATTCTCTCCCTTTTTCATGCATGAATGCTTCCTACATGTATGCAATTTTTTTGGCATGCATGCATAGCTTTTTCATGGATGTATTGCTTTGTATGTGCATGTTTACTTTTATTAGCTGATATGCTACATATAGTGTAAGGTTTGAGCCTAAAACAAGTCTCACGCCTGCAAACCATTGTTTTGTCATCGGAAAACAAGTTTTAAGTGTCATTTAATGGTAAACTAGCTGTCATTTAATGGTAGAACTGTCCAAAATATTAGGTGAAGGCCTCCAAAATCTCACTTATCATGTAAAAGCTAGATAAATATTGATTTTCCAACTAGATGGGAACATTCTATTTCCATTGCAATGTTTTTTGTCAATTTGATGACAACTTTCTTTTTTCATTTGTATTGTTTTATTTTCAAATTTGTATGCAAATATTTCAAAATCAAATGATACTTAATTTCTTTAATGAGAAAATCTAGATTTGTCTAAGTTTATTTCATTCTATTATTTAGCACTTATTTAATCCAGCCACATATAACTAGAATTTGTAGTACATGGCATCCATACACACCCATGCACAAACACATACTCTCTAACATATTAGAATACATATAGTTTTCTATTGACGTAATCTTTGAACCTCATTTAGATGCAAGTCATAGTATTAATTGTCTCATTTTCTACTTGTAGACTTCTTGTTTTAGATAGTTATTTTAGAAGATTGGTACCTTCCTATTCACATGTTTCTCTTTTGTCACATGTCTCTTATTGTAAAGTTGAGACTTGTTCACTTAAAAGCACTTTGAAAAATATATAAAAAATTAAATAGTCATCAATAAAATCAGAATTAATCATAACCATCACTTATAAACCCACTACTCATATAAATTACTAGTCAGCAAAATTTACAAACATATTATTATTAATAATAAAAGTATGACACACCAAACATTAATGTCAAAAAAAAAATCTTGACAATCACATAAAATGCCAAAAATAGATTCCCATGTAGACTTTCAAGATAATCTTCTGGAAAGTTGGAGAGATTGAAGGTTGTGTATCGAGAGGCCTAGTCATCATCTTTGCTGACTCACCCTCATATTTTCTTTCTCCTCTATGTCAAGATGGGCAACTGTCAAATATAAAACAAATAACTTATTCCACTATTGAAAAAATGCACAACTCCAGATTATGATGTTGTCCAAATCTCCTGGTGTTAATAAAAATGTAGAAATTATGATGCTGTTTGATTATGACAGTAGGGTGGATCACTGTAGCGAGTAGTTTAATAGAATATATGCCATGAACCAACGAATAGGAGACACCCATGGCTACGGTAGCAGGAATGGTCTGCAAGGGTTTTAGGAGTGAGCAAGAACAAAGTCATGATGATCTCTGGAATCAGCTCACTCAGTTTTGGTTGTAGTTTTAGGTAATCTAAGTCGTGGGTTCCATTTTTTATTTGTCTGCGGTGTGGATAAGGGTCTGTTGTACATTGCTCATGAGGTTATAGGGGGCTTGTTCTATAAAGAGCTAAACTCTCAATTCCTCTCGTAATAAAATTAAATAAAAAAGAACAAAGTCAATTATGTATAATAAAAATAAGACTTAATACACAATTACAAAGTTGTTTATCAACGAATATAATGATTCAAATATTTTTTTGAGAAGTTTGACTACAAAAATTGATTAAGTATTACTAGTAAATTCTCCCTTGTTCAATTCAACTTTTATATATATATATATAAAAATGAAAAAAGAGAAAAAAAATAATAATTCTCATAATCTCTTTGATTTTCTACATGCCTTTTTTTATCAATACTGCTATATCTTTGAGACTTTTCAATAAATGCATGTTAAAGACTATTAAAACAACTCTCTTCGATGATGTCACAACTATTAAAAAAATGAAAAAAATGCTCCCAACAACTCTCTTCGATGATGTCACAACTATAAAAAAAAAAAAAAAAAAATTGCTGCCAACAACTCTCTTCAATGATGTCACAACTATAAAAAAAAATTAAAAATGCTCCCAACAACTCTCTTCGATGACATCACAACTACAAAAAAAAAGCTTAAAAATATTCTCCCTACTTTATCTACTTGCCAAGATCTCTTTGATTTCCTGCTCCTTACATTATAGTCGCCTTTCATTATTTTCTCAACCAAATTCTCTTCAAAACTCCTTTTGATATGATATTAGAGCAACAATTAATAATAAAACTTTTACTTTATCATTTTGTGTTCTATTTTGTTTTTACTTCTTTCCTCAAAAAATATTATCATCTTTAATAAAATATTTTGATCATTCATCATTTGTTTTGATATATTTAAAAGATCATTACTCATTCTTAATCATTCACAAAGAATTTTTAGCTATTCAAAATTCGAGTCAAGAATTGAAGGTTATCCATTCCACCAAATTCATCACTTATGATGTTGGGGCCTTGCCCTCAACAAGACTTTATCCTTAATGGGTTCGTTGAGAACCATTCAACTTCATCAATAGATCAAGAGTCCATTAACATTACTCATTCTTTCAAAAGTGGAATCCTTGTTTATCCTTTACCAATTGCACTTTTGACAACTGCCCAATAACGTGTCAATTCTCCCAATAGTATACTGACATATTTCAAACAATGGTGCTCTGATGTGGAGGATCTAAGGGTTCTTTGTGTAGGTGAAAACTCTTGCAGCGTTGAATTGATAGAGGGTGAGCTGATTTAAATGGAAGCACACCATTACTGCACCACATGAAAACACTTAAATAGATGTTTTCCCTGAATTTCTAAGCAACTCATAATGCTTGGGTCTATCACTTAGGCCGCTCTTAATTCTTATTCCCTCCTTTAAAATGCAGTCAATCAGTAAGAACACACAACCATCCAAATCAAATAGATACTGTTAAACTTTCATGCCTCTCAATCACATGAAGTCGGCCTAAGCAGTTAACAGATTCTTTTGTCATATCATGAATCTCTGTTTTAGTTTGCAGAGCACCATTTTTGGTATATGTGACATGCTTTGATAGCTATTATTTGATCTGATATGATTGTGGGGTTGGGGTCCACAGCTGCCATATTGTTATCTGTTGGGCCAATGATGCAAAAGATAACAATAATGCACTCTAAAGCATATGAAAAAATATTTGTATATTTCAACTATGGACAAAGCAGATGCTCCACTTTTGAGAGGCTCAATACCAAACAAGCATGCTCCCATACATACACATGCCACTCCTCTTAGGTAGTGCATAAAAGTTTGAAACTAAAGTGCATGAAAATTTACAACATGGTTGTGAAATTGTTATGGACAAGTTTTTCTAAGTTAATGTGTAAAAAGATTCGTTAGTGATCAAAGATAATAAATTATAAATTTTGATTCGTTTTGGTGTATCAATTCAAAAAATATATAATAAATGTTTTTTGAAATCTGAAAGATAAAAGAGGATGTGAAAGTATTATAATTGAGTGTTTCTAAATATAGATACATAGCAATAAATTATGCAAATGTGTGTTTAGTTGGCTTACAGTTGGTAATGAAAGAGGTGATGGTTGATTAAAATTTGAATTTAAATTATGGTCAAATCAAAAAACACAGTGAACGATGTGAAATGAATGCAATTGAATGTCTATCAATTCAGATACATAACAATAAATCACACAACATGTGTTTAGTTAGTTCACAACAACTAGCACTAAAATAAGTTAAAATCAACCAAAATTTGAATTTGAATTTTTGAAACCTAATGGTTAGACTTGCAAATAAAGAATCAATTATGCACCATTGAGAATGGCCCAAAATGATAGAATAGTAATATTGCTACATGGAATGAATGGTTGATCATTGGCAAACAGACTAGAAAATGTATTTAATGTGGTTCATTTCTCTAAAAACAACTTATTTAATAGAGTCAATAAGAGTTATTAAAACATCTCTTCCTTTATCTCTTATTTTTTACTTGTAGGCTCCTTTGTTTAGATGGTTATTCTAGAAGATAGGAACCTTCCTATCTACATTTTTGAATTTTGTTACCTGCCTCTTATTGTAAAGTTGAGATTTTTTTCTTCTTTTCAAAATTAAAACTTTTAACTTTACCAAAAAAAAATATATTGTCCAATAAAACAAGATAGTCACATTGACAAAATCCATATTTAAAATAGAAGAACAATATTAACACTAATATCTACCTCTTATATACCATATCAAAATTATCATCTGGCAATACTTATTATTAAATTAAATCTCTTTGATAATATTTTTAGTGCAATCATTGAAGTTAATATAAAATAAAATTAAAATAATTACATACTAAAATCTATATAATTAATAGGAAAAAATCATTTTATAATCATAAATTTATAGAATTAAAAAGCACCTTTAGAAATATAATAAAATTAAATCCTCAGAAATTAATCATAGCCATGACCTATAAACCCATCCACTCTATGAATTTCCAGTAGACAAAATTTATAAACATATTACTATTAATAATAAAAGTATGATACGCCAAACATAAATGTCAAAAATGAACCTTGACTATCACATAAAATGCCAAAAATGGGTTCCCATGTAGACATTAAGATAATCTTCTGGAAAGTTGCAGAGGTTGAATCCAGAGGCCTAATCATCATATTTGCTGACTCAGCCTCATATTTTCTTTCTCCTGATGGGCAACTGTCAAATATAAAACAAATTGTTTGATAGGTCTGAATGTACAAATTGGACAAGTTTTCCAGTGAATTATTCCTCTTTCAATTGAACCAACTTGCATATATATATAGAAAAGAACAGAGAAAAAACAAATCCTTGTATCTATAGCCAATACTGCTATATTTTTACTTCTCAATAAACACATGTTAAAAGACTAAAACAACTTTCCTCTATGATGCCACAACTATTAAAAACTTAAAAATATGCTCTGCATCTGTACCAAGATCTCCTTGATTTCCTGCTACTTGCATGATACTCACCTTTCATTATTTTTCTTAGTCAAATTCTCTTCTAAATTCTAATATTATAAAATATTATTTTTTATTATATGAGGTTTAATAAAATTTGTTTTACTTCTTTTTCAAAAATACTATCATTTTTAATAATATATTTAATATATTTAAAAAATCATTACTCATTCTTAATCATTCACAAAAATAATTAGCCATTCAAAATGGGATCACAAGTCTTAAGGCTAAAATCTCTTTAATAAGAGTCAAAGATTGAGGATCATCCATTAGGATTCTTGAGGTGAAGTTGAAGGTTTTGGGCTGAGCCCATTAGAGATATGATGTTCAAGAACCATTCAACTTCACCAATAGATCAAGAGTCCATTAACATTACTTATTCATTCAAACGTGAAATCCTTGTTTATCCTGAACATTTTTTCTGACAAAAAAAAATGTATTAATTAAAAATCAATAGCTTGTGACAACTGCCCAATAATGCATCAAATCTCCCAATAGTATACTGACATATTTCAGACAATGGTGCTCTGATGTGGAGAATCTAAGGGTTCCTAAGGCCGTTGTTGTTTGATATTGTGTCTTTGAAAACTTTTGCAGCGTTGAATTGATAGAGGGTGAGCTGATTTGAATGGAGGCACACCATTATTGTACCACATGAAAATACTTAATATATTGATGTTTTCCCTGAATATCTAAGCAACTCATAATGCTTGGGTCTATCACTTAGGCCGCTCTTAATTCTTATTTCCTCCTTTAAAATGCAGTCATTCAGTAAGAACACGCAACCATCCAAATCAAATAGATACTGTTAAACTTTCATGCCTCTCAATTACATGAGCTCGGCCTAAGCAGTTAACAGATTCTTTTGTCATATCATGAATCTATGTTTTAGCTTGCAGAGCACCATTTTTCAAAAGCTTTTCAAAACTTCCAGTTGGGGCCCGCAGCTGCCATATTGTTATCTTGTTCGGCCAATTATGCAAAATGATACCAATAATGCACTCTAAAGCATATGAAAAAAAGATCTGTACGTTTCAACTATGGACAAAGCAGATGCTCAAAACCAAACAAGCATGATTCCATACATATACCGTCCATTCATGTCACTCCTTAGATAGTGCATAAAAAGTTTAAAATATAGTGCATGAAAATGCACAACAAATACTTTTAGATGGTTGTCAAATTGATATTGATAGGTGGCAATAGGATTCGCTTTACAATCATTTCAGTGATTGGAGACAAAAAAAAAAAAAGTTTCATAAGGCAAATGTTTTTTTGGATGAATATATAAATTTTGATTTTGATTTGTTTAGTCTATCAATTCAAAAGCTTTTTATAGTAAATGTTTTTTGAAATCTTAAAGATGAAAGAGTATGTGAAATGATTGCAATTGAATGTTTCTAAATATAGATACATAGAAATGAATTATGCAAATATGTGTTTAGTTGGTTTATAGTGGCTAATGAAAGAGGTGAGAGTTACCAAAATTTGAATTTGAATTTAAAAATTTTACAGTCAAATCTATGAACACAAGAACGATATGAAATGAATGCCTTTGAATATAGATACATAACAATAAATCACTCAAACATGTGTTTAGTTGGCTCACAACAACTAATACTAAAAAAGGCTAGAATCAACCAAATTTTGAATTTGAATTTTTCAAACCTAACATGGTTATGTTTGCAAACATAGAATAAATCTTGCACCCCTCAAAATTGCCCAGGATAATAGCATAATAAGATTTCTACATGGAATGAATGGTTGATCATGGAGGGTGCAATAAATGTGGACATTATGGGAAAGTGCATGAAAATAGATAAAGTGTGGATAAATGTATGGGAATAGTTGAAGGCTAAAGAACCCAACTTCACACAAGATTGCATAGTTTGTCAATATGGAATTGTATTAATCCATTGTTTCAAAATGGGCTCAAAAGTATATGGGAATTGACATGGGTATGCAAATTTTTTCATTACATTTTGCCTACAGTTTGAGGTGCATGTCAATCCAACAATGATCATGTATCTCAAAGTTAGGAAAAGTACATAGTGTGGATGATGAAAATGTGAATCACAAATAACAACAATGCAAAACTCACACTCTCACAATCACACAATGAAGTTCAAGATCTTGCCTCGGAATATAAAATTTAGATAACAAGCAAAGTCATCATAGCTAAGATCTTGACTTACTCCATTGTTAGTTGTTCTTCAAAGTACAAAAAGCTATGAAAGAACAATAATGATATGATGCAATGATAAAATAAATGCTCAAAGATAAATGATACCTATGGTTGATAATGCTTGAGTGCTTGAGCAATAAAAATGCTATAGTGATTTTGATAACAAGAGAGCTAGGGGGATATTAATGAAATGAAAGTTTATTATTTATATGCTTCAATTGAAATTTGCTCAATGGATAGGAAAATTTAAGATAGGGTAAGATCCAAATATTGAATTTGAAAGAAAGAGAATTAAATAAATAAGATCTATTTAATTCAAATGATAGTTTGGAGAGTTGTATCATGGTTGTGTGTGAGAAAATATGTGAATTAAAGTAATCAATAACACAAAACAGATGCAATGTATTACATTAAGGAAATCTAAATAATAACACAATTCGATAAAATGATTCCTTAAAGCTATTCCATCTTCCTCTATTCTTAAGGATCCTGGCAATAGTGCTCTCAGATATTAATTATGCACTAAATTACAAGGATGGCACCTAAGAAATGAGTAGCCATTAAACTAGAATGTAGAAACTATATATACACCCTCATGATTTTGATGTTTTTTATTGATAATGGATTAAATGACATGCTAAATGGTGAACTGTTGTATATAGAATGCTAATGAAATGATGCAATGATGAAATTAAACTAATGGAGATGCCATGAGAATGATTCTAAATACTATATGCAAACTAAGACACCTATAAGAATGCATCCATGATTCTAATTTACTTGCTAAACTATTCTAAATGTTGAATCAAAATGCAAACTAAGCTCTCAAATGCTAAGATGATTTTTGCAGAGTAATTGTGTGCAATGTTCTCTTATTAAAAGTTGTAAATGAGCCTCTATTTATAGATTTCACCAAGGCATTAGGTGAGTTGGCAGCAATCGACGATTAGGATTCAATCTGGAGAGATCAATGGTGAGAAATGAGGAAGTTGGAGAGAAATAAGGAAGTTGTCCCCTTTAGTGGAACAATCTTCCCAAGTGTAGAAAGGAATAAATGGAAAGAAGAAGCCATGTGTCCTTGAGTTTGTTGAGATTAATTAACCCTGGAAAACAATAGTTTATATAAATCCTAAAGACTTAATTTATTTAAATTAAAAATTTTCCCCTCACGAAGAAAATAGTACTGTAGCAACCAGTAGATTAATTAACCCTGGAACTTCTCATGAAAACTATATATGTAAATAATGCTTTAGAGATGACATTGTTCGTAAAAAACAATAGTTTATATAAATCCTAAAGATGTGATGGGAAATGAAAGTTTTCGGTAGGAGTTGTTCAATGTCAGAGTTGTGTGATTCATGTTATAAATTACAATGTTTCATTCTTATATGTATGGAGCTACCAATAACATTTAAACAAACGTTACAACAACTTTAAATAATATCAATTTAGTGAGGAAACTTTTATTTTTATTCAAAGTTCTGAACGTTTTCCTCAATAAAAATTTAGCTATAATCTTAGTTAAACATTCCTTTACCATTCAAAAGACAAGACATGGATTTCTACGAAGAGTGTATTCGATTTACAATGAGTCTAGGCTTTGTGGAGTGAAACTTAAAGATGGTGGGACCAATTATGGTTTGGGTAGAGTAAACAATTTTGCATGTCGTGCTTAGAAATTAGGAATAATTATTTTCATGTGACACATGGTGAGTTGGAAGATGATGTGGAAGGAGGTTAGAAGAATATGGAGAAATGTGACAAAATTTGAATTAAGAATTCAAATTTAATGAGAGGGAATTAATCAAGTAAAACAAATTAGTTAAATTTGTCCATTTAATTAAATCATGAAGAAAGTGGCTTAGATAAGAGGAATTAAGAAATACGAACTATATAAATAAAATTTACAATTTATTTATACAGTAGAGGAAATAAATATTTTTATTAATCAAATAACTAGTATTCAATTAATATTCTCTAGACCAAATTTGGATGTATACATTTTGCCCCTCTTTGAAGTGATGTGTTTACACATTACTTCAAAGAAAAATTTACCAGTGCTGCTAAAATTTTGACGATGCCCCAGAGGGAAATTTTCAAAAGATCACGAATGTATGCCCCCTCGGGAGATAAATCGAGGAATTTTTTATGATAAAGAATTTTGATGATTTTTAAAAAATTTCGATGATTTGTGACGATGTCGATGATGAAATTATGATTTGATGATATTACAGAGATTTATCTCTCAATATGGAAGAATTGAGTTGCCCCAATTAGTTGACCTTTTAAAAAAAATTAAAATATCCCACCAAAATCACCCTTTTAATTACCCTTATTAAGAGGTAAAAAGTGAAAAAGGACTCATTTGTGCATTTTGTGATTTTGAAAATTGTAGAGTGAGAGCAACCTTGAGCATTTGAGTGAAAATAGTCTTCCCTTATTAGACACATCGATTCGAGCGGGTGCGATGACACAATCGACCAGCGAGATACAGACCTCGAGTATGAATTTTGAAACTTTTCTTGTGAATTTTGAATCAATTTTCCCACCTTTTTAATTTCGGAATTTAGATTTTTTTCTTCTTTTGGCGCATACAAAATTTTTATTGGCGCATAGGTTAGTTTTTTTGGCGCATCCACCTAGACTTTTAGCGCATAAGATAGATTTAATGGCACATTCATGGTCTATAATGATGCATCCACATTATGGTGCATAGACCTCCTGTAATGGTGCATAGGATTTTAGATAGTGTGTCCACTAGAAATGAAGCATTAAATTTTAGTTTTGGCGCATCCACCCAAAGTAATGGCACATCGGATTTGATGGCGCATATGAGGAATTCTCTAGTGAATTAAAGTAATCAATAACACACAACAGATGCAATGTATTACATTAAGGAAATCTAAATTAATAACACAATTCGATAAAATGATTCCTTAAAGCCATTCCATCTTCCTCTATTCTTAAGGATCCTAGCAATAGTGCTCTCAGATCTTAATTATGCACTGAATTACAAGGATGACACCTAAGAAATGAGTAGCCATTAAACTAGAATGCATAAACTATATCTGCACCTACATGATTTTGATGTTTTTGATTGATAATGGACTAAATGACATGCTAAATGGTGAATTGTTGTATACAGAATGCCAATGAAATGATGCAATGATGAAATTAAACTAATGGAGATGCCTTATGTTATGACATTCAGGTATCTTATCGGAAGGACATGCTACATCATCGAGAGATTCCTATTGATGAGGGTGCTCAGACAGTATGGCCAAGTGCAAGGTATACCACAAGGATTAGCCATGTATGCGCGGAGGCAGTAGGATGTGATCGAGTGGGGGCCCACGTTATCTTATGATGTCGCATGTGATGAGTATCATCATTTATAGCCAATGATCTGGGACTATCTTTCGAGGATTGTTGAGGGTTACATGACTGAGGAGTACTCACAGTACCTTAGTAGGCACCCATTTTTTAGGATCTCTAGACCTGATGAGCCTGTGCTAGCCTTGGAGGATGATGAGGACAGACCGCCCAGACAGAGGCGAGGTAGAGGTGGTGGAGATGAGGAGGAGGGAGATGGTGCTAATGACAGAAAAGGTGGTGATGATGGAGGAGATGATGGCGAGGATGGTGGTAGAGGAGGGGGTGCTCATCCAACACTAGATGTTAGAGTGCCTCGTAGGAGGCAATCTTTAGTGGTAGCAGCACAACAATGGGTACAAATACGGTTTCCTTTACAGTAGCAGCACTCCCGGATCACAGCATTGCATGCTCAGGTCCAAACCTTTAGGGCCAGATGACACAGGTGCAAGGACAGTTACAAACATAGACACAGTTGTTGTCACAGGTTCAGGCACAACTTTTACAGGCCCAAGGGCAGATACAGACTCTAACGGCCGAGAGGGATGTTGCCAGACAGCAGTTAGCACAGGTGCAGGGCTAGGGACAAGTATAGGGTCAGATTGTTGTGTTGACTGCTGAGAGAGATGCACTAAAACAACGAGAAGAGCAGGCAGAGGTCATTACTGAGAGATTGCAACAAGCTGCGACACCTACCGGTTCATCAGATTATTTCTAGGAGATTCACCACACTGTCCAAGAGGTTGAGTTTTACAGAGGCCAGTATCATGAGGTGGTCCCTCCTGAGCAGCGAGAGAGCTTTACCCAGTCTCGGTCTAGTAGGTTGCAGTCTCGAGTAGTGAGTATGTGTGTCACACAACCATTGCCTGGAAATCAGAGAGATCCAGGTGCAGGTCCATCAGGTACAACGAGAGGTACAAGTTCAAGGATGCCAACACCATCTAGGGGGAGCACTACCTAACTCTAATATTGGATTCTTATTGTGATGTGGACATGTATACATTGATACTTGATGATTTACTACCATTTTTTATGATGTATTTCTTCATATTCAAATATCCTTGTACATTTGACATATTTTTGAGATATATATGTGCAACAATGATGATGGTTGACCTATGTGTTTATGTGTGTTGATCTTGATGGATGCATTTAATTTCCTATTATGTATGCTATGTGATGTTTTATGTGATGGTGATATGATATGTCATGGATGCAACATGTGTTATGATCCTATGATGTTTTTATGAATGATGTCTATATGACCTATATGATGAATCTAATTATGTGAATGGAATGTGCTAAATGTTATGTTTTTGTACTTTTCTTATGCAGATATGTATGATGCAATAGATAAAATGGATGAATGGATGTTAATGTTAATGTAGAAATGGATGAATGAAATGATGGATAATTCTACATGTTCTTATGGGTGCATGCTATTATGATGTATGATATGCATGGTGCTATGTGTTTTTGTATTTTCCGATGCGAATATATGGATGCATGGATGAATGGAAATTTACATATGTTGGTGTTTTGTGATGCAAATGGATGAAAATGATATGATCAATGCTTTGTTTTTGGATTTTCATAATGCAAATATATGACTTAGTGACTAGATGAATGCTTTAAAAAATGACATGGTAAAGCATTTGTTTTTTTGGATTTTCATGATGCAAATGTATGACCTAATGACTAGATGAATGAAAAAATGATATGATAATGTTATGAATGATGTCCTAATGCTTATGCACCTAAATGATCTTTTTGGTAATGTCAAATGTACTCAATCTGTTAATGATAGAAATAACATCACTCGTAACATTGTACCTGCCTTGGAGAAATCTATAAATATCACTGCAGCACCTAGTACAAATGCAACCTAAACATGCAACTCAAACAATGCAATATTGTCATCCCAGTAATTACTTTATTGTGCTTGGTATCATCATTGAGATTTTAAAATGTTGAAAGTGAGTACAAACATCGATGGTATATTTAGACCATAATGACCTAAGTACTACTTTCATGATGTTTGATAGTGCAAGTTAACACAAGCATCTAGGTATAATTGAACCGAGATGACTTGACTGTTTCTTGCATAAACATACAAGAGTTAACCGTTTTCCTATGTGAATCTGGAATGTCATCAGTGATACTTTGTAGAGCACGTCCCATGACGATTCACATAGTATTAATGATCAACTCACAAACAACAGACAAAGAAAAATACCATTCTTGATCATAGCTTCTCTAGTTCTTGACATCCTTGAGTTGCTGCTAAGAAATGATAACAACAATCATAATGCAAATAATTTGCACATTTGTGAAAGTGATAAAACTATGATTTAGAGTATCGTCGCCAAATAAGACTTGTTTTTAGTTTATCTTATTGTTGTTGGTTCAAATGATTGTTTTTGGTGAGTCTGGTTGATGTTCAAAGTTGTAGCCCGCTTGATTGTTGTATTTTTACCATGTTGTCATATTGTTGTGTGTCTGTCATTTTTAAGCTCAAAGATGGATTTCCCCCAGTGAGTTCAAGATTTTTCCCCCAGTGGAAACAAACCAATTCATTATGGACATGTACAATGATCAACAAGCCAAGGTGAGACACGATTGGCACCGCAAAATATGTACATGAAGCTCAAATGAAGGATGTGGATAGTGATAGCAAAGAGCCAATGGTTGACACATGTTCCTATAGAGGAAGAAGCCAACCTATCACAAATAGTGCCTGTTGCCAGGTTTTCACTACTTGCTTTTATTGCACTTTTTTCAGATTTTATGACTTTTTTGTATTTTTTTGTATTTTTTCTCTTTTTTTCTTTTTTTGTTGTCACCAAGATGCCTGTTTGCCAGGTTTTCACCAAGGCAACCATTTTTTCAGGACATTTTCTAATTTTTTTAAAAAAATTCAGGACTTTTTTTGATGTTTTTTGGATTTTTCAAGACTTTTTTCAATGTTTTTTGGATATTTTTAGGACTTTTTCTAATGCAGTGGACGAGTCATGTGTAGAATTTCTTGAGATGGATATTGTTCATGGGCTCTTCAAATAGGTCTCCTTCTGGTGTGGATAGCTGGTATGCTTATGACTCATAGATTGACATAATGATAAAGGGGCCCAACCAATTTCATTCAAACTTTCTTTTCTTCTCCCTGTCCTGTTGGTTGTGTGGGTTCTCCTTCAATACCAGGTCACCAACTTGAAATTTTCTGGGTTTGACTTTATGATTGTAACTTGTGGGCATCCGTTGTTGGTAGGGTTTCAGGTGGTTCACTACATGTTGGCATCATTCATCTAATAGTTCCAATTCTTGCAATCTAGATACTCGGTAGTCTTCATCAAAAATGATACCCTTCCATGAAACTTGAAGTGAGGGTAATTCAACCTCAATGGCTACAATGGCCTCAGACCCATATACAAGAGCATATGGTGTGGCTCCTGATGGTGTGTGAATACTGGTGTGATACGCCCATAGAGCAGGGTTTAATTGGATGTGCCAATCATGTCCAACATCATTGACCGTTTTCTTCAAGATTTTCAAAATGGTTTTGTTGGAAGCCTCTGCTTGACTGTTTCCCTAAGGATAGTATGGTGTAGAGAAGTGATGTTGAATGTTGAACTTCTCACACAACTCTTGCATATCCTAATTTTAGAATGATCTTCCATTGTCAGTGACAATAGATTGAGGGATGTCGTACTGACAAATGAGGTAATTGAGAATGAATGAAGAAATTTGCTTTCATGTGATGGTGATTAGAGGAACAACTTCAATCCACTTTGTGAAGTATTATGTAGTTGTGATGATAAACTTGTGTCCATTCAACGAAGATGGATGGATTTTACCAACAAGACCTAGTCCCCACTGAAAAAAGGGCCATGTTGATGCAAAAGGATGAAGTTCTTGCGTCGATGCATGGATGAGGTTGTCGTGAATCTGACACTTTTGACATTTCTTGACAAACTAGAAAGAATCATTCTCCATGTTTGGCCAGTAATATCCTAAATGCAGCAGTTTCCTGGCTAAGGTTAAACCACTTGAATGAGTTATGCAAACACCCTCATGAACTTCTCGTAAAGCCATTTCAGACTCATCACGTTCCAAACATCGAAGGAAATTTATGTCAAGACCTCGTCGGTATAGTACATCCGCAATAAGAATATGTCAGGCGGCTCGGCGAATGAAATTGCGTTTTTGATTTCAAGACAGGTCGGGTGGAAGGGTGGTATCTTTTAGGTAAGTATAAATGTCACCATAGATTGAGGCATTGGTATCAGCTAGGTGACATATAACTTGATAAGCAAGGGAAAACAGTTGTTCCACCAAGAACTCGTAACAGCTTCTCTTCTCTGGAATTTGTAACAAGGAAGCAATAGTGGCCATGGCGTCAACAACTTTATTGTCCATTCTTGAAATAAGTTCAAATTTGATATCCATGAAGTATTTCTTAAAATCATCAATCATTCTTTCATAGGGAATCATTTTTTTGTCCTTTGTTTTATAATCATCATTGACCTGGTTAATGACCAACTGAGAATCTCCATATACTTTCAATTCTAGAATTTTCCATTCTACAGTTGTTTTAATGTTGATGATTAATGCTTCATACTCTGCCATGTTGTTGGTACAAGGGAACATCAATCTATTTGATTTACAAATAGGATTCCGGCCCCTGATCCATGTTGGGTGTGTGATCCATCAAAGTATAATGTCCATTGTTTTGCAGCCAAGGTAAGGACATCAACGTCTGGAAATTCAATGTGTAAAGGATGATTATCTAGTAGAGGTACTTCAGCAATTGCTTGTCCTTTTATTGCTTTCCTATCCACATATTGGACGTCAAATTCACTGAGTATCATAACCCATTTGGTAAGTCTTCCAGTTAGGTTAGCTTTGCTGAGGAGGTATTTGAGTGGATCTATTTTGGCTATTAACTTGGTGGTGTGAGTAAGCATGTAGTGTCGTAGTTGTTGGGTGGAAAACACTACTGCCAAGCAAGCCTTTTCAATGGATGTATAATTGATCTCATAGCCATTTAGCATTTTGTTGATGTAGTAAATTGCCCTCTCTTTCTCTGTTGAATCTTCTTGTGCTAAAAAGGCTCCCAATGATGTCTCAGTTGTTGCGATGTATAACAGGAGTGGTTTTCCTTCTGCTGGTGGTACTAAGATAGGTGGACTCATTAGGTATTGTTTCAATTGGTTGAAGGCTCCTTCACATTTCTCATCCCATCAGAAAGAAACATTTTTGTGCAGCAAGTGAGTAAAAGGATGGGTCTTGTCTTCCAATTGTGAAATGAATCTTCAGACTGATTGGAACCTTCCTAGCAGAGATCATAGTTGACTAATATTTTCGGGTGGTGGCATTTCCATGATAGCTTTAAATTTTTCTAGATCTACCTCAATTCCCTTTTCTGAAACTATGTATCCCAGGAGTTTGGCTGAAGTCACCCCAAACAAACATTTCTTTGGATTCAATCGCACATTGAATTTCTCCAAACTAGTGAAGATTTTTCCTAAGATCTCTAAGTGTCCTTCTCTGGTATATGATTTAGCTAATAGATCATCCACATAGTCTTTCGTGAAAGTATGCATCATATTATGAAAAATTGTTGTCATGGCACGCTAATAAGGAGCTCCTACATTCTTCAATCCAAATGGCATGATGTTCCAACATAATGTTCCCCACAAACAGGTAAAGGTTGTCTTATCTTGATCCTCTAGAGATATCTTGACTTGATTATACTTGGAAAAACCATCTATAAGTGACAACATGCCATGTCCTGCCATTAAGTCCACTATGATGTCTATGTTAGGTAGAGGAAAATCATCTTTGGGACAAGCCTTATTGAGATCTTAGAAATTTGTGCAAATACGAATGTTGTTATCAGGCTTTGAGATTGGTATGATATTGGAGATCCACTCGACATAGTCAATGGGTCTGATGAATCCTGCATCTAACAAATTCCTCAGCTATGTTTTTACCAATAAGGCAATATGTGGGTACATTTTCCTTAGCTTTTGCTTGATTGGTTTTAATATTGGTGGTAAGGATAGATGATGCATGATGAGTTATGGATCAATCCCTAGCATGTTAGCATATGACCAAGCAAAGTTGACTTATTTTTCTATGAAAATTTTGAGGAAGCTTGGTTTTTCTTAGTTTGTCAAATATGTCACTAGATGGATGGTCTTTACTGTCTCTTCACTACCAATATTGATAGACTGTGTGGGTTCAATCAATACCTTTGATCTTTCCTAAAAGTGTTCTGGGAGAGTATCAAATCTTCCATCCTTCGATGCCTCGGAGAGGTTTTCACCATCGGATGTGCTCTTTGTTTTTACTTTTTCTGGATCCAATACTGCCATTGAATGGTTTTCACCATCAAATCTATTTCTTGTATTATTCATTTTGCAACTGGAAGATTTGATACTCCCTTATTTGGAAGCTTTTTTGCAATGTTCAATGGTGGAATCTATTTTGGGATTGTTGGCACAAACAAAATTAATAATGGCATCATCATTTGGGAAGGTAGGGATGTCAAATGGCTCGGTTAGGTCCCAATCTATGAGTTCGAGATGTACTGGGGATAAGAAGTCACTGGACTGGTTAAGGTCGGAGATGGTAAGAGTCCTGATGGCAATGTCTTTGATTTTTCCAATAGAAAAATTGAGGTCCATAAGGTAACTTTCCTCCAAATTATCTATTTCACTCTAAGTCGAATCGTCTTCATTGGAATCATCAATGTGTTGTGATCCTAATTCAAGTGGTCTAGAACCTGAACCTTGTCCATCCTCAAGTAGGGGTGCATACTTGTGTACCACATCAATTTCCTTGTCGTGACAAGACTCTTCTGATAGTGAATCCCACTCATATTCATTAGAATTAGTTTCATGATCCTCATTGGCTTGTAATTGCAAGATTCTTTCAACCACCTTCTGAGTCATCTTTTCTTTTGTCTCCTCTTTATAACCCAGCCCAATCTTGTCTTTTGGATTGATTAAGAGTGGTTGAATTGGTTCTACAATTCCTTCTCTTCTTTTTCCTATAGGGCCTTTTCCCTCATATCCCATCTTTTCCAAGATAGTGAAGCCTTTTCCATTTTGTGTATTTTGTACATTTGTAGTTGCTGCTTGAGACTCTTCTTCATCCTTATAGAGCCAGTTTAGAATGTCTTTGTCTTCTGCTTCATCAAACCTAGTGCTTTCTTTTACAAACCAACCATCAAATTTGGTTACTGGTTGTGATTTCTATTGTGTTGATGTTGAGGGTTTCCCATATAAATTTGAGGAAGAGAAATGCGAAAGACATAGGGATCATTCAATGAAATATTCACCCACACCTTTATCTTTGACTTGGAATTTTTTCTCAAATTGTTTCGATAGAGCATTTAATTGGGCTTCATGATTTGACGATGTGGAAGGAGCAAATTGCTTCAACATGGAATTGGATTGACCTTCATGATTTGAGGAAATGACCAATGGTTTGGATGAACTTGACTAGCTTTGATCATTGGAAGGGATGAAAGTGGAAGCTTTTCTATTATGAGGCACAAAGACATCTTGGATAGATTTTAGGGTGTTGCAATACTAAGGGCTATTTGAATCGACTGAGATGGTGATTTATTGGCCACCACAAGGGAATTTCAAACATTGGTGGTATGTTGAAGGGACCGCTTGCATTTCATGGATCCATGGGTGACCCAATAGTATGTTGTAGGTCAAATCCTTGTCTAAGACTTGGCAGATTACATATTTTTGAATCGGTCCTACTTGAATAGGTAAGCCAATCCCTATGAAGATATTTTCTCATCATCATATGCTTTTATTGTAATTTTTTTCTTTGAATCAATTGCATTCTCAGAAAAATCCCAAGGCACGAACAAGCTTTAAATTACATATATTTAGGCCAACTCATCCATCTATTAGGACGCACTTGACACGATGTTTATGAATTAGGACTTAAATATGGAGAGAAACATTGTGGGGGTGAGAGATAGATGCATCATCATTTTCTGAGAAGGATAAGCAATGTGGCGCAGTCAAATGTCCAACCATGGCTTCAAATTTACAAACTTCCAGATTTGTTGCTACTGTTATGTCTGCTAGGGATTTTTCCAAAATCTCTTTGTGGGCAAGTGAAATCTTGAGCAATTCCAATATTGATATTTGTGCAGGGATCTTTTGTAACTGGTCCACTATGTTGTATTGATTGGACAAGGAAGCGGGTGTTTTAGATGAACTACCTTTTAGGACATATTTGGCTTGTGCTCTTGTGGTCACGTTTACTGGCATGTTGTCTGGTTTCCCATTGATTTTAATGACATTGACTTGAGTATCAATTGTAGTCATATATGGTTGTATGTCATTAATTTTATTTTCAAAGATGATGATGTCTTGTTCTTTTTCAATCGAAATGTCATAGATTGGATTATTGTTTGTAGTGATATTTTGGTTGTCACTAGTTTCAATGGTATTCATTTGATCTTCTCCTACTAAGATATGATTTATGACAGTATCATGAACATAGTTTATGTTCTTCCCCTTGCTATTTTTTGTAGAGGACTCCCCTTTTTCATAATTCGGTAAAGGATTTCTAAATGCTTTGTGATCTACATTTGTTTGGGGTCCTTCTATTCATATGACTTTGTCATCTATTAAATCTTGTATCTTATGTTTCAATTGCATGCAACTATTTGTTTGATGACCTTTGCATCGATGAAATTCACAGTAATAGGCATCATTCCACCATGACAATTTTACTTTTGGTTGAAAGCCTCGAGTGTCAGGTAGTGTTATGAGGTTATTTGCAAGAAGTTACCTCAATGCATATTCGTGTGATTGACCCAAAGGTGTGAATTTTCTATGGTTTGATTGTGTTTGATAAGGTGGAGGTTTGGATGTGGTATTACTTTGATTGTGGTTGTTTTGATTGTTATATTGGTTGACATTTTGATTAGTGCCTTGATTGATGTTTTGATCAATCTTGGTTGTGGTTCCCGATAGATTAAAGACTGGTTTAGCATTATGTGTTTCGGTAGCACCATCATTGGCATTCTTGTTCCTTGTCCAAAATTTTGGTTTCTCATTGTTGTGATGGTTAGAAGAGCTAGCATTGTTTGATCCTTCATTGTGAATTTTCAATACCCCTCTTTTGACTAAATCTTCTTCAATTTTGACACCGTTTTCTACCATCTTCTCAAAGCTAGGGGGACATTGTAATTGCAACCTATAGCTCATTTCACTATTAAGGTTATTAATAAAAATATCCATCTTTTTTTGTTCAGGTATGGGACGAGCGTATCGAGTGAATAACCTTCTCCACCTTTGTAAGAACATGAAGAAATATTCTCCTTGTTTTTGTTTGGTATTACAAAGATCCTTCATGGTTATCTCATGTGCAATATTATATGAATATTGAGTGATAAATTTGTTGACAAGTTCTTCAAAGGATTTTATGCCTGGTTCTAGTTTTGAAAACCATTCCATGCAATGGCCTCCTAAGCTATGAGGAAACAGTCTCATCAAGTATGTGTCCTCATGAGCAAACTCAAGACTCATGGTTCAAAATTCTCACACATGGTCGATGGGGTCAGATTTTCCATTGTATTTTTCGTATTTTGGTAAGTCACAATTTGGAGGAAATGGTATCATGTTTAAAATTCTATGAAATGGATAGGGACAAATATCTTGTAACAAGTATCTTTTTGGAGTCCCTCCTTGCATGTCTTGCAATTGTTATTGAATGTTCTGCATTTGATGTGTTAGGGTAGCCATTTGATCTATATTTGATGTTTCAATTTCAGTTTTCTTTGGGGTTCCATTCAATTTATTGACATCAAAATCACTTGGTAACTTGACCCCTTGGTTTGCTAACATTAGAAGGTATTTTTCTCCTTTTCAAAGATTCTCTCTAGAAATTTAGGAAATTTGGGATCTTGGTTTGCTTGTTCTATTTGCTCCTCTATTATTTCTTCCGTTTTGTTTTGAGAAATTTTGTGAAAAGGATTTTCTTCTAGTTCACCCATGGTATTTTGAGGTTCAAGTTCCTTATCCTTAAGTTTTTGCTTTTGGTACCTTGTTAAAACAGGCATGCAAATGATGAAGGTTTGCTAAATTTTGATCGTTATTTAGGAGTGCCAAAGGAATACCTAGGTCAAATAGAATAATGAATCCTATTGATGTAACTAAGGTGATAAAATTTGATGTAAAGTGTATTGTTTATGGATGAAGGATGATAAATCCTGATGGGGAAACTCAACTTGATGATGATTGGGAACTTTTAGATATGTGATCAAAGTTTAGGTAAAGGATTCCACTTGTAGAGGTCAATTTTAACAAGTTTAGACTCTAAAGAACCTAAGGAATAGTTCTTAACTTGAGAAGATTCTAAAATTTTGGTTTCAATGGTGAAATTGGGGGGGGACAAATTTCCTTCCTAGACGAGATGTTCAAATATTTGGAAAAGTCTTGGATTTTGACAATAATTAAATGAATATAGGTTGGGATTATTATTTGAAGCTTTTCTGTAGAAATTGAAGAGCAATCTCTCTCTAAATTCTTATCTAGTGCTGAGAGAAGTTTTTGATGAGCTTTTGGACTAAGAACTATGGAATTTGGTTTCTAGATTTTAATCTTTCGTGAAATCATTTGATAACGGACATGTTTAGACTCTGTTTTTTCTTGAGGAATGATTCAGGATTGGAAAAGATTTTGAATTTTGGTTTCAAAATTTCAAATGGGAATCAAATTCAACTCTCTGGTTATGGATTTTGGTGGATGCGCCATAACAATCAGTGTATGCACTAAAAGGAAGATGAACTATAGCATGGCTTGGATGCGCCACAAAAAGGCTAGTATGCACCACAAAATCAGGTGGATGCGCTAGGGAATAGTTCAAATGTGTCAAAGTTTCAGGTGAATGTGCTACAAAATTTGGCAAATGCACCACAAAATGCAAGGTATGTGTTGGTAAAAGTGGTGAATGTGTTATAACAGAGGGTATATGCACTAGAAAAAGTAGTGAATGTGTTGTAATAGAGGGTATATGCACTAGAAAAAGTAGTAAATGCACTAAAAGAAGCAGTGTGTGCGCTGAATAGGGGAATATAACAGTTTGTTGCCAGTTTACTTGATTTTCCTAGTTTTCAGTCAAAGAATGGTTTGTTTCAAATGATGTTTTATGAATCATAGTTTTACACTTTCAATGTGTAAGGTTTTGTTTGAAGTTTGTTTTGAAAACACTTTGAAAAACACAATCAAGCAATGTACACCCCTAAGGCTGTGAAAGATTGTATTCTTTTGGATTCCACGTAGATTTTACTCCAACCACACTTATTCTTAGCGAATGAATTCAGAAGCTTGGCCACACGAGCTCCTCCTTACAGTGCACTCACTTCTCAGGTCAACCAAGCTTCCATCCCCCATAAAACTCCCATGGCAGGCTAATCATCTCTACTAAAAATTGCAAGAATGTGGATGCCTTTGCAATGACTGTTGTTGCACCAAAGAATAGATAAAGGTTTTTGGCCAACTATAACAAGGGTTCTAGTATGGAAATTTCATTCGTGGGGGATGATCCATGTGATGAGAGACCATTGTTTCCCTTCTCGTCAGAACCATCCTCATGATACTTGCCTTTCAACAAGTACCCACACTTATAGACTAGTTGGAAGTTGCTTGGCTTTAGCGTGTTACCGGTTGGGTCATTCCCTTGGGTGATTACTTTTTCCCACAAGGCAGGCCCTCTAAGATAAACAAAAGCAAGCAAGTATACCCATAGTTTGATCAATCTTTATTTTGCATGAATAAAGAGAGAACACATGCTATATACTCCACTTACACTCGCAGATAAACAAGAATGGGTCTAACTTTTTGGTCACCCAGTTAAGGGGAGAGCATATGACTACCATTCACACACACAAAAGACATTGTGTTCTTTCCTTCCTAAGTAGTCTAGATTCCTAAATTAAGCAAAAAGGAAATAAATCACTTCATCCCCTGCATAAGATTTATCAATAGTTTGCAATAAATGTTTCTTTGGAAGCATTCTTGAGTTTCAGCAAAGCCTTTGGCAGTGTTTATGAAGCCTGCACAACAAAAAAACATCCATTAGTTTTCAAACCCGGAACAAATTTGCAAAGAAAATTGAATGCACCATTACAGTGAGCTGATGTGTTGAAAAGGTAAATGCGCTATAAAAATAAGTCAATGCACCATAGAAAACATGAAATGCACTACAGAAAGTAGTAAATCTACTATAGAAACCCCTTTATGCACCACATAATGGTGTGGATGCCCTGGAGAAATCCCTTATTGCGTCAGAACAGTCGATGAATGCGTCAGAGAATCTTTTGGGTGCACCGAAGGAATTAGCGGTTGCGCTAGAGAAACACACGTCCGAACCTATAAAAACATACTTTCAAAAAAAAAAAAAAAATAATAGGGGCTAGGCCCCACGGTGGGTGCCAATTTATGTGTGTGAGAAAATGTGTGAATTAAAGTAATCAATAACACACAATAGATGCAATGTATTACATTAAGGAAACCTAAATTAATAACACAATTTGATAAAATGATTCCTTAAATCCATTCCATCTTCCTCTATTCTTAAGGATACTGGCAATAGTGCTCTCAGATCTTAATTATGCATTGAATTACAAGGATGAAACCTAAGAAATGAGTAGCCATTAAACTAGAATGCAAAAACTATATCTACACCTACATGATTTTGATGTTTTTGATTGATAATGGACTAAATGACATGCTAAATGGTGAATTGTTGTATACAAAATTCTAATGAAATGATGCAATGATGAAATTAAACTAATGGAGATGCTATGAGAATGATTCTAAATACTGTATGCAAACTAAGACACCTCTAAGAATGCAGCTATGATTCTAATTTACTTGCTAAACTATTCTAAATGTTGAATCAAAATGCAAACTAAGCTCTCAAATGCTAAGATGATTTCTGTAGAGTAATTGTGTGCAATGTTCTCTTATTAAAAGTTGTAAATGAGCCTCTATTTATAGATTTCACCAAGGCATCAGGTGAGTTGGAAACAATGGACAATTAGGATTCAATCTGGAGAGATCAATGGTGAGAAATGAGGAAGTTGGAGAGAAATAAGGAAGTTGTCCCCTTTAGTGGAACAATCTTGCCAAGTGTAGAAAGGAATAAATGGAAAGAAGAAGCCATGTGTCCTTGAGTTTGTTGAGATTTTTGAGGGTAAATACCCATTTTAGAAATTAGGAATAATTATTTTCATGTGACACATGGTGAGTTGGAAGATGATGTGGAAGGAGGTTAGAAGAATATGGAGAAATGTGACAAAATTCGAATTAAGAATTCAAATTTAATGAGAGGGAATTAATCAAGTAAAACAAATTAGTTAAATTTGTCCATTTAATTAAATCATGAATAAAATGGCTTAGATAAGAGGAATTAAGAAATACAAACTATATAAATAAACTTTACAATTTATTTATACAAGAGAGGAAATAAAGATTTGTATTAATCAAATAACTAGTATTCAATTAATATTCTCCAGACCAAATTTGGATGTATACAACGGCCACTTCCTTCTTTGTGTTGGTTAATGAGGAGCCTTCATCCCTGTTTGAGGCATCTAGAGGTCTCCGTGAAGCGGACCCTCTATCTTTGTACTTATTTATTCTCTTGGCTGAGGGTCTAGGGAGACTTATTAAGATTCATGTTAATCAAGGTCTGATCCAAGGGTGGAACTGGGCTAATGGCCTACCTCCTCAGTCACACTTGCAATTTTTGATGATACCGCTCTGATGGGTGTGGCTAAATTTAGAGAGACTACTAATTTCGCAAGGTTTTGGACACTTACCTCATAGCTTCAGGACAACATATCAATGAAGGTAAATCTTCTATATTCTTCTTTAACACTCTCTTGCCTATTCAACAACGGATTGCCTGTATTTTAAGATTTCAAATTCACCATTTGCCTTTAACCTATCTTGGCATTCCTCTCTCCACTGGTACCCTTCCTAGGGGTTCTTGGTAGAATATTTTAAACAAGTTTTGTGCGAAGGTGAACCACTAGACCCATAGGTGGTTATCCTTTTTTGGTTGGGTGTTGCTTCTAAAGTCAGGGGTGCAGGCTCTTTCCAATTATAGGTGTACGCTTCAAGTGGCTCCTTCAAGCTTTATTAATTATTTGGACTCTCTTGCTAGGAAATTTTTATGGCCTGGTAGCTTGGTGTCCTCAAAGTGGAGTCTTGTGAAGTGGGAGATTGTTTCCAGATTGAAACAACTTAGAGGCCTCGAGCTACAATAGGCCAACCTTACTGATTTGGCTTTATCTACAAAGCTCTATTGGAGATGGTGCACTAAATAGGACCATTTTTGGGATAGGATTATTTCTAAAAAGTACTTGAGGAGGGTGGCAAAGGAGGAGGTACCTTGGTTTTCTCTTCTAGGTAAAGGCTTTGTGATTTGGGAAATGCTTAAAAAAGGAGCTAAGCTGATCAAGGATGGTTTGTTCTGGATTTGTGACAGGGGGTTCAAAGCTTTCTTTTGGTATGACTCTTAGGAAATTTTTTCTCCAATCATGACTATACATTCTAATATGCAAGATCTTTGTCATCGTTTCCTGGAGGCTGGTTGGTCCTAGGTTGAGGATTTCAAATCTACTCATTTTTGTGGGCAGGTGGAATTGTTTAGATGGAAGGACCCTAGAGAGTCTACCGGGGGTTTGGAAGAGGTTCATGCTAAGCTAAACAATATTCTTTAGCCATAAGAGAGTGCAACTCAATTAGGGAGATGGATATTTTGGCTTGGTGTTCTCATCCTAAGGGGTTCTATATGGTGGCTAGTGGTTATGAGGAGTTGATTTTTTGAAAGTACAGGGGGTTGGAAGTTTCATGGGAGAAAAACATTTGGAATAAGTTTTCTTCGCCTAAGTGTAATTACTTCTTATGGAATTTAGCCTAGATTAGATGCTTGACTTGGGATAATATTCATAGGCGAGGTTTTCAGGATCCATCTATATGTGCTCCATGTGGCTGTTGCAAGGAGGATTCGTCACATTTGTTCTTCTAATGCCCTTTTTCTAACCTTATTTGGCACCTTTGGTGGGGTATTCGGAGACATCCCTATGTTCATGCTTCTTCACTGATTGAATTTTGGAGTAGTCTGGGGAGGCCTCTAACAAAGGCTTCTTTCCTCCAAATTGTTTGGAATATTGGCCCCACTTTCATTCTCTGGTAGATTTTACTTAAGAGGAATTGTAGAATTTTTTGTGGAAGTAATCTGATGATTCAACAAGTTTGGTAGATAGTTGTTGGCATGATTTAGGAGACTGTGGAAGCTAAGTGTGAAGTGTCTTTTCCTTTGGAGAGGGGAGATGAAGAGATTGTGAATAGCTTGGGCCTACATGGTCTGGTCTTTGATTCTTTCTATGTTCGAAGAGGTCATCGTGCCAAAAAGAAGGTTCAAAGAAATAGTGGTTGGTCCCCTCCTTCGGCAGATCTTCTAAAGATCAATACCGATGGCTCTTCAAGGGGTAATCTTGTGCTTGCTAGGATTGGTATTGGAAGAAATAGCTTTGGCAAGGACATTTTCTTCTTTTCCATTCATAAAGGGTTGCAAACCAACAACTTCATGAAAGTTTTGGTGATTCTCGTTGCTATTGAGAGAGCTTGCGCTCTTGGTTGGCGCAAGATCATCTGTGAATCAAACTCTCAAATCTTGGTCAATTTATTGACTGAGTAGAAGTTGGATGAGGTTAATTGGCAACTTATCTCTATTGTTAGGCATATTCTGCGGTTGATTTTTATGCTTGAGTTTGTTTCCTTCACTCACATTCCTTGGGAGTGGAACAAGGTTGTTGATTGTTTGGACAAATGGGATTTTATACAGATTGGTGATTGGAAGGTTGAGGGCTAGGAGAAATTATCCCAGGATTATGCACAATATCTTGAGAGGTTAATCTTGGAGGACATGGGTGGAAGATGTTTCTTATTGGTCGGTCCTACTGTGGGTTCTACACTTTTATGGTTGTTTGTTGATCTTTAGTTTCTTGATTTTCTCTCTACGTGCCTGTTTTGGACCCTAATTGCTTTGTACTGTTGATTTTATGGATGCAATGCAAATTTTAACCTCTTTATTAAAAAAAAAAATAGCTTGGAGAAATAGATAAATATTTATTTATTTGTTTTAGAAGAAAATATTTAATTTAAATAAAATATTTTTCATTTATTTAAGAGGAGTGTTAGCTAATTAAATCATTTTTGAAAATTATTTAATTATAGATTACCAAAGATAAATTAATTTAATCTTGATTAATGTTGGAGAGAAAATGATAAGAGATTAATTAATTAATTAATTAAAAAAATATTTTATTAATATAGATATGATAAAAAAAATTAAGATAATTAAATAATTAATATAGATAGAGGAAATGATAAGGATAATGATGAAATGATAAGATGAAAATGCAATATTCATTTTTAGGTGTCGAAACCCAAAAACCCCCTAGCAATGAAACTAAATACTAAAGATAATTATTAAGCATGCAAGTATTTTCACATTAATCCTTCAAGGATAATAGTACAATAATCAAACTACAAAAATTTTAACATTTTGTCATGTAAACCACACTTAGAAAAAAAAAAGAATGAAAGATAGAATAGAAAAAAACACAAGAAAGTAGAATATAATAAAATGCCCTAGACAAACCTTTTCTGGGAAAACCCAATCTCCAAAGCACCAAACCAATGTATTTTTTAACAACAAATATTCATAATACAATATCATATTCTTGTCATAATGTGGAGATCAACATCCCCTTCCTTTAGTGGAAAATTGCGCCATAACCCTTCAAGAACACCTTCCATCCATCCTCTACCGATGCCTCCAATATATAAAATTAAACATGCCCCCAAGAAATACCATGGCGTGTATTCTCACGACCCTCATATGTGCGGAGCCATCCCAAAAAAATTTAAAAAATACTTACACAAGCATCTTTGATCTCCATTATGCAAATTGGAATATATAACTTTGAAGAACTAATTACATTCCATGCCCAACTAATAATAGAAAATAATCCTATAATTCCACAATTTAACCCCCTAATCAATGCTCTTATGCATCATAATATCTCTTACACTATTTATCTTTGTCATAAATTTTCTTACACATCCTTCATAACAAGGTTTTATTTCACACATATTTACACATGCAATACCAATAGTTACAGATAGTCTAATGGCCAAGGCATAAAGTGGAACATCCCTTTACATGAGGATGCATAAAATAATAAATAATTAAATAATTCAAACTTTAAGACTTGTAAGGTGTATTATGAATCCCAACATTCTCCAACTTTTCATATATCTTCCAAAAGTTAAAAAAAAAGAAAAAAAAATAATGACTAATTGTCAAGGATATAACTATTTTGCACCAACTAAATCCTATGTGCTCACAAGCTCAAGTAAGAATGTACAACATCCATCAAGTGACCCTTATCTCAACCACAACACTTTGATCCTCCATCATGCCCAAACATCAAAGATAAGAAACCAAAGTCAAGATTATTTTTTGAATTTCATGTTTTAACTCAAACATATAAATCGAAGTCCAACTCCTCTAGAACAAGATTAGGTATCTACCAAATACTTAAAAATAGTTAAATAGTGACCACAACATATTGACAACACATCCAACTAACCATACCTCAAAAATAGGGTATACACATCACAAGTATACTTTATACTATCAACACATTTAGCCCAATCGACAATCACAAATATTTGCATATTGATTGTCTTACACAAAGTCTAGATCTCTATTAGTAACAAAAAAATACCTAAAGACCTTTATACCATATTTCAATGAAAAATATACCTCCCTAATAATCTCACTACATACATAATGTTTAGTGTAAAAATGACAAAGAATCCACAAAATACACCAATAGCACTCACATAAAGGATGTGGTTGAATCCGCTATCACATATTGTCGAATAATACACACTAATTTATAAATTTGCAAAAATTACTAGTGCAAAACTCTCTCCCTTATCACCTCATCTCTCTTTGGTTCTTCACATCACATAGAAAATGAGATTACAAATCTCCAATCATCCTTACATTATTAACAAATAATTAACTACGATACTAGTAAATGCTCAACTCTACACAAATCTCAACTCCAACATGAATCACGAAACCTTCAATATATACAAAAAACTATAGAGAGAAAAAACATAAATCAAACCATGTCCTTTCCAACACCAACATGTACTCTAGTTCTGATAAATAAGATCTCCTAAATCCCCAAACTAAAAATCTAACATCTAAACATTCAATCCCAATGTCAAACATAGCATCAATAGATGTAAAACTCTTACATTAAAAAATTATAAAAAAAAAAATCATTCCCGCAACAAGGGAATATGCCCAAAGCTAGTAACCATTTCCTATACTCTTAAAAACACATTGTCCTAAAAATTGAATTATTGCTCCAACATGGTATCAAAACCTAGAATTGTAATCCCTTCCCAATTTTAGTTAAAATTTGCATGTATTCCTATCATAGGTGTGTCATAGATCCAAATGGACACTATAATTACATTGGGAAGGCCCGAATTAGCTAGAAATTCCTATCAAATCATATAATTTTGTCACAATGAATTTTTACCCAAAAAAATTAAGTTATTGTATTGTAGGATTGTATAAGTTGTATGAAATTATGTACTTGTACAGAATTATAAATTCCAAAGGAAAATATTTTTAGCAAAATCTTTATTTGTAGGTCTACAAGCAAAATTTATTTATTGTTATAATTTCCACTAGTTAATGGCAAATGATTTCCTATGAGTTTGAGTTTTTTTGTGATTACAATGTTTTTAACCTAATGTTCCACATGTGATATCTATTATGGATGTTCAAAGGTTTCTTTTATTTTTTTACTGTTATAATTCTTCATGTAGAGAGTTTTTTATGTCCTATATACCAACAATAAGGCTCAGCCTCCATTGGCCTCCCCACCATGGCCTCACTCTAGTTATTAGACCTCCCAAAAGTTGCACTACTAAACCAAATCTATCAATGTTGCTCCATAGGCAACACTCACTGTTGAATGAATAAGAAAACTAAGAGAGGGGGTGGATCAATTGTATCTAATTAAAACATCGGAACCCTCAATAGTAATTAGATCCACATGCATTCATTAAACCCTTAATCTCTTATAATGTTTAACCATGAAATGTAGATAAATGAAACTGAAACAACACTATACACAAGAGAACACCAAATTTATGTGGAAAACCCTGGGAGGGAAAAACTATGGTGAGGATTAGCTCACAATATAGGTAATTGCAAAACTGATACAAAGAGACTCACTGCCATAATAGGACACACTATCCAAAAAGGCTCACTACCAGAATAGAAAGAAGAAAGAAGATAGAATGTTACGCAGCGAAAATGATCTCAATGTAACAAAGAATCCACCACAATAGCTCCAACAACACTCACAACCTCCAAGAGATCAAGATACCTTCAGCTCACTGCATTTAAGGATCTTGCATTATAACTCGCACTACATTTTGCAACTCTACACTTAATTTTGCATCACAACACTCAACTCTATTCCACACTTCATCTCACATCAACTCACCTTGCATTTATACCATCCACAACTTCAAAAGCATCTTCAAGTCAGCTACACAAACCTTACACTTTAAAAATTCAAAAATAGGTTGGCACTAAGCATTCCCACGGTGGATAAGAATGAAAGTGGACCAATACAAAACTTAATTGGGACCAAAATCAACACTCACACACCATGCTACACCTTCATCAATACTTAAACATCTTTGAATGTAGTGTAAACACCAGGTGGGTTGTTACCTGTGCAAACACCATTAAACTTTGAGGTACAAACTTCCTCAAATCCAAGGACAACTTGAAAACCACACACCATGCTTCTATAAAATCTATAATATTCCACAAACCACATGAGATCCAACAAATTCTTCGCACCAACTAACACCTTCATAATGTACACAACTTGTACACTCAGACTACTCTACCAAACACTTTAACTCTAAAATCCATCTTTCAGAGTGCCAAACCACGAATCCTCTTAACACAGGAAAGAGACCAACACCATAAAAATACCTTCAAAACTACAAGTCTTGAAGCACAACCGCAGAGAAATGCAGAGCCAAAACATTTCTCCCAGACACCTTTATAAGCAACACAAATCCAGTTCACACACTAGTGAACATAACTTTTGCACATCAATCCAAAAGCCCAAATTCTGGATATAGAAACTCTAAACACCTCTAACCAACATATCCAAACCACACAAGCATATCTTCAGCCCAAAAGAAATGTGGAGCAAAACCAAAACACTTATGCAACACCTTGTTTCCTCTTTTTATCAATTTTCTCAATATCCTCAACATCTTTATCACTACCATAACCATAACCAAAAGCTTATCAAGGCAACACTAGAGGTTAACACCGGTAACTTAATTGATGACAACATAATGCAACTAATCAAAGCAAAAATCTCTCTCAACCACTACACAATTGACACTGATGATAACACAAGCTTGTTGACATCAATGACAACACCTTCATACTTACAACACTCACACCACAACCCTTGTCTTTAAACAAAATTGTGACCCCTTTTGTGGACTATTGCTTCTTTGTGGCATCAACAAACCTTCTCTTAAGTGGTTTCATTCCTTCTAGCTCCACCTACAAGCTACCTACAATGCACCTTCTACAATGGTGACTCCCAAGGCCTTCCAACAAAGTCTACATCTCTAGCATGGTGTCACCCATAATAAGAAACCCAAAAACACAAGTTACCTTTCACTTAGCTCTTCCTACTTTTTTTTCCTAGCAATGCCCATTGTTCCACAACTTCCCCACCATGCATTACAAACAACTCTCACATTTTAAGCTAACATTTTGTGTTTTTGGTTAATATTTAACATTTATAGTCATGATTTTTATCTTTAATGTAAATGTTTTATATTAATTTTAGACTACTTAGCATTTCTCATAACATTAAATCATTCACATTTAAATGTTAACATGTTATTGTAACCACTAGTAGTTTTCCTAAGGTGCTAACAATTATGCTAACCATAGGGAATTAAGTATTTTCTTGAAAGAGTTTTTCTAATCATAATTTTCAAACCAAGGGGCATTTTTCAAACTTAAATAGTCAATGAAAAAATAGTTTCATCCTAGATCATGGTGAAATCAAATTTTCCAAAATTTGTTTAGTTTAACTATTTTTTGGCCTTCAATGTCAAGCTTTGTATTAAATTTTAACAAGGCATAATGCTCATCCTAGTTACTGATATTTAGCAAACATTTTTTCAAACATATTAGAAAATTGCAAGGATTTTGACTATTGATGTATTTTTCAATTTGGATATTTTTTTATGAAAAATTGCAAGAATTGCCATCTTTTATAAATAGATTATTCAGGCTTCCATATTGTGCTTACTGTAAAAAAAAATTGTTATATTTTATAAGGGGCTTATTTTATAATCTTAATCAAATTTGAGGGGTTTGCAAGGCACATTTTAAGTTCCTCTTTGTGTGTCTCAAGAATGGATCCAAAGTTTGATCTATTAACTCATCATAATTTTGACGCATGGAAATTAAAGTACAACTTATTCAATCAAAAGGGTTGTAGAAAATGTTAAATGGCCATAAAATGCAATTCACATGTGAGTATGAAGAAATTTTTTATCAGCACAAGTTAGATGAGGCAATGGGAATTATTAGCCTCCATGACTACCCAATAATTTACAAATTTCATCTTGTAAAGTGTATAACTCCTAAGTGAATGTGGGACAATTTAATGATTTGTTTGGTACAATTTATGAGTTTAAAATACTTAAATTGGATGTTAAATTAACAACATTGTCTCTTGATACATTTCCTTCTATTGAATATTTATTGGTCAAAGTTAAGTCTATGCTTTCTCAACTTTGAGGTTGTAGTAAAAAATCAAATAACTAATATCTTCTTGGTTTTGTTAAAGCTCAAAGGTCCTTATCAAATCTTTTCTTCTACCTTGTACTCTACCCTGGATTCTCTTGGAATAACATTTCCAATGCCTACATTTGAACAATTTTGTGATAGACTCATGGAACAATAATCTAAATTACTCTCCATGGATTCTACAACCTCTTCCAAAATTCAAGCACTAGTGGTCGAAGCATCTAAGGGAAAAGTTAAGAATTCATATAAACAATCTAAGGAAAAATCATCTCCAAGCAATGATAACTTATCTAAGTTGAAGAACAAAATTGATACACTGGCCACACCATCATCTAAATCAAGTAAGAACTCTTCTGCAACAAAGAAGAAAATCAAAGGACCATGTACTTTTTTTTGGATTATAAATCATCACATTAATGAAAATTTGGAAGAGGTCATGAAGAAACACAAAATTGATATTACCAAACCAAGCAAGGGACAAGCACTTACAATTATGGTAAGCCTTGTTGATCATAGAACAAATCAACTTCACAGTGAATTCAATTAAAGAGAAATTCAGCAATAATGATAGGAAGTTTGGGATGTCTCCTTAACAGTCTTAAACAATCCAATACAATGAATGACATGAAGTATATAAATGCAGACTTTATTAACAATGATTTTAAACAGGATAGTGTTATGAACCTGACTCCCCACTATTACATTCCCATTCCAAACATGACAATACATATGCCATTGGCCTGCAAATGTCAGTCTTTTTTCTGTGTAGCAAAACAGTTCTATTTCCTATCTTCACGCCCGATTCTCTACATACTCAGCCTCCTTTCGATTGTTTTATTTTGTTTACGGACCTCTCTAAAACCTGATTGAACCAAACTTTTTGATCGACCACATACAAATAGCAACTGTGATCGGGCATCACCAAACCAACACCACAACGGTTGCATCCCAACTGTCGATGGCGGTTAACCAACCGGGAGTGTATTCTACCAATAACTTTGACTACACAGATTTCATTTCCCAATGATGATAGGAAATAATGACATGAATGAACCCGAACTATCCATCTTCAAACAAAACCAAAGGAGTTTTATTTCATCTAACTAGTCTGTAGAACCAACAACTAAACAAAAGACCAAAATGAACAAAGAAAAAAAAAGAAACAAAAGGGGAAGATGATGCCCCTGCATCATACAAATAGAGGTTGGACTCATCTACAGACAATTAGATAGTTGACCTGGGAGCTTCACATCATATGAATCATTCAAATGGACTACTTGAAACTCTTTCAAATAGAATTGCATCTTAGATTGTCTCTTTGTAGATATTAGTTTTGGGGTTAGGTAATATATAGTTGATAGATGTTTAAAATAAGCATGTTCTCTATGTTCCCAAAATTCCTACCAATCTTCTCTCTATATACCAAATTTTTCATACTAGGGATGGTAATAAAATTGATTAAATTTCACCACATTATATAGTTATTCAAGAATTGCAACATCCAGAGAAGATTATTTATTTAAGTAGAGTTAATCATGGATTTAAATTGTACCAAGTTTCATGGTTTTGATTCATCTTGTGGTTCATCACCCATTTCCCATGCATATTATTTGAGTAGACTTTGGCATGAGAGTTTTGGACAGCTCAATTACAAGTATCTTGAGCAATTGAGAACATAGGAGATGGTAAGTTTGGTCTTCTTAAGGTTTCATGCGCATCGGGAATTCTCCAAGGTTGTGTCCTTAAAAAACATCATCAATAAAAGGGTAAGTCCCATCATTCTATTTCCTTACTTGAGTTGGTTCATAGTGACCTCATCTCATTTCCAACTCCTTTTTTTTGGAGCCAAGTATGTGCTTACCTTAATTGATGATTATTCTTGTTGCACATGGGTGTACTTTCTCAAGTACAAGAGTGATGTTTTCACCACTTTCAAAACTCTTAGGGTTTTAGTCAAGAAGCATTCAAGTTCTTCTATTTAATAGATATGCACAAATAATGGGAGGTAACATGTGAACTAGGCCTTTCAAGATTATTGCACTAAGCAGGGTATTCATCATCAGTATTTGGTTCCCTATACATCTTATAAAAATGGTGTCACCAAAAGAAAGAACATATCACTAAGGTAGATGTAAAATTGTATGCTTCCATATTAGTATGTGGCCTATCTTTTTGGGATGAAGCAATCAATTATGCCAACTATATTTAGATTTTTACTCCCCACAAGGAAATTCAAAATATCACTCTAAAGGAGGCTTGGTTCAATATCAACCATGATGCTTCCTTCTTTAGGGTATTTGGTTGTGAGGCTTAAGAATTCATACTAGATGGTTAGTGTAAGCTACAATGGAGAAGAAGATTCAACCATACATCTTTATTGTCTATTATTAAGATGTAAAGGCTTATCAGTTGTTTGATCCAACCATTAAATGTCTAATTTTATAGGGATGTTTAATTTGATGAGTCTTTTACATAAATGAATCATCCATCCACTTCTTCCTCACTGCCTCATTTTCCTTTAGGTATCCTCTCATCAAAATCAATCCATAAGATTCATTCAAGCTAGGTTGCATGTTGTCAAATTGGTGATCTTCAAGCAAAGAGAGCATCCATAAATCAATCATCCAAGGAGAAAATAAAACCACAATGGAGACTATGGTAATATATTATGTTGATTTTTATGTTATTCTTTGTTGAATTTCTCTTTTGTGTGCTCTATCTAGAGGTTTGTGATAGTTTAGATAGGATTCTCTTGTAGTGCATTTGTTTCCACTTGCATATCTAAAGTAGCACTTACATTCTAGTGACTCTAATAATTTAGAAATACAAGTGGAAAAAAATACAATGCAAGAGAATCATATCTAAACTATCACAAACCTCTATATAGAGCACACAAAAGAGATTCAACAAAGCATAACATTAAAATCAACATAACATGTTTTTGATTAGAGGTAAAAAATGTGTTTTGAAGGGGTGCAAAACCCTTTACAAAAAGATCAGATGAAACAAAAGATAACTACATAAAGCATATAGCAGCCCAAAAAGAGCACACCATCAACGCCACAATAGCCAAAAAGGAGGGACAAAAGCAGCAGCACTACATATTCTTTAGGATATCAGCAGCCTCCATGTCGCTCGCCATAGCCTTCTGACAGTCATCTATGACTTCAAACAAGTCTTTAATAGGAGTCCCAACCTGAACCTTGGTCTTGTTTCACATTCTAGCCCCAGGCCCACCCACATTCACCTCACTAATAAAAACATTATGCTTATCACCACCCTTATCAATAGAAGCCTCTTCCTCCATAAGCCTACCACCACCACCAGTTTCCTCACCAGGAGCAATCTCCTTGTGTTTCTTGGCACTATCAAAAGGAGAGGAAATGCCCACAGACTCAAACTTAACTACAGATTTAGTCCCCTCCCCGCCCTTCTCCAGATTAGCATAAATCCTCTCTATTTGGTCCTCAAGGGTGAGAATTATTTCCTCAAGAGTCTACTTCATCTTCAATGTTTCATCTACTACAATTTTCAAAGAATCAAACAGTTCATCAATCTGATTCTGAACTGAAGACTCGCCAAATTTACTCTTCACACCTCGTACTTTAACATTGGTCATGTTAAGTTCATGGAATTCCCATTTAAACAATTTGAAAAAAAAATGGAACCCTCTCTAACCTTTCCCAAAACATCAGAAATATCTTCATGGTTAAAGTTAAAAACACCCTTACCCATAGCATTATCCTCCTGAGAGGAGCTTACCTTGTCCTGACTAGCAGAGACGTCCTTACCCTTACCAGCAGCAACCAACATTTTGATTTTTCAAAATAGATTTTGCAATCTCCTCAACAACATACTTCATTTTCTTTTGCGAGTCCAAATCCACAACCGGGGAATCCACAGCGCCCCGCCCACCAGCCATCTTAAGGGGAGAATCAGCTTGCATCTCAATCAATTGGCTCGCGGACCTAACAACCAGTTTCTTGTTACTACCCACCTGGAGATCCTTCTTATGCTTTTTCCCCAAAATAGGGGGTGATGAAGACACCTCACCAACCATTTCCATCTTCTCCTTTAGGCATCTACTTGGCTTTTCAGCAACAATATCCTCACTGCATGTCTCATAACCCTCATTAGGGCTTGACACCCCTTTCTTAGACTTACTCACTTCAGGGGGTTGTGAAACCATCTCCATGGAAGCAAGAGAGTCTAGTACATAGTCCACGTCCTCCTCAGACTCTGATTCCTCTTCCAAAACAAGTTTCCTCTTTTTCCCTTTCTTGCTAATCGACTCCTCTTCAGAAATTGTTTCATACTCCACAACCAGCTTATGTTGCTTACCCTTAGGAGTAGCGATCGACTTAAACACCTCAAAGGATTTAGCATAGTCAGAGATTAAAATAATGAGACCCGCATGCAAAACCAAATTTTTTGGGTTCCTTTTGTGGTCCATCAAACCAGAATCCAGCGACGCCAAGAGATAATAAGGAAAATAAATTCTCTTTTTATGGCGGAAATGATTAAGCATAATAAAATGGTAAGAATTTACCACAAAGAAATGATCTTTGAGGGTAATATACCTCATGAGTTCCTTAGCCACATCCCTACAAAGTGCCTTCAAAGAGCTTTGTTGGTACCCACCACTCTTCACTATCTTCAGATCTTGAGCTTCATCCCCTTTGAAAAAGATTTGCATGGTTTCTTGTGATTCCTTCTTGTCTCTAAGAACTTTCTTGCCATCCGTAGACAACCAAGTGATATTGGTTGTAAAATCCTCATTCACATCAAATTTAGTTCCTCCCAATTTCAAAACCCTATTGTTCCATGCTTTAGCAAAGAAATCCATCGTTTGTGGGTTGTTTCCATGAAACCTTTCCAAATACGAAGTCATCCCACCTTTCTCTAAAACACGCCACACCTCCTGCTTCTTCTTAACAAGATCATAGGAGAAAGTCTTTGCATGATTCCTATCTCCTCCCATGATATTAGAATTTGCAAAGCCGAGAATCTTGAGAACCTTGAAAGCAATGAGAAGAAACCTCGAGAAGGAGATGTAAAGAATGCCCACAATCTGTGTGACAACAAAATTATGGTAGGAGAAAATAATGAGCCTAGAGTTTCGTTCCATATGGATATCAACCAGGGTACAATCAACTCGATCCATATCTAGCTTACCAACACTCCACATAATAACCTACCACATGAAAATAGTCATGCACACCCCGAGCCTTAAAAAATCATCAACCAAGTTATCAATTTTGGCAATCATGATTAATACAAGCAATTGCCTCCATAGGGAGGGGTTCATTCATACCCCATTCCCTAATACCCCTAACACCAAGATTAGTGAAAACATCAGCTAATCCATTTCCTTCTCTCAAAATATGAGAAATATAATACTCATCAAAGGAATTGAGAATATCAATAGCATCCATAATCAAAGATTCAATAGTCCATGAAGGGGCAGCACAATTCTTCAGATTATTAATAATATTGAGAGAATCCCCCTCAAGCCACACTTTCTTGTAACCTTTCACATGTGCCAACTTTAAGCCATGGTAGGCTGCAGTCGCTTCTGCATAGTGATTTGTCTAAGTTCCCAAAGGGAGCGCCACAGCGGAAATGAACCTACCATTAGAATTAATCAACATAACATGTTACCATAGTCTCCATTGTGGTTTTATTTTCTCCTTGTATGATTTATTTGTGGATGTTTTCTTTTCTTGAAGATCACTAATTTGACAGCATGTACCTAGCTTGAATGATTATGGATGAGGAATAGGAGAAGTGTCTGAATTTTTAGATTTTGGGAATGGGAAATAGATGGCTAAGATTTGATTGTGAGATCAAGTGTGGAGAATGGTCAAGAGGAATTCCCTAGGATCTAGGAAAATATGGAGGGTGGAGATAAGGTAGTTAGAATGTGCATGGTTAGGATGAATTTACTAAGTTGAGTAAGTGGTTAAGGACATGAGGGAAGCTAGGGACATGTGCATTTAGGGAAGCTAGATTCTAGGGTTGTGTTGAGAGAATAATGGGAGCACAAGAACAATTGTTCCTAGTTCCACATTATTCTTGGAAATTGGTGAGGGAAAATATGCTTTATTAAATAATAATATTATTTAATTAGTTTAGCCACATGGGTGAGGTGGATAATTGGTGGAAATAGGTAATTATTCATTTATTTATTTGTGAGGAGATAGAAAAGGTGGTAAATTAAATAAAATTATTATTTAATTGAAGTGTGATACTTTAGGTGAAAAGGATATGTCCTAGGTTGATTAGGACTAGGTGATTGGATATAGGCTTAGGTGATGAAATTGGTCGATTAGGGATTAGGTGATCCAGGTTTAGTGATGATGAATAGACCTAGGGAATTTTTTAGGTGTTTATAGTAGTAATGGAGAAGAGAGTTGGTCAACAATGAGTGGAAGGAAAGGTTTCTTCTAAGGGTATGTGTATAGGATGAAATTTGAACAAAGGTGGTATAATATAAAAGGGGGTGTGAAAGGTTAGGTTATGTGATATGAAATAAGTAAAATGTATGTGATGGTAGGAATGAAAGAATGAGATGGACATTGAATGGTAAATATATTTAGGATCTCAAAAAAACAATTGAGCATACCATCCTCTATTGGATATGAAGAAGAAGACACCATAGTAGATTATTTAGAACATAATCCATTCGCATCACATCTCCTATACCCTTCATGTTTTCTTAAAATGTGTGTTGAGGAGGATACAAGTGATAGGTTGTGGGATGGTCGGGGCAAGACTAACTTGGTCGAAGGGATGACATAGCCTAAAACTGAGCTTGAAAGAAACAATGTAGGAGATGATTTCTCATTATGATCTACCATCATAAAAATTGACTTATGTCCCTAACAAATAATGTAGAGCAAGTGGATAGAATTATAAACTAAAGTAATTGATTTTTGTAAGGCTACAATATAAGAATTGGCACCAAATAAAATATGCATTAGGCATAGAGAAAATATTTAAGCACTCATAATTTAATATCCTATGGGCATGCTACTAAAAAAATGTCATCCAAGCTTGAACTAGACTTCTTACTAAGGAATTTTCATAATCGTTCAAACTATCAAATTGAGATGGAAAAGAGGGCATACTTTCAAGTCCAGTCTTTCCATTTCTTAAATGCACAAAGTTGTCTCATTCATTCTCCACTTCATGTTTCTCCAATGTTTGAGTTTTTGATCAATTTTCTTAATATGATGTTGAATTATATATCACTTTAACACAATTTTTTAAATTAATTGAAAATTATTAAAATGAAAAACAAAATATGAAGGAAATTGTTCATGTTCTTCAAAACATGAAAACAATCAATCAAGTTATTCAAAACATGAAAATAATCAATTAAATTATCAAATTGAATTTAAAAACATGCAATTTTAATCCTCTATGACAACGAATTAATAAAAATTTGAAATATTTATCAAATAATAATTGAAATTTCTCAAAAATATAAAAAGTGAGTTTCTATGATTGATAATTCATGTCTTTCAAGGAAAAACAAAGCATGTGGGTCCAAACTCATAGGATGCGCATATTTTTTAACTATTCAATGTTTCTTGCAAAGAAACATGCTCGCATTTTAGCCTACGTGTGTTATATTATCTACTTTGGACATTTCCAACCCTTAGCCTAGTTGTATTTGCCTTGGACATCCAACCCAAAGGGTTGGACTTCACTATCAATGCCCAAAGTCATGTTTTCTATAAAATGTAGAAAATTGCATAAATTCAAGCATGCTCTCCATTAGGATTGAATGTGTTTTAATGTTAACTTGAAAAATCATCACAATAATGTCAAGCTCTCTTACCTTTCTACCTAGATATATTTTTTTATTTCAAATATGCTAAGGTTTTGATCTTGAATTTCTTTTGTCAATGTCTTTTGTTTTATTAAAAACCTACGTATTTCATTTTTAGTGTCATTTTTTATCCATTCATCCATATGTAAAACAAATTACATTTTTACATTCTAAAATCTATTCTATACACATTCAAAAAAATTACTTTAAATTAGTTTTCAAAAAATAGGGGGGCATGCTCAATTTTTTGTTTGTTGAAATGTGTTCACTTTAAAAATTAGTAAAAAAATGTCAATGGGTGTTTGGTATGTTGGTAAAGTTGAATGGTTCTAAATGAGCCCACCAAGGATCAATTATTGATGAATGCAAGGCCCCGACATCATAAGGGATGGGATTAGGATCGTGCCTCAAGCAACTTTGGCGTAATGGATACCCCTCAATCATTGGCTCTTAGTTGAAGAGGTTTCATGCTAAAAGCTTGTGCTCTTGTATCATGTAGCTAAAATCTTTTTGTGGACAATATAAAATCCTCCATAAAAAAATTGGTAAAAAATCATATATTTATTAAAAAATAACAAAAAAATTTGGCATAAACTACATGATGTTAACTATTTTTTCATCGAGATGACTTTTGAAATACTAAAAAAAGCTATCATTTAGGAGGAGCACGTTGGATGCTATGTTATATTTTTCTAGAAAAAATAGAAGCACTTTGTGTGCTCCCTCCATTTCAACCTCTTAATCTCCACCAAATTTTAAAAAAATTAGTAGTTTAAAAACTAGACTATGAGCACTATGACTCTTGTTCTTTTCGTATATTCAAATTCTATGTGTTGTTATCTTCAATTTCTCATCCAAAATAAAATTTTATTGATTTCAATATATATATATATATCATGCACAAGCACATCTAATGCATGTATTAGAATACAAATATCTAATACAAATGTCCTTGAAATACATGATATGATAGAGAATAATAAATCAAATAAAGTACTACACTTAAATTTGATATTGAAGGCTTTGTGGAAAGAATCTTTAAATATTGTACTATACAACATATTAGATTGTAGATTAAAAAATTAATCTACTATTCTCTAATTTTTCATATTTGATGCCTATCTTGCCTCTCTCAAATTCTATAGACAATACTATAGTAAAATTATAATCTAAACAACATATAGTTGAAATAGATGGATGAAAATCAATCCATAAGGTTAGCAAAATTAGTTTATATAGGACAACTAGCAATCATAATGTCTTTTCCAATACTATGCAACAACTATTAATGCAAAAAAGGGATGTCCTAATCATCACTTATACTATGAGATTCTTAACAAGATGGAAATATTTTCCAAATAATAATAATAGCCATATCACACATGTATAGTGATAATTTCCTAATAATCTCATAATGATGCCTTGGCATTCTTAACAAGATGAAATATTATTCAAATAATAGAAATAGCAATAATGTCTTTAATCATCTCATACTTGTATGTTGTCATTCTTAACAAGATGGAAATATTATTCAACTAACAGTAATAGTAAGAACACACATATAGAGTGTTGTCCATGTTAAATTCAACTTAGAAACAATATGCCCCACCATCCACTATTGGATACTATGCTTTGTCAATGAATAACTATAGTGCTATAGTCTTTCTAATTAGAATCAATTAGTTAAAAAGTATGCCAACATTTTAGGGACCCTTTAATCACAACCTTTAGGTTTCCCAAATCAATAATGTTTTCTTATCACTCCAAAAACACAATGTCTCCTTAGGTCGATATCTTAAGTAAATCACAGAATATAAACTCCAAGGTTGGGAAATTATATCTTCTATTAGGTCGACTAAGTACAAAAACTAGTTTAATATTTTTTAACTAATATGCTTGTTGGTTTCTAAACAAGTCCTTGGTTATACAATCTTCAAAATAATAAAGTGTCAAGATGTCAATGGAAGAGTACCAAATGCATCCAACTCAAGGTATATGAAAGAGTGTATAGATTATAGATCAAGCCTATCACTAGCTCTAACCATAATCCTCATCTTGGACATAACAACATCATGATAATCATTATCAATCAATTAATATAAGGATTATGAGCCATACCACTTAGATGTGATTTAAACTCACTAATCAAAATCTATGTACATATAACTAGACAGTAAGAATAATTTCACATGAGAGAATACATCAATAAATTCATCATAAACATCAAGTACTAGTTCTTCACTAAGTCATGTATTTTCATTATGTAAAAGAAATTGTAATTAGGGAAATTTCCATATTGACAACAACCACACCATATAATTAATTTCCGTAATAGGAAGAGATTCTTTAATATGAAGAAGCATTATTTCCCCCTTCAGTTTTAGTAGTAGTCCATCATCAATGTCAATCCATATATCCATATAAGTTTCATGTTGTTTTATTACTTGGTAATCTAGAAGGTTATCCTAGATAACTAATCCATAGTTAATCATGTTCTCATTCCATATAATTTATTTCAACCATACTTTCTTAGACTCTTGTTGCAATTATGTGTCAATAATAAATCATAATAGAACCTCTATGATCACACAACAATGAATTTTTTAAACAAATCCACCTCTATATTTATACATACATTTTAATTGTCCCCAACATTATCCAATGCATTCTATTACATACATGTATTTCTAAGTTAAATAAGAGTTTTTTTTTGTATCAATGTCTAGTATGAGATAAGTCACATGTTCAAATTTGTTGCAATCCTTATGATAAAAAGAAAATAAACAAAACAAAAACAAAAACATTTTCATCATATCTATTAATATGCCCTTAAACATAATCCCAACAATACTCAATTTATACCTCTTGATTGACTAAGGAATTAAGTATATACACAATATATTCTAGATCAAGGTTTCATATTCATGTAACATTTTGAAGTGCTATAAGAAACTAGTCCTTAGACAATTTTACCCTCTACATTAGCTTTCAATTAACTAAAACATAGCTTATCCTACAATTGCTAATGGCAACATATAAAGTTAATCTTAAGTTCATATGAGCATTTAAAAACACCCTCCCTCTTTGATAAAATAACTTACTCAATTTCCCTATCTTATGGAGGGATTGGGGCTAATGTTAGAACTTGTTAGTTTATTTGTTGTATTTTGAAAAAACAACAAGATGGCTTCTTCATTTATCAACATGACCTCTAAAGAGTTTCAAGCAAAGCTCTAAGATACTTTAGCTCGAGTTCTAGCCATTTTACCTAGTCTTTGATATTTTATATTTTGGTTTTTGTCTTTATCAACATGACCTCCAAAAGAGTTTCAAGCAAAACTCTAAGATACTTTAGCTCGAGTTCTAGCCATTTTACCTAGTCTTTGATATTTTATATTTACCCATCTAACAACTTTGACAATTTAAAAATGATAATATCACCCAAGAAAGAAAACAATTTAATGTCGAAAGTAAGAGAATACAACAAGATAAGAAACAAAACTTTAAAAAAGCTAAACTAGAAATACTTGCATATATTATGTTTATAAATATCAAAGGAGCCATGTGGTGAGGTGGTACATGCAAGCATAACCATGCTTACAAATATTAGGAATGTAGTCCAAACATAACTCACATTAAAATCCAACCATAATCTCACCCACAAGTTGCCAAGAAAAAAGGAAAAGAGATGCAAATATAGTAAAGCATGGAGAAAGCAGTTTCTTGGGTTTCAATAGGTCTATGAATCTTGATTGAATCCAAACTTATTCCAGATTCTATAAATTGAAGATGTGAGTTTAATCTGACATCAAAGGAAGCATAGACAAGCACATGAACTGCTTCACAAACGCCCAAAAAAGAGTGGTCTCATGATATGCCATGGTTGCAAGACATGCACAAAGGATCTGTTAAACAAACTTTAGAAATTTCATACACAGATAATAGCTAGTTTCCTAAATTGTTGTCCACTTCAACCATAGGTTTAGAACTGTCACCTAGATTATACATCCACAAGAAAGCATTAGTCTTGATAGCAACAAGTAATGGAAAAGGGTGCAGAAACTTATCTTCCAACGAATCTCTACTGAACAATTTCCCTTAGTAATAAGTAAACCTTCTTAGAAACCCAATAGAGCGACATGGATCACATTTGTTTATTTCATATTACAAGCATCTAATCCGATTACAGATCTTGGATTTTTCCTCCTACAATTGGACGTGCACAAACACATATTTTCTTTTTCTAATCTTTAATGCCTAGAAATGTAAAATGGGTATTGATCTTCCTTTGGTTTAGCGTGAGATTTACTATAGCAACTTGCTCTAGCAGTTTAAACACAATGTCTCCCTACACACGATCACGGTTCAAATCCCATCAGACTGGAAGCCTCATTAATGTGTCTTTGTCTGAGAATTTGACATTTCCAAAAGAAAAACAAAAACCAGACACTAGATCTACTACAAGAATTCTTATTTTAACAGGAAACATAACAAATTTAACAATAAAATGAGTTTTGTGTATTTCCAATATTAAAATGTCCTATAATACAAGGCACCAACATTATGTGCATTCTTACAAGAGAGAGTACACAAACAACTGTATTACACATTAATGCAAAAGTAATCAAGAATGTGAGTTTTTGAGTCCTACCTTTTTAGATCAGAGGCAATCACAGACTCCAATGCTTGCCATCCAATGAAACCAAAATAGACTATGTCGCATAGCATTCATCTAGACGATTCAAAATCATCAACATCATATCCGATCCCAAAACCACAAGCGGGTTATTGTAATTATCCTACTCCTCTTCCTCCTTTTCCAAACACTTGTCTAGAAAATCCCTTCATGGATCTATCATGCTCTCCCAAATGAAGTTGAAAGTAAAAGAAAAACAAATAATGATCATGTAGAAATCTCCTCAATCCCCTCTAGGTGTGTCACTAAATGGGAGTTAATTCCCATCATACTTTTTTAACTCCCATTCCACTACTATATGGATTGAGTGTTTTCTGCTAAACTTAACTCCTTTGTTTTCAATTATCATAATTCAAATAATATCTTCCATAGAATAAATAAATGTAAATAGAAGTAAATATAATCACTCTTATCCTTCAATACCAAGTAATAATATAGGGATAACATTCAGTACAAAATATCAAAGAATAATGTTCATATATTATTGCAATCAACTTAGACTATATATTGCAATGTGCGATCAAACAAGCTAACAACAATTGACTTAATGTCAACACTCAAGGAAATGATTCATACATACATGTGTGATGAGATTCTTTTAGTCATGTTGTCATACCAACCTTCTAGAAGCCCTCTCCCCTGTGATATACTCTCTACAATCAAGAGAGTCAATTCTTTCTTGTCACATTCGTGAACAAAGATAGAACAAGTAGTTAGTCTTTTTCAAAATCATGATTAGATTTAACATTAAAAATAATAATTAAACATGTCCTAATTCAACATCTACAATATTTCTCAAAATGCTTCAACATTGTGTACAATCATTATCATTAGCAAGTTGAAAAATAATTTGTATATTCATAATTATTTTTCCCAATTGTTAGTCAATCAACAATTCAATACATTATAAAAAATATTTATAATTAGACATAAAGATAGGGATGTGACACTATAGATGTGTCCACATATCTTTGAAAGAGGAGAATTTTCTCAAATGTACATTATTCTTAATGATAGGCAATCTCTCAGAAAACTTAATCGTAACTCATTGTCATCAAATTGGTATTTTCATTCATCACATAGTAAAATTTGATAACATAATCAGTTATGTGTTTATTGCTTCTTTGAGTGCATTTAATCAAATCATTCACAGTGATCTTCAAACCCATGTTTATATGAAAATGTTGTAAGAAGCATGTATCAAGATCATCAAACCATTTTATGGAACTAAGAGGCAAAGAGTAAAACCAATTGATGGCATAATCCTCTAAGTTTTGTGGAAATAGCTTGACCAAAATCTTATAATCTTACACAAAGTTGATGCAAGCAATTGTAAAAAATTGGATGTGGACACTTGGATCTCCTTTTCTATTATATAATTCAAATCTAGAAGCCACAAATCCCACATGCAATGGATGAGAAACAACCTCAAAAGATAAATGTGTGCAATATGGAGAGTTGTTGCAGTAGAATATTTCTTATTGTGATTGAGTTCCTTTTTAATAATGAGATTGATTGTCTCTTGTAATATTGCAAGTGCATGGGAAACAAAGGTGAGAGGTGAGGTCATAGTCATGGATGGATGGAAATATAGTATGAGTCATGGATGGTGATAATATCATAATTACATGCTCAAACTTAAGAAAGTAAATGCAAAGAAGGATGATGTTTCTTAGCTCTAGGTTCAATGATGTATAACTCTAATAAAGCTTCTAGAATTTGGATGTCTCAAAATTCGAAGTAGATCCTCTATTTATCTTGCCATGGATCCCATGCAAGATTTGTTCCTTATACCAAGTCAAGCCTACCCAAGTGGATTGTTTTAATGTTCAAGGATATGTCCCTATCACATGAATCTAATCCCACTAATTGTGTACCTATACTCTCTAATTCTTTAACATCTACTTTTCTCTAAAGATTAGCAATATCCAAGAATACCTTTACAGGTTTGTGAAATTCCTAGGGTACTATTACCTAATTTTTAGCTTTCAATTGAAATCAGGTTTAGTGTTTATTCTTTGTGTTGTTTGTTTAAACATTTAAAAGATAAACCATAGTCTGCTAAGTTCAATATGCATGAAAAAGATTGTCAAAAGAAACAAATTACATTTTCATTCCAATGTTGTAATTACAGCAAATGAGAAAAGAGAATCATGTGTACAAATGTAATCTTTATTGATAATCATGAAGTTTACATGTCCCTCGCAATCCAAGGGACTAACTTTACTTATTCAATGAAAATAAAGAACGTTTATACATGAATAAGTAAACAAAATAAATGTGCATATAAGGATGGACACCAGTCATTGCCTGAGAATGACTATTTTTTAAGGTGTCCTCTTGCCCTGCTGCTACCCCGAGCTGCTTGTGTCCTTCCCAACTCTATAGTGCTCCTAACTCCTGCATTTGAAAAAAACAATGATATTAGAGCAATGTTCTAAGCAATGAAAGATCCCAAACCTTACATGAACACTTACTTGTGCATGTATAAACTGATCCCTAAGTGCATTAAATAAGTATGCAAACCTTGGATGTCCTGAAAAACAATGAATTCATCAAACACATCCACAATATGCATTTATTTTTCTAACTTGTTTGCTTCATCTGCAGATTTAGGACAAGTCTTGTTACTAATCCGATTCAGTTAAATGCAGCATGTGGGGTAAATGTGGCTCCCACGAGGGTAGAGCTCAACATGTTGTCCTCTGATGTTTTGAGAGAAATAGGAAATTGAGCAACTTGGTCAAAGATATATAGGTTATCAATGCATTAAATCAATATGGAATCACACAAGTTGATCAACTTTCATTATCAAATTCAAAAGATGCAACACATTTTGTTGGATATGTCTTTCAATCTTCTTAAGTGGATCCATGATCCATTTTATAATAATAAAAAAAGTAAGTGATTTTGGAGATGCATCAAGTCCAAATCATAGATGCATCAAGTTCAATTATGCATCTCTTAAATAATGAGGGAGCAATCCAGAGTATTGTCAGGTCCCTCTCACCTTAACCCTATTGGACAACCACACATCACATAAGATGGTGAGCTTTTAGGTCACCGACATAGGTGACATATGTCTACCCACTAGGTTCAAAGTGAGGAGACTGTTAATTGTGGCACATAATTGAAAAGGTAAACAACTGTTGTGGAAATCAGGTAGTAAACATGTGGGGCAGCAAGCATTGTTATGGAAGCCATGAAGATTGGGACAAAAAAATGCATGATACATGTCAATACAAGGACAACATTAGTGGATATGCTCATAATATTTCATGCAAGGGTTTTGGTCATCATAAATGATCCAACATGGATCAAGATTGCATGCAAGAAATGTAGGAACCTAAGTTCAGACTGATATAAATCAATGCCTTGAGAACAAGTATGCATAACGGTAATATGGAGAAGCAATGCCACCACAAAATGGAACATAGCATCAAAGAAGCAGTGAGCCATAATCTTTGGAGGATGACAGTGTTATATGATGTCAATGTTACAAATAAGAACACCATTTGAAATGCATGTAGTCAAGGAGATACCTTGTACCTTCCAAGAAATCAGGGCAGTCCATAGGAGCAAAATGTATTCTCATGTCATTCAGGACAGCAACAAAGACAAATGTCTTTTGACTTTACTAAAGGCAAACAATAAATGTTAACAAGAGATTACATTACATATGAAGAAGAAAGGAAGGGTAGTAAAACTTTTCGACTGCCTTGTTTGATGTCACATAATGATCAACTTTCATCTACATTTTCTTGAGTTGCTCAAACCCAAGGATTACCTCCATAAGTGATATGTAGTTGACAATAACTTTATTGATGGAAATGTGGAAGCAGTCAAATTTCACAACTTACAAGTGTAATTTTTAATGGGAATGAGATATTTTCCACAGCTGGCTGCACAACCTGTTGTTTTGAGACAGTGAAAATGATAGAAATTTAACAATGGAAAGAGCAATGTAGAGTTATAGGCATGATGAATAGTCTATGCATAACAAACTATATACAAGAAGCATGATAATTGTTAACCCTGCATGGCAGTGACCTAGGAACCTACAGAAAATCTTGTGCAAAAATACCCAACAAGGCCTTTCACAAGTTAATGACAGTGATTCTCAGATCAGTAGGCAGATATCACAATTATAAGGGTAGATATCACAATTTGTGAAGAAGACAATGATAATGCATATATATGTGACAACAGGTAGACAAAGTTAACAAGGATATAAGGCAACACACTCAATGCAATAAAGACTTCATGCAAAATTAGGGCTATATGCCAAGCAGTCACTAAAAGAGAGCAAATTTGAAAGTGACAGCCTAAAGATTGGAAGGACAACCATCATGCAAAACAAGCAAATAGAAAAGGTAAAGGACAGTCATGATGATGAAGAAATTAAGACATGTAACATCGCAATGGTAGACCAAATATAGAGTTTACTTCTAATATTATTACATACAGTAAACTTGTAACTACTCTTTGCAGCTTGGAAAAAGTAGATGAGGTTGCAGGCCTAATGCAGCCATGAGAATTCTTGAAAAATGTGAGAATAATTGCATGCCTAATGCCAATACCTTTATCTGTTTATTACATGGCTACTTGAAATCATTATGCATGAACAATTATAAGTAGTTAGAGGCCCATATACAAAAAAAATGAAGGCGTTGCAATTTTGAGAAACCCACTTGGGGTTCGAACACAAAAGGCATTTCAAGTGTTTTTTTTTAGAGAAATCTAAGAGTGATGCTACAAATGCAGGTTCAAAATGACAAAAAAGAGAATACATTCTTCTATCTATAGTCGCGGCCTTAATGGTTGTGTTTTCTTCAAAACAACACAACACAAGATTGGGTTTTCTTCTTTCAAAGGAAATATAGAAAGAAAATAAGCATTTTATCCTTTATCTTTAAGCTGGAGACTTGTCGGTATTGGCATGGTATGATGGTTTATAGGTGGCATTGTTGTTCTTGCCACCAAGGTTCAAACCCCGTTGGGGTGGTATTGTTGAATGGTTGTATCCGGTTCATAGCTTTGGTCAAAAACATTTACCCCTTGAATAAAAAAAAAAGTTGGAGACTGAAAAAATAACTTTTTTTTGCTAAATGTCAAAAGAAATGGAGTCGACTTAAAGCTTACCAGAGCTTTTATGTTTTTTCCTTCAAACTTGCAAGCATTTTGTTACTAAAAGGGTCCTTTATTCAAGCTTCATAACTCAATCATGGCAGCTGTGAGAAGTGGAGAACACCAATAGAGAGCAAAAATGAAACAAAGTTAAACAAAGAATGCTACAGGTTGCAGCCTAAAATCAACGGAGAAGCTCCAAAAAAGAAAAGTGCATTTTGTGTCAAGTAAATGCAATTACCTTGTGTTTCCATACACTTCCTAGCAAAAACACCACAAAAAACCAACCAAAATCTCCATTTCTAATGCGTGCAAGTGAAACCCTAGCGGCAGCATGTCTCTGCCAAAGTGCTCAATGAAATAAATGATGGTGTTTTTCACATTTCTTTTTGTCTTTTGATGATTAGGGTTTGACCCTATTTTGATGTTGATTGGATTTTTTATCCCATGTTTTAAAAAATGAAGTTGATATTAATGCATAGTGGGGGCCTTGTCCTAAGTTATTGACTTAGGAATTTGTTTTGATTTAAGCATTTCTTGACTTAGGCATTTGTTATTCCTTGTGAAACATTGCTAAGTCCTTCAAGCAATATAACATATGGAGTATGCCAAGTCAAGTCATGCCTTTGACCTTTTGATCATGAACATCATTAGTGCCTTGAATAATTGGAATATTTCTTCCAAGAAGTGTGGAGGTCGGCCATATAGGCCAAACTTGAGCCTTTTATTTTGCCTTTGCAAATTAGAGAATGTTGACCACAGGTGGCCTTGGAGTGTAGAATGAGAAAAGGTAAAATGATCAAGTGCCTTGGAGGATTTTTGAGCTTTTTCAATGCTTTTGAAAGCATTTTGGCATTTCATTATTGTTTTACATTTGTTTCAAAATATAAAAATATCATTTAAGTGATTTGCTAATCACTTTGATATTTTTCACTTGCAAATGAAATGTAATTCATATTGATGGTGGGACCTCTTATATTTTGCTTTGAAATGTAAAATAACTTGATTAAGTGATGTATTATGAATCACCTAATCAAGTTATTATCTTTAATGCATTTTTTGGAGTCTTGTGTTTTCAAAACACACATATTGCATGAGTCAAAGCTAGGAGACAAAATGATTGAATTGCAGACATGAGGAGAGTGTGGGGGTGAATTATTTGACTGTTTTGGAGAAACATGTGCTACTTTGGAGGGCGTTTTGTCACACTTTTAGCATGACTTGAGTCTAAGCTTGACTTTTCACCATTTTGGAGGCCTTTTGGAGTGATTTTGGAAGGTTCTTTTTTGGCTTTTGTGCCTCATCCGACCAGAACCTTCTAGATGGGCAGGCATGAGAGTTTTGTGATCTTTTTGCTTAAGTATGTTCATTTTGGGAATTTTGGGAGAATTCTTTCTTTCCAGCGGAGTGATAGCTTTAGTTTTGGAGCTATTTTCATGGAGCAGTATTGTAACTCAAATGGACTTGTGATATAGTAAGAACTTTGAGTCAATAAAATAGAGCATTTTACCTTCTCATTTCGTGTTTCATAGTATGTTGTTAGTGATTGATCGGTTTGTCTTGTGAAAATTTATCTTTCCTTGCAAACTTCTCTCATGTTTAGGCATTTGTTTAGCAAAAAATGCATGTTAACAGGTTATAAGTTGTGTTATTTAATAGTGTTGTTAGTTGTTAAACCTCTGTTTTCCTTCTAAAAGCCCTGTTTAGAGACCTCCTTATCAATTACTTATGTAAACTACATTTGAAAGTGAATTGTGTAAATCAAGTTTTATGATATTGATTTGAATGTTCTAGGTTGTTATTAGGTCCTAGTTGTTTTTAGTGTATCACCTTAGATATTTTCAGTATTAGGTTCATTTTTAATGCAATTCTTACTCTTTATCTTAGAAATTAGTAGTTAGGTGACATCAAAAGGGGAATTCGGCCCATAATCTGGAGGTTTTCTTTCGAATAGGAAACCCACAACCTAAAATTAGTCCCATGTTACATCCAAACCTATAAGTTCGTTCATAGCTTGGCATTAGGGTGCAAATTTGGGTCACTGACAGTTTTGGCACACCTGATGGGATAGTGAACTGCTTCTCAGCTCATTTTATGTATTTTGTTACTGTTGTTTGGTGTACAACATCACTTTTATCCTTTTGGAGGAATGTTTTCAATACACCTAGTGACTCCAATAATTTTTACTAGTTTCAGCATGATCAAGTGTTGGTTAGTTTCAATTAAATCATATTTTGTCTCATGTTCCAGCTTCTAAATGAACAAACATGTTCATGGAAACATGTCGTATCACCCAGCATATCATGAAAATGTCAATTACCCACCATTCCATGAAAATCATGCATGTATGACCTCTTACTAGTCATACCACATAGAACAACTTGTTGGTTTTGTTTCAAATAACCCTATGACAGCAAGTTACCAGCATCCTCGTTATGCTTCCAGCCCTCCCACTCCTTCTCAACCTCAATATTAGCCAATATATGCCCAGAACTAGCCTCAAGAAGGATATCTTTTTCCAAAACAGCAGTCATGTTCTCATTCACAACCCCAAAATTCTAATGATATTGGGATTAGCAATATTGACAATATATTGCTAGATTTCCATAGGTAGATGGATGAGATCAATAAAGAACATGAATATCAAATGCAGCAACAAGGGGTTGACATGCATCAAGATGAATTAGCTTACCAGGCATACATTCAAGAGCAGGAGATGGAGATTCAAAGGAGACAACATGAGGAATGTTTGGCAAAGCAGATGGCTGCATAGGAATGCCAACTAAGGTATGAAACTCAGGAAACCCCTTCCTTTCCTAGTTTAAGCTCAATTCCTCCTGCAATGTTGAATCATCCTATGAGTGAAGAAGTTCCTAAGTACAAGTTCCCTAGCTTTAGACAAGAATAACCTATTGAGCCATTGAGTGACCCTACCAACGAGCCTTCTACCCGTAGGTTTTCAAGTTGGAAAGAGCCATCTACTCCACCCTGTGAGGTTCCTCCATCTATCATGCAATTGGAACCATGCTCTAACATCCAGAAATAAAAAGAGAAGACCTTGGGCCTGCACAACTCACTCAACATGGAGGAGACTAAGAGTGTGAACTTCTTGCATTTAGCCATGGAGGAATACGGGCTACAGTTGCAAAAGGTTGAACAGGCGAAGATTTCTCAAAAAAAAATTTGCAATGTTTTAGCTAATGATCCTCCTGTTGTTCACCATGATGGTGAAAATTTTCCAACATGACAGCAAGGTGAAATGGTGGAAAAGGTTGACCAAGAAGAGCAATGTACAATTTGGAATGAAGAAGGTGTAAGATTTCCCACTCCAAATGTTGTTTCAAAATAGCAAGAAGACATCAAGCAGTTGTGGGTTGAAGAATCAAGACAGAAGCCTGAAGAGGTTGAAAAGGGTGATGTAGGCCATGATTTCATAGCTTCATTTGATGATCTTCCATGCTTCATAGAGCATGATGAGGAGGGCATAAACTTGGTCATAAGATAGTAGCATGAGGTTGAAGGCCTTGAATTTTTATTGCCTCAAGAGAGATGCCATGAGCTCAATATCAATCCTCCTACACAAAAATTTAGTGAAAAGTGTGAAGAGGATTTGTTTCAAGTTGAAATTGAGTTTTTTTGCTCATGTCTAGATTCTATGCTAGCATCTTTGGAGGAAGATTATCAAGAACAACCAGAACAAGAAGTGGAAGTAACCATGTTTAACCCCTTTTATATCAATGAATCGGTAGAATTAGACATGGAGCGAAAGGAAGAATGTGGTCTTGGTGGGGATGATTTTATTCCCTCAAATCAAGAAACTTCCCATGGAGTTTACTTACATAATCTTAGTGAGCAGCCTCCTTTTTAATGTACAGAGGAGCTTGAGGTTGTTGCATTGATTGAAAGTGTGCTAGAAGAGGCCGTCTCATTGTTTGTACATTTTCCTTCCTCCTTTGAAAAGGAAAATTCTGATTTGAGTATTCAGGAGGTTGAGTTATATTCAAGTTTTGTTCAGGTTGAACAAGAACAAAGGCTAGATACTACTCTTCAAGATCCCAATCAGGAAGTCAATAATAAAAGTTCAACCTTTGTCATTTCAAGAGGTTGCCCCATTAGATATTTAGCTAGTTCAAAAGCCACTGAAGTACTAGAGGTCATGCTTGCACCCAAGTATGAGGATGCAATTGAAGAAGAAGTTGATTTTGGAGTTGCAGCTGAAGGTGATTGAATTTTGCTCACCTGTCCAGTTCAGGATGGCAATAGGCATGATCGAGATCAAGGTGTAAGTGAGTTTCTTTACATCTTTCATGAAACATTGCAACAGTCTTTTGAATATCTGCATGTGTTTCATGTTCTTTCAGCAGTTCATAATCATCTAATGCATCAATTGTTGATTAAAAAGGGGTGTTTCATGCACTTTATGATATATATATGCTCGATATAATGAAGTTATGGCATTGATTGTTATTAATGTGTGTAGATAATATAAGAGTGTTCATATAGACTTTGCATTAAGCACGAAGGTAAGACAATAAGCGCATGGCATATGTTTAATGAATGAAACATCATAATAAAGGGTTGCACATTAAATAAGGCAATGAGTAAACATTTCAATGTGTTGTGTATTAACTAATAGCATCACTATAAGCACATGGATAGCTCAGCCAGTGTAGTGTGTAAATATATGCAAGCAAGACCAAGTCAAACTTGGGAACAAGCTAAACTGAAATGCATCAAATGAACCTTGACTTAGTCTTTAAACAAATACAGTGAACCAAAGGAATAGGAGGCATGGTGTTTTGGTGGCGCCAAGCTATGAACTATGTAAACCTTCCTGCAATATAGATTCCAACTTATGAAGCTATGAGAATATATGAACTGGTCAAATATGAAGCTAGCCAAATAAGTCGACTTGTAGGAGACAATTACCTTGCTTTTCTAATTATCTTTCTTGCTATCTTATGGAATGAGATGACTCATTCACTATGGCTTATAAGTATGTTTTTGTTGTGCATCGATTTGAGCTGCCACCTTTCATTTTGATGGCTGAGTCAAACCATTGGGAGTGAAAAGTGTCACCCTTGATAACTTATTTGTAGGTTGGAGTTGCTCAATTTCTTATATAAATAGAGGTGCCTTTTACATGAAAGGGATGCATATTTTTTTGCACTCTTGCTGTTATTTTAATGTGGTAATATCTTGTGTTGTTTGTGAGCTGAGAGTTGAGAGTATTGTGTTATTTTGTGTTGAGATTATTGCGAGAATATAGTGAAGTTAGAGGAGGATAGACAAGTGAAGCTTGGAGAAGGTTTCAATTGATCTTGAGGATTCATTCTAGGAAGAAGATTAGTCAATTGGAGCTTTTAATAAGCATGCTAGTATCTAAACCTTTGTCTTTTATATCAAAAAGGTTAAATAGATCTGAGTACTATGATAGAAAGGAATAGTATGAATAAGTTGTGATACTTGATTATGATTGTACCTTCTTGGATAAAACTTGATTGATGGAGCCTATCTAATGGGTTAAAGATTTTATATACCTATATGGAATTTTACATCATGTGTTTCTATATGGACTTTAAATAATTTTAGCCTATACTATAAGTATATTGAAATGAGAGAAATGGATTACATCAATATCTTGTAGGGCGATAACTAGAATTTGTTAGCTTGAGTGCTAAGAAAACATTGGAAATGATAAGGCTAGCAACACAACGGTAGTGATGGTTTGAAAGATGATTCATTATTGATATAATGTGACATCATGTGAACCTTATCGTTAGTCTATGCTCGAATGATCATTAGATTGTTGCTTTACTTGATTATTGATTGAAACCCTAGGTTGAGAATAACCTACTTGGTTGGGTTGATCATTTGATCTTTGCTTAAAGCACATAGGATGAGAATAACCTACATGATCAAACTAATCATTGATTGCTAGTATTATCCTGAGATTAGGGTAAACTAAGGATGAGGTTAAACTGTGTGATTAAGTTGATCACTTGAAATTATGAATTACTAGGTGATTGGAGTCATCGGTGGAATTACCCTATCGAGTTGGAATTGTTACTTGATTGGTCGCTTTATACTCTTGATATGAAGTCACATTATTGACAAGATTCTACTTTTTGAATAACCCTTTTTACTGATAGGATTACACTCTTGAGTAGAGTCTTTTATTACTGAGACTATACTTTTCAATGAGTCATTTTTTGATATGATTATTCTTCTGATTGAGGCCATTTATTGTTGAGATCGTGTTTTTGAGCTAAGACCTCATTTATTGATGAGATTATAATTTTGATGAGAATTATTTAATGTTGTGATATATTCCTAAATGGAGTCATTATTGATGAGTATATATCATATAAGATGAAGCTTATGTAGCTATACTTTATATTATGAAGTTATTATTACAAAGTTATTCGTATGTTAGAGCCATGAAGAGTTCATAGGTTATTCTGACAATTAGATTATCCAAGGAAGGGGATAGCTTATGCATGGGAATTACTTAGTAGAAATGTCATGGTAAATATAAAAGGAGAATAGGTTGTTCCTAGGGTTGAAGATTACCCATTGGAGGGAATTACCTATGCATGGTATATGAATGGTCATAATCCAAATCAAGCTAGGGTAGTTTATGTGAATAGAATGACTTTCACTTGAAGTCACTACTAAATTTGACTCCATTTTCCAACAAACATTCATCAGTCTTGCGACAAATATTTGTCGAACAACCGACAAACTAATGAAATAATTTTCATTGCCAATTTTTCGTCAAAATTCAGACGAAGAATTAAATGTCAAAATAATGGCCCAGATTCGTCATTCATCAACATCATAAAATGGCTTTGTTGTTCGTCAGAATATCGACGACAACTTCGTGTATCCACCAACGAATTATAACCAAAACGCAATTGCAATGCCTCTTCCAGAGTGTCGAAACAACACTAGAAGTTCATCGCCATTGCAACGAAATGGGAAAGTAGTTACGATGAAGCCTTTGTCGCAGCTATAGCAACTTCGTTGAACCTTTTCAGTGATTCGTCAGTTTCCTTCATCGAAATTGTGATGAAACAATGTAATTTTTTTTTAAATATATTCATTGAAATGTACCATCGTAGAGACTCTTGGTGATGACCACTGAAGCCAACCCATCGGTGAGAGATCAATCATCAGCACAAGATAGAAAATTCACTTTGATAGTCCATGTCTTGTCGATGACTTCCGTCGGCAAGACAGATCCAATGTCACATCGATCTAACCTCTATAGGAGTTTTAAATAGACCTACACCATGTGATCATGGAGACTCTTGGCGATGACCACCGAAGCCAACCCATCAGTGAGAGATCAATCATCGACACAAGATAGAAAACTCACTCTGATAGTCCATGTCTTACCGATGACTTATGTCGGCAAGACAGATCCAATGTCACACTGATCTAACCTCTGCGGTAGTTTTAAATAGACCTACACCATGTCATCGCGGAGACTCTTGGAGATGACCACCAAATCCAACCCATCGATGAGGGATCAATCATCAACATAGGATAGAAAACTCACTATGATAGTCCATTTCTTGCCAATGACTTCCATCGACAAGACAAATCCAATGTCACACCGATCTGACCTCTTTAGGAGTTTTAAATAGACCTACAACATGTCATCACAGAGACTCTTGGAAATGACCACCGAAACCAACCCATCGGTGAGAGATCAATCATCAGCATAGGATAGAAAACTCAATCTGATAGTCCATGTCTTGTTGATGACTTTCGTTGGCAAGACAGATCCCATGTCACACTAGTTTGACCTCTTCAGGAGTTTTGAACACTATTGGTTATCAATAAGACATTTTGAGGGTCTCACCAATTAAACAAGTGTCTAAGATAAATTAAACAGATGGAACCTATTAATTTTCTTATTTTGGGGTTCTTTGAATGATAGAATAGATATCATCTTCTTGTGTAATGTACTTATATTTAGATTTGAATTTGAGACCAATTGTCATTGCACATTCCATTTTACTTACATAGAGTATTCTATAAGCAATATATTGATAATTCCAAATGATTTATGGTGTTGTACAACTCTACCTATCATCACAATTCTGTTGTTCCCCCCTAGAAAATCCTGCAAAGACAAGTTTACAATACCAAGTCAAATAATATGAAAAAGGCTTACTTCCATACAAATTAAATGATTATTCTCACAATGGCAATTGTCGAATCACAACAACAATTCCATGAAAGGTTATCCATGCTTTATAAGAGATGACTAATCATACATACAAACTGCAAGATGCATAGAAAAAGCATTACACTTGATGACAACCAAGGGATAACAAGGGAAGGAGTTAAGAAACATTTGGATTGAAGAGAAAATGTGTAGGGAAAATGTTGAGCAGTGTCAAGAGAATAGAGCTTCTAGAACATATTTTTGACTTAATCAAGCTCTTGAACAACTTAAACAAAATTAAAATACTAACACATACATGAGACATAATGAACTTCCAATATCTGTTATCTTTTTCATTAATGGAGAAGTAGGTAAAGGAGAAATAATTATAATTGTAACACTATTCATAGTCTAGTAAATTATGTTCGTAATTTATGTTCAATGGACCTCAGTTTTATCATTATACTATCCATCGAATACCATATTTTAATACAGGGTTCAACTATCTCAGATCTAAAGAAGCACCTTCAATTAACCATTTAAAGTACTATAAAATAAGGTAATACTTTTACTTGAGAAAGAGTGGGTACACTTGTTGGATTTAAGTTCTCACAATCATCAGGATTTATTGGCACATAGACACAACCTGCAACATATGAAGTAATGGATGACTACAAGTTAGTGAAATGGTCCTTAATATGTGACTGGTTTGCAAATTGATTGGTAGAAAATAAAGTTACAAACAGATCTACATAAAAAATTATGAGGACAAACTACTATAATCATCAAAATAGATGAAAAGTGCAAAGGAAAGAGTCGAGATACATCTCTAAAGCCTAAAAAAATGCATGCAAGAAGCATAAAAAAAAGGACAAACTAGTTTTTGGATGAATACAAAATGGTGCCTTTAGCAAGTGATTCATATTCTTTCACACCTGACAGGACATTAAGAAGATTTTAGTCTTCCTCTGTGAAATTAACTACTTACAAAAAAAACCTAGAAACCAATATTATATACCTCCATGTCTAGCCGAAGGTAGGTATAAGAAAAAACAATTTCCTCAATGCAATGCCGAGAAATATCAATGTGTGTGTAGGTTTGTATTACTTAAAATATCATTTCACTACCTAAGAAAAAATACCAAAGTGATGTTTTAAATTTCAATCTTCACATAGGCTCCCTTATTGATACACATGCATATACAAGCATTATTCAAGCTCTAAACTATTCAAATATTAAGGATTTAATTAACTATAAGATGGAAAGTTGTTGTTTATTCATAATCCATCATCTTTTACATATCTTTATTCACTCCTAGAGCTTCAAATAAATTTGTGTAAATGAGACAAAAATGTGAATCTTTTATGACAAAGAAAATTCTTAAAAGGAGGGGGGAGAGAACAAAGGGTAGGGGGCAAGAGAATGCTTGAATGTATATAAAAGTATAACATTTTGATCATTATAAAAATGAAATGAATCTTAAGTTTGAAGCATTAATATCATTTAGAACATTTACCATCAAGAATGAATGTAAGTAGAGAACTTTTTGCATACCTACAGATGGTACAAAATTTCATGGTTAAGTGGAAGCCTCACATCAACAACAAGATCCAAATATCTGTGTATCTATCTCAATCGAGGCTCTAAACCCTTCAGAGCTGTCAATTTTTCCACTAACTTGTTATGCACAAAAGTCAAATATTAGAGTTATGTCACCACTAAAAATAGAAGAAACAGAGCTTTGAAACCAAAGCAACACACAACACAATGTGGTATTCATACAAAGCCATACAAAAAAACTAAACTCAGAACATTGGAATGGAAAAAACTTCAAATTATGATGCAGAACATAGATTCAGGGTATAAAGAATAATATTTCTGCCACCATAGTGAAAAGTTAGCACTTTCTTTCATCTTTGCATATTGGTTTGATGCTTCAAACGATGCATTTTTTATATTGAAAAGTGCATTACCTTATTGAGCTTCTATTTGTTTCGAGAATAGTTTAATATTCTCTAGTTAATAGGGCCAACCATGTGATGATGGAAGCTCATTTGGCCCCTCCCCCTCCCCCCCTCACATCACTCTCAATTCCCCATACCCGATCATATAACATTAATCATTCATTCATCCATTAATAACATATAACATTCATTCATTCATCCATTAGTAACATATAAAATTCATTCATTAACATATAGCATTCATTCATTAACATATTCACATTCATTCATTAACATATAACATTCATTCTTTCAGTTTTTACATATTATCAAAAATATGGTTGTCATGATATGATTACAATCACTTTTTTTTGTTTCTTTTTTAAAGCTAAAAAAATCTGAAGTGGAGTATCATTTTCTAAATCATTTTTCCCCCCTTTAGTTGTTCTTCCCTCTGCTCGTGATCTTAATGTACGCCTAGTCGTGTGCTCACGTCGTGGACACCGCTGCAAGAGGGGGTCTGTTGCAATAATAAAGAAATGTTAAACTTATATGTTATATTATTATTTTTACACGTATTTCATTAATTAAAAGAACATTAGAGTGGTTCTCTTTACCTGATGGGTCCACATCATGTTCCTGAACTTCTCTTATAGACTCATGCTCAACATGTTGAACACCCTGTAAATCCTGATCTGCAGTTGAAACACGAAAGGTTACATTAATTAATACACCAATTGAAATTAAATATGTTTAAAATAACATTAGAGTGGTCCTCTTTACCTGATGGGGCCACATCATGTTCCTGATCTTCTCTAGCCTGATCATGCTCAACACGTTGATCACGCTGTACATGCTCTAAAGTTGAAACACGAAATATTACATTAATTAATACACCAATTGCAATTAAATATGTTTAAAAGAACATTGGAGTGGTCATCTTTACCTGATGGAGCCACATCATGTTCCTAATCTTCTCTAGCCTAATCATGCTCAACATGTTGATCACGCTCTACATGCTCTAAAGTTGAAACACGAAAGGTTACATTAATTAATACACCAATTGCAATTAAAGATGTTTAATTGTATTAATCCATACTACATTTTGTATAGCACATGAATACATCTAGTACCAGGATGCACACCATGACCTTCATCTGCAGGTTGTGCTCCACCCTCACCAGGCTACATTCCAATGTCATGTGCAGTATTATCATTACTTGTATGTTTAAAACAAATAGGCATGTAATTACTTTATGGTGGAAATTAATATTGAATAGATTGCACAAGTATTCAATTTTAAATAAACTTTATTGAGTTTATTTACCTGTGTGTCGGATGTAGTGGAAGGTTGTGTTTGCCCAGTCAAGACTCTTAGGCGTTCAACCACGGCTCCATAGCCTTGCTAGAAAGCAATCTTTGGGTCCTCTTCTATGGGAACTCTGTTGAATTCAGTGCCCTGAATTTTTGCATGATATCATGAATTTTGCTTCTATGGTGTGATAAAACCAAAATTGTTTGCAATTTATTATTTGGATGCAATATTTCATTTATTGATACTTACAATTCGTGCGGCTAATTTCATATAACCATCAGAGCCAAGTTTGTATTGCCCATGTTTTTCTAGTCTTTCCTTTGTTTCCTTCGATGTGTTGGGTAGCCTATGAAAAGTTTGAAATACATCAGATTATGTAAAAAGAAAGAGTAATCAGTATATAATTACATTGTTGATAGTATCGCATACCTTCTTTGGCCCAGTGGTGTCTTTCCTTTTTTCTTTTCAGCCTTCTCCTTTCCATCCAACACCAGGTCCTTCCACTCCCTCTCTGAAATCATGGGGGGATGCTCGTACTTTTTGTTTTTCTCTAAATGTGACCTATATTGGTTCCTCACATACTTTAGATAGGTACCAGCTTTCTTAAGGACCTTGGTTTGGTTGAATATTTTATCACTGAACAACACAACTAAACAGTTAATGAGCTCATCTTTTAAATCTTGATTTTAGGCATTCCACTGTGTAAGTATGGTGGGTCCGAAGAGATCCAATGTAATATCACTTATATGTTTATAAAAAAATATCATTTCCTACAAAATGATCATGGGATCAATAGTCTAAAAGAGTGATCAATAAGTAAATTTCAATTGGATTATATATAATAATAATTAAAACATTTTAAAGTACCTGGGACCTTCTCTATCTTTATGGGAATGAAATCCTCGGTCACCACAAATGTGACCGGAAATGTTCTCGTACTAGTAATACGGGAAGATCCAGGAAATGTTGCTAAAACATCACTAGTACTAGTGGCCTCTACATCCCCAGGTACATGTCATGACACATGTTTTGGCATGTGTTCGCTGCCAGAGGGTGCAGTATGGAATGCCTGCATGGTATGTGTTGCCGATATTTCAAATGATAATATAGCCACGAATGATGGGGTCAGATGATGTGATGTATGTGTAGGAAGATCAGGATGGACACTTGTACCAACCCCTACTCCTCGAGCAGCACTTGCAGTACCCTAATCATGGCTAGGAGCATCATGAGAATGCAAAAAATCTTGTAAAAACAACACATATTTTAGTTCATGACATAAAAGAGTACAAAATATAAAACCATGAATTAACTTATGTTATAATTAAAGACCTCATGACAGCTTACTTGCAAGTTTTGTGCTCTCTCAGTCAATATTTTAACCCTCTCTCTTATTTCATCTGTTTGAGGTACAATAAATAAAAACTTAAGGATTTCTTCATTGCATTTTTTGTGGGTCCTTATCATATCAAGAGGGTTTGTTGAATAAGCAATGTCATCATCACATAATATCGACTACACCTCCCTATGGATGCTCTCATCTACTACTAGTGCCTTTCCCCGATTTGTCAACTGCAACAAGAATATTAAAAACATTATTGAAATTAACCCAATAAACTTATGAAAAAAATATAATAATAAAACATTTTGTTCGTATCTAATTTGTACAATTACAATGAGGTAAACCTGTCGGGTAGAAGTGCCTGAAGATGCTTCACGATATGTGCTATGGGTCGAATACTTCCCCATATGATCAATGTCCCACTGTGACAAAAATTTAATATAAAAATCATTACTGAAATGAAACCAATAGACTTACAAAAAAAACATAAGAATAAAATGGTATATTGGAGTCATTAATTGGAGGTTGGGTAAAATGGTACATAGTACGTACCATCCCCATAGTAATTGTGTTTGTAACTAAGTGATTCAAATTGTAATCGATTAGCAACTCTTCCCCTTCAGTTATTGATTTTATCACACATATGAATACATGATTTCCCTCACGCACCTCGAATATGCAATTGGGTTGCTTATTTGTTGACCCAGGTCATGTATTGTTTATAAACCCTGCAATATTCCCTGATGCTTTTGGCCTTCCGTCAATGTACATAGCCACTCTTTTATTTTGATCCTTATTTTTTAGTTGTATATAATTTGCTGACAGTGCATACCTATGCATACTTCATGTATATCGAACCAGTTGCATCCAATCTTTGTAATTGTAACAGGGTCCGACATACTCCATCAATTCAGTAACTTTTTCGTAACAGACCTTTATGCCAGCCATGCAAAATAGGGCCAAACCATGTAATGATGATGGTGCTATGAGATATATCCTCTCGTTGACACAAAAATTAGTGTTTATTGGAGGAAGTTCCTTGGGTACCCATTGTTTCCGTAGATGTTTATACCTCAAGGGCACCTCGAAATCGCCTATGCTCTCATCATCATAAGAAAATGACCCCCCTTTAGCAAGAAAAAATTCCATGCATTTACGGAATTTTCTTCTAATGTTTTGACCTCTAGTTGATCTCCCTCTTTTAGACCTACTACATGTCTCTCTTTCCTCTTCTCTTCCTGAATTTCCATCGCTCGAGGAAGACAAATCTGAAAAATACCTATTTGGTGGTACTTGCACTCATAAGGATGTTGGATGAAGTTCTTTCATGGTGATGTGATCCCAAGGTGACATTATGATTAATCTATTATTTCATCGCTAGAATTTCATAGGTTATAAGGTAATCAAGTCTTGATAGATTGCAAGTTATTGTTACTACCGTCCAAATGTGTCCATCACAAATCAAATCTACTTAATATTTTAACTCCCAAAGTTTGTAACAAGTGTTAAATGTGACTATGGTCCACCAGTTACACAACCAAGGCCTCAAATTTATTCTCTAATTGTAATCAAAGGACTTTTTCTCTTCATTCAAGTAAATAAAATTAAAGGGAAACACCACCAAGTGGTTTATTGGACACCTACATGACCAAAAATAGCAACAAATTTACATTTAATTTACATATGTCTAAGTGGTTAACGGGGAGGGAGTGTGTACTACGCCTGGTTAAGTCATAATAAGTTTATGCTTTGTCAATAAAAAAAAATTAAGTCATCTTAAATCTACCTATGTCTAATTGCTAGGAGACTTTTGGTAGGATGAGTGGTTGCATCAATGTTCTAGTTCTCTATGACAAGGTTTCAACATCTTCAAATAGTGAAAGTTAGTGCTCATATTCATTTGAAACAACAACATTTTGATTATGTCTGATGGTAGGATTTGATAACTTAAAATATCTCTACTTCGAAACAAAAATATCTCTAACAACTCTAAGAGCTATAATGGGATGGCCAACATCCTAGGAAAGATTCTTCATTCTCACTTTTAGGTGTTAAAATTTAACAATACCTTGATTGATGAAAGAGCCCAAAGATCCTTTCTCCATGGTATCCAAGTACACATAGCAACGGTCTTCTCTTATATGGTTGGACATGATTTAAAGAACTTAGCTAGGAATTATTCATTTAACCTAAGATTTTCTCATAATGCCATCATTGGAAAAGTATGATCAAATTCTTCTATTATGAATAATTGGTCTATGTGCCTCTAGTAATCACTATAAATGTTTGTAAGGATAAAATGACTAATTGCATCAGGTAGGAGAGAATCAACTTTGAGTTCTTCAAAGATTATATTCCTCTATTCATAATTTTTAAGGGTTGTGTGTGGAGGAGGTTATCACTACCAAGAAGGGAGGAGACCTTTCCTTGCATATGTTTATGGTGGAGGTATTAAAGAAGAATTGTATGCCTCTATCTCCATTCATTAGATCTAGCTTAGCCTAGCATATACTTAGGCTAAGTCTACAACTGCTTCAAACTCATGTGATGAAGGCTATGTGTGATGAAATCCTAGACCTCAACCAAGATGTGGGTAGATTATGGGAGTTTTTCCAAGACTTCAGGCTAGTTGATAAAAATGTGAAAGACTAAGCTATTTTATTTTTTCTATCTTATCTTATACCATTTTATGAGAATGGGGGTGCCAATGTACGAGAAGATCTTGGAAACTAGGCATGAAACTTGCAAGTTAAAGAGAATGGGGGTGCCAAACTTATAGTACTCATTGTCCCTTGGTCGTCGATTTTCCCTGAGTGCCCTCAACCTCATCCTCAGCGTTGGTACTGACCTTGTTTTCACTCCTCCAAACTCTTCCTCGGCATTGATATTGACCTTGTTTTCACTCCTCCAAACTCTTTGTTGGCGCTAGTATTGACTTTTTTTAACTCCAAACTCTTCCTCAGTGTTGGCATTGACCTTGTTTTCACTACTCCAAACTCTTCCTTGGCGCTAGTATTGATCTTTCACTTCTCCAATTTGATGAGCTACAACCTGGTTTTGTTATGTTTTAGAGTATGTTAATTAAATTGAAAATTATTGTGTCATTTAGCTAGGTTTTAATATTCTACAATATAGTTAAGTATATATTAGCTATATTTTACATAATAAATAATATAATTATTCAACTTATTATAATTATATATTATATTCTTTAACAAAATTATTAAATACATATAAAATTATTATAATTAATAATTAATAATAAGTATATTTTTATATAATACAAAATATAATTAATATAATATATATTTAATATAATAGTAATATATATATTAATATAATATTAATATGAGGAGAGAAACTAAATTTTGATTGGTTGTTTCATGTCAACAATCCAAGGATGGCATGTGTCCTTAGGGAGTTATGCTCAAGGTAGCATGCCATTTGATTAAAGATATGATAATTCTCCTTTAAGACCTCTTCAATGTACCCATTGCACACTTAAGGAGACAAAGATAAATATAGGAAGAAAATATAGAGAGAGAGGGAGATAATGACAAACATACAAATAGAAAGGGAGACAAGGAGATAGAGAGGTAGAGAGATAAAGAGATAAGGATGAATAGATAGAGATATAGGGAGGGTGATTGATATATCTCTCCCTATCGCTCTCTATCTCTCTATATCTCCTACTATCTATGTCACTCCCTCTTCCCCCCTCTATCTATTGAGCTATCTCTCCCTCTCCCCATTTCTCTCTCATTCACTCCATCTCTCCCTCCATCTCTCCTACTCTATATCTCTATCTCTATTTCTCTTTTTATCTCCCTCTCACTCCTCTCTATCTCTTTCACCATCCCCTCTATCTCTCTATATCACCCTTTCTATGTCTCTCCCTCTCCCTCTATATATATTTAGCTATCTCCCTCTCCCCTATCTTCTTCTCTCTCTCCTTTCTACATATCACTCTCCCTCTCCCCCTCTTCTTTCTCTCCCTCTTCTACCTATCGACCTCCCTCTCTTCTCTCTTTTCCTCTTCAACCTATCTCTCCCTCTCTCTCCATCTTCTCTATCTCTCCTCCTCTACCTATCTATATCCCTTTCTCTCCATCCCCCTATCTATCTCTCACCATCTCTACCTCCCTATCCCCCCTATCCATTGACTCTCTATCTCCACCTCTCTTCCTTTCTCTTCCCATATATCTCCATCTCTCTTTCTCTTCCCATATATCTCTCTCTCTCTTTCTCTCCCCATCTATCTCTATCTCGCCATATATTAACTAAGAAGACATGCAAGCATACAATAGTATATGTTGGTAAAACTATAATAGTGTTTTATTAAACTATAAGTAACACTTATCTTTCTAATGTCAAGACTTCTTATAAAAATAGTGTTTTATTAAACTATAAGTAGATTATTTTCACCACTCTTCATTCAACATGAAATGAAAAATGTATCAATTTTTTTGTTTCTTTTGTCAAGTTTCATTAACCAAGCTATTTATTGGGTTGAATAAAGTTGTGTTATGACCCTTCATCTCTTTAAAATTGTTACCTATTTTTCACTACGAGCTTAAATAGGTAGAGTTGAATTGAATTCATTATTGATAGGTACATAAATTTCCAATTTTTGTTGCTATGTATTCATTGTTTATCATAAAGATCATATTACATTTTGATTATAGTTTTATTATGCAAGTATTTGAAATAGAAAATTTGACATTTGCATAATAATGTTTTTTATTCATTTTGAAAAAACTGAAATCTTACACAAGCCGCGAGAGTAACTGGATTTGATTGTCTTAATCAAATAATGAATACAAAATGGGATGGAATACTACACTACTGAAGATGGTGTAAACACAAAGGAGGGAAGCAATTCATCATTGCCTATGATGATGAACCACTTTTACTCGATGTCTTCAGTTTTTGCGTCTCCAAGCTGTAGCAATCTCGATTCCACACTCCATGAACTTGCAAGATTGTAAAAAGAATGATGTTAGAGTTTTACTCTAAGCAATGATAAATTACATTCTACTTCATGTCTATGTTACCAATAGGAATGTAATATACATATCCAGTCAGAAATTCAACAGATGATTGAATTACAAAGGCTGACAATCAAGGAAAATAGAATTCAATGGAAGCTTTCAGCTTCGATGTATTTTACTAACATGTTTGTTTAAATGTGCAGGAACAGTTTCATTATGTTTGTGATCATTTTCATTAGATATGTGGGGTAAAACGGGCTCCCACAAGGGTTGAGCCCGACATGTCAAGAAGGTATCCTCTCATTTAACATTTATGTATGAGAGTCATCAAGTATTAAGAACAGTCATTAAGTGGGATTATCATCAAACAGGATTGCTGCAATATTAAAATTCATAAAGTTGTCTCTAATTCAATGTGGTTAAAACAGATTGAGCAAAGCATCTTATTGCTCATAATTCAATAGAACAATCAAAGGAACATGTTAAGAGAACATAAATTGCATTTGTTATTTTTTGTTTCAGCTTTACCTTTCATTCATATTTAAATTTTAATGAGGCATTGAGCCCCTTTATGCTAAAGGGAGAACAAGATATTAAGTCATCATAACTTTTTTTAAACAACCTCTGAAGTATATACATAGTCTATAAGAGATTTAAGAAAAAAAATAGAAAATGGAGCACTATCATCAAGTGAAATGTCTACGTAGTTACCAGAAGGGTAGTCTATATGACTCTATGAGAGAATTTTTGCAAATCATCATCAAGAGACATCATCAAAAGAATTAAGTGACCAAAATGAAATTGCTACTACCAAGCTGATAAAGTGGAATAATAAATCACATATTCAAAAAATCCATGTTTGCATACATGTTCTTATGCTACCACTGATTTTACGTCATGTTTTCTTATCATTTTTTAATTGTATCATGATCATTGTTGTTGTAAAGAATCAAAAGGATGTATACCATAATGCTACAGTTCATTTATCACTACTATGAGATATCAACAGATTTGAGCGCAAGTATATCTATCAATGAAGGAAGCAACAGTTCAAATAGTTTAGGCAAATGCAAAGAAGGCAGTCCAACACTGATAGCAAGTATAGTCATGCAGGTGCAGTATGAACATTTTTGAGAAGGCATCATTTTTGATGCACAATAACAACATGAACCATTTTCCAATCATTAGAATATCAGGAGCCAATGATCCTATACAAAGTACAAGAAGGAACTTTTATAAAAGGAGTGAGGCAGCATACAAAGGGTGGATTTCCAAAAAAGGAAAATCTGAAATATAGAAAGGGAAAATATGACATACCAAGCTTTAGCAGACCCTAAGCCCATTTCTTCAAAACTATGGAATACCCAGAATGCCATAAGAAAACCCTCACAATATTTGCAAAAAAAAGATAAAAAATGAAAACCTAGATTTCTCTTATAGCCACAGCTAAGTCTCAACATGGAAGCCAAACACAGAAAAATCCAAATTTCTATATAATCACAGAGAATATATCCAAATCCATGTATAATAACTTTGGGTATCTTTCACTTTTCGGCCTCAGAATAAAGAAAAGGTACAGAGGGAAAAAGCAAGCAAAAACATCAAAATATGGTCATGGTTGCGCCCAAGAAAGCTTGGAAATGCTTTTGGAATTAATGAAAAGCCCAGATATTTTGAAGAAAATACCTAGCTTGAGCTTGTATTGGCGCGGCCTGCAATGGGTCTTTATTATTTTTGAGAAAAATAGATCGTCCTTTTTAGAAAAAAAAACTTTTGATAAAGCTTTAGTTTGACAGAGAAATACAAGGAATAAAGTTTACCAGAGCTCCTAAGGTGAAAAAAAGTTGATAAATCGTGGCTTTTTCTAGCTTCCTTTCCCATAAAATCAAAAACAAGGATCCTTCATGGCAGCCTCAAGCATCAGAGTCTCACCAATAAAGCAAAGCACAATAGCAATAATGCATCAGAAATAATGGAACCCGAACTTGAAATCCTAGTAGAATGTTTACAGAATGGAGTTCGATATATCAGATTCGTCATAGAGCAACACTTGCCAGGTATCTTCCTACAGATTATCCTTAAAAATCCATCAGAAACAGCATGCAAATGTGGCAGGTCGAGCTCCAAACCCTTCCCAGCACAGGCATGGCGGAGCACTGGAGGAGCCTTCTCCAAACTCAAGTCAAAAATGAAAATGATTAAGAGTTAGGGTTCGATGATGTTTGCTTGCCCAAAGTCGACAAGACTTTGATTTTTGCTCATGATTTTAACAAAACCATTATGTCTTTCTTTGCCCATGCTTTGACTCATAAGTCAAGATGACTAATGTGCATGGTGGTCGAACTAGATGATTAATGTGCATGGTGGTCAAACTATTGACAAATGGTTACAATATGCATGATGGTTAGCTAGTATTTATCTAATGGTGAATGCATATTGAAGATATATGCTAAGTGTATTGTATGAAGCCGTGAGATGGGAGTTGGGCTTTCTATTTTAACATTATTCCTCAATTTTATTTGCATTAATCAATGTAGGTTAATTAATTAAATGATGGATTTTAAATCATTTAATTAAATTAGACATCTTAAAATAAAAATGAAAGATGTTATGTGAAGTTGAGTTGTAACTATAGCCTCAAGTTGGAGATGCATGTAAAATGTTTATTTTAGATTGTGCATGGAGGAGGGAAATATTAAAAATACTAAAAAAAAATTTGCTCATGCACAAAGTGGAGCCTCAGTTTCAATTATTCAAATCATGCAAGTTTGAGCTTTCTCTTTCAGTTCCACATGAGTCCGTGAGGTGTTTTGGTCAAGCACATGGAGAGGTGAAGTTTTCTAGGCACATAGTGCAATTTCATTCAGTTTTGGGCTATTTTTATCAGGATTTTCTCTTCTACTCGGATTTCACATTGGATATGCAGTTTTTCACTTCAGTTCTCATTCAATTCACCTTTTGGCTACTTTGTGCATGCCTAAATATATATTGGAAAAATTTAGTCTTTTTCCTCTAGTTCTTGTTTTTCAGCCTTTGCATTCTACAAAGGGAATTATCATGTAACGAGCAGCATTTTAGATTTAATATAGTTTTATAGCTTTACAAGTTACATAAGTTATCACTTTTGTAGAGTTTTTTCCTTCATGATATTAATTGAAATATAGTTCACCTTTCCAATTTCAGGTGTTTCGTTTTGTTTAAATAATTTGATGCAATTTTGATGAGTTTCATTTTTGAAACCTTCAAATTTTTGTCTTATTTACGCATGCATATACACAATTGCAGTTCTTCACAGGTCATTAATTATGCTCAAAAGTTGTTTTCTTTTTCCTTTAATTTGTGAAAACTCAGTTTTCCTTAGTAGGAAAAGAATAGATGCAACCTTTTAATGAATTATTCATATGTTCGAAGTGTTCAAATTGCACTGTGTTAACAATTTTTCCTGAAGATATAAGTTGTGAATCATTCTTATTCTGCAAGTTTTCCATCAATTAGGTGCATCACCGAGGTTTTAGTTTTAGTTCATGCATTCAGTTCAATCCTTCTCACCCTTTTCTCAAAGCAAATCATTCAAGTACCTAATTGATCATCATATAGGAACCAGCCTAGAATCTGGAGGTCTATCTTCGCCATAGGAATATCCACAGCCTGAAGATAGTTCCCATGTTTCAACAGATTGTTGAATTTAACCATTCAAGCAATCTAAATGACAACAAAAATAATTAGACAATATTAGCGAGATCAGGAAGGGGGGAAAACTAAACTCCTTCAAAATAGGGGTAGTTGTGGGTTTGTCAATTTTCTTTGTATACTATATACTTAGTTCCTCTAGGATAAATAAGTCACTTTAGATCATTTTCTTAGTTGTGTATCCTAACTAATATAGAGTAAGCTTTTTCATTTTAATTGACTACTACATAATAGTTTATGTGTTGAAAGAATTGTTTCCATTCTTTGTAGTTTTTACATTGGAATACAAATCATATTAATTTCATGCCAATATACTTCTTTCATAAAGATATTTGTTTGAAATAAGTGCTTCATAACCCATCTAATCAAATCATAACCTATCAAAAAGGTAGTAGGAATTTTCTAAAGAAAAGAACACTTGACCCAATCATAAGTGTATGGCCTTCACAAAAAGGAATGATCCACCTTAGCAATAACAACTACCTGATTTAGACCTAGTAGGTTCAACTCAACCAACCTATCAACGTGCCTTTAAGAGGCTTTCAACAAGTTTAGAATGGCCAATTTAAAAAATCCAAACAACTCTCAAAGCCTGACAAAGAATAGAATTTAGATTTCACACTTTGACTCCTTGAATCCTTGTAACATTGCAAACCTAGTTTTTGCCCAATAACTCAAAACTTTCCCAAAACACTAGAGAAACCCTTGATGGTTTTAGACACCCATTTTGGAGTTATTAAACATACTTCAAGGGAAAGTACAAGTGATTGTGCACTCGTTGATTCCCTAAAGAAAACCTTATCTTGAGTATAATCCATCATAGTCACATATGATCACATCATTCTTGACCATTTGATATCATGAAAAACCTCCAAAATCTAGTATTCAAATAACCCATATCGGCAAGAATTTGTGTAGGTCTCTTTGATTCATAAATCATTATATTCTCATTTTTAGCATATTGGCGAAAGAACAGAAATGTCACGCCGATCGAATTACATAAGAAGATACACATCGGGATGATACGGTCCACAGTCTCACCGATAAAGAGATTCGTCTGCAAGACAAGTTCCATCGGGGTGAAATGAAAAGGTCATACTAAGCATATAGGTCTCACCGATGAAGTTCCATCAGCAAGAAACCTCTCTTGTCTCACCAATCAAAGCACAAGGAGTTGTATCGAAAGGAGTCTTGGTGACATGAGATCAAAGGAATAATCATCGAGGAGACTTATAACATCAGGTAAATTATTGAATGTTTTAGCGATACACCATGTCTTACTGATGAAGACACAAACAGATCAAGATAGTCATCCGGGTGACTCTTGGCGACATTTATATGAATTAGATGGATAGATTATATGATATCGGCATAATGTCTCCCCGACCAAAAGAATCTTTAATGAACGTTAGTCAAGCCTAAATAAAATGATTGCCCAAATTTTGAATTGTCTTTCTGATAGAACATTTGATGTGATAGTGGGTAAATTTGAAGATCACCTATGTTCGTGTTCAAAGCTAGGATTACTAAAGAAGACATATCGGGGAAATGACTTATGGTCTCATCAATGAAGGGAATCTATTGGCAAGACAAGTCATCTCAGCATGAAAAATATATGATGGCCCAAACGTTTAAGTCTCACCAATGAAGTTTCATTGACGAGACTATCATTTATTTCACTGACAGGAGCACTAGGAATATATCGGCGAGACATCTTCCATCAGTGTAAATCCTGAATGTTCACCCAACCCGCTAAGTTACACTGACAGGAGGATATCGCCAGGAGTTTTGGCGACATATTCAAGACCAAAAGAAAATTTATCGGTGAGACTTATAACATCGGAGGAACCATTGAATGTGTTAGCGATACTAAAAGTCAGGCCGATGAAGAAAAAATGAACCAAAATGATTGTCAGGGTGACTCTTGGCGATGTATACGGGACAAATGTTAACATCGGTCAAATGTGTAGTGTTACCGCGATCAGCAAAATATTTAGTGAATGTTGGTTGGGGCCTAATGTATAGATCGCCCAAAGTTTGAAGGTGTCTTGCCAACCAGTTCATTTGATGTGACAATAAGGAATTCAAAAATTTGTTGCATTCATTCCTGGAGTTAAAACATTAATGGTGCCATAGAGTACAGGTAATTTCATAAATTGAAAAGAAATCATTGCAAAATTAACATTATTGTGAATTGGTACGAAAGGAAACGAGGAGACAAACAAAGGGCCAGAGAATTGTTTTAGTTGAAAACCTCAATCAAAACCAGTAAGTCCTCTACATTTTAACTTTTTCTTTTTTGCAATTTTAAGCGAGTAATATGGAAGCCACTAGCTTGGGGAAGTTGAAAGGTAGAAAAAAAAGTGATAGCAATCACCCTAAGAGTAAGAAGCAGAAAGTTGAGTCTGGAATTGAGCTAGAGGGTGTTGAACGAAAGCTGAATCGAGATTTAATTGACCAATTGACTGGCTCTAGGTCTAGGGGTAGGTGCTCTGCGCAACTAAGGGTAGAAGTGGATAAATTGGACGACAAGTGCAAGCACATAGGAGATATTTGGACCCCAATAAGAGGCTATGAATTGTTTAGATTCCACTTTCAACGAAGAGATCTTTTTGAGCCAGTTTGTAATCTGTGGCATCTAAATTTGGGAAAAATGGTTTTCCCTAATGTGTTTGTCAATATAGAGCTAGTAAAATTGTTGGCCACCCACTATGACTCAAAACTTAAGGCCATATGCAGACCATCTAGGAAACCATTCATATACATATCAGAGGCTTCAATATGTGAGGTTTTTAAGTTGGAAGGGTGGTGTAATGAGAAAATTGTGAATGAAGAGTTGGAAAAGGAGTTTTGGAGAATGGACACCACTTACAAGGGTTGGAGGTTGCCCTTACATAGAATTAAACAAGATGGTAAAACTGTCCCACTTGACGATGGCAATGGGCCTCCATTCCATGTGAACTTATTCGAGCCCTATATGAGATATACCTATTTCTCAGTAGGACAAGTGTTGGGTATGGAAGTTCCTGAGTATATGTCCATTGTTCCCATGGTAATTGTAGCTGACATTCAATGTCATAATTCTAGGTTATTTGACCATGCTTCATTTGTCTCCAAGGAGCTCAACTTAGCATTGGTGGAAATCAAGAATAAATCCCATGTTATGCACCTTAGGCATTATTCTCTTTTAATGCATCTAGTATTGTACTTCGAACAAGAGTTAGGGATTTGGCTAGAAAATTTGAAGGTTTCACAATTTGATCAAGAGGGAAAATTGTTACCCATTCAATTGTGGACTGACATTTGGAATAGTAGGTTTGCTAATTCCAGTTTCTTGTATTTTGAAGAATATTTTGTAATGCCAGTATATAAATTCTACAGTCATCCTTGTGCGCACTCATTGTCTGATGAAATAAAGCAGTTCCACAGACTTAAGGACTTTAATGGACCAATTGATCACAATTGAGGAGACTGGTATTGTTTAGAAGATGCTACTATGGTAAGGGTGATTGGTTTTGAGGATTCTTCATTCATTTTGCCTAAAAAAGTCTCGGATAGGATTGCATATTTGGAAATTGTAAGAAAAATGATTTTTTCTAGTTTCATGAATTTTGGTTCATTCGGAAAACAGGCATTTATGCCTAGTACTCTGTGCTTTGGTGATTTTACTGTGCTTGCAAAGGAAGGATATGATTTGATCCTTGACAAATTAATGCAGTGTAATGTGAATAAGGGTCCACCAAGAGAAGGTTTTGATCCAGAGGGATATATCAATTATGCCAATCAAAGGATAAAATTTGGATGATATGATCATGTGCCTTATCAATTTGATGACATGATTAGAAATTTGGAGGTAGGGGAAGCAGAGAGAGTGGTGGAGGAATACAACCAAGGGTTGTCGGATACAAGGTTCCCTTTTTCTAGAGATGAGGAAACCAGAGAAGATATGCCACGAGACCTACCCAGTAAGATTTCCAGATTAAAAACTCAAGATTACAACACCCCTCCTAGAGAACTAAGTGTTGAAGAGAGCCAAGATACAGACACTAGATAAATGGCATATAGGTCATTTGTAGTAGGCAATGAATTTGTGAATTCTTCATAATTCAAATCTTTCTTGTATAAGCAAAAGGGCAAGGAGATAAGGGAGACAGTTGATAATATTACACCAAGCAATGAGGAGCAGCTACTAAATAATTTGAAATTAATTGTGGATAGAGAAATGGCTAATATGACCCCCGACAAACGAAGGAAAATGTTAGAGGATGCTGCAGTTATGATCTTTCCAGGGTTGGATTTGAATTTTGCATTGTTTTTTGATAGCTTCTTAAAGGATAATAGTGCCACACCCAAGCTTAGTCCGGAGGGGGTGATAGAAATATACGTTGGATCCAAATATAAACCGGATGAAGGATCACTCATGATATGGGCCTTGTATCCACCTGAGAAAGCATTTGGACATGTCATGACTCTGAAGGTTGGAGAGTTAGATCATGTGGTGACTACAGACATTGGGATTAGTATTGGAAAAATAGATAAAACCCTGAATAAAACCCAAATACAAATGTTGATAAAAGAAAAAGAAATGTACATGTGATAGGTCGAATGTGAGCGTTAGAAAACAAGCAACAAGTAAAAGAGTGCAAATAAACACCAAAACAACCTACACCTCAAGATTAGCCTAAGTTGGAAACAAAACAAGATAAAAGCAACAAAATGGAACTGTATACCTTGCGTTGAGTCGATCCTTTGGTTGGCCCTTCGATCTTTGATGTGTATGCTCCTTGGACGGCAAGTAGATGCAAGCTAAGTGATGTTATGAGGATGAGTGCAAGTGGATGAAAACAAGAAAATGGCTAAGTATAAGTTGAGAAACAAAATTACAAGAGTTTGGCTAGCAAAATGATCTCCCCCAAAATGAGAGAAAAAAGGGGGTATTTATAGGATTTTTGAGAATTCCTAGAAGAAATGGAGGGTCAAGATTGAGCCACCAAATATCAAGATGTAGGGCTAAGGTGAGTTGAGAACTCACAAGCCCTCACATTTTGACATGTGGCATGTGATTTAGCCCTAAAAGGTGAAGTGGACATGAGGTGGAAGGATAGGACATGACATGGAGGGGGGTACAAAGTACCTTGGGATTGGACAAGATCTCCCCATAAAGGAGGTCCTTGTCCCCATGTGGGTGAGAGGACATGTGAGGAATTAAAAATTCCTCAAATATTCTCATGGGGAGATGGGAAAGAAT